>NWSH02000323.1:14036459-14075068 GCA_002382865.2 Heliothis virescens | reverse complement strand
ACAAAGAGAGAGATAACCATCATTGGTATGGGCGGGTTATTGGATCGGCGGAAGAACTGAGTTGATTTGGATCAGAGGCAACCTCACGCTCAAATTTATGCTGAGACGATTGTATCAGACGTCATCGTTCCTCTACAAGTGCAAATCGGTCCTTATTCAGTTAATGCATGATAATGCACGACCGCACACCGCAAGAGTTGTAAGACAGACTCTCGCCGCAGCTAACATCAATGTCCTGCCTGGCCTGCTCAGTCGCCAGACTTGAACCCGATTGAGCATGCATGGGATATGCTACAGAGAAGAGCTCTGCCGAATATGGAGGGTATCCAGTCGCAAGAAGAACTTTTTTTGTTGTTGCAACGAACATGGGCGGCCATTCCACAGCGTGATTTGGATGAACTCATTTTGAGTATGCCAAACCGATGTTCTTGTGTTGTTAGTGTTCGCGGTAGAAACACGGATTATTAATTGTTTAAGTTACCCAATAAAATTTTAAAGAAAACTGTTATTTCAGTCTTTTTTTCAAACTTTTGTGTTAGTGGTTCAAATGTCAAAAATCCCTTTATTAGGAAAATGGCAAATTTCTTTATTAATGCAAAGGTGACTTGGTTTATCGTTACTGTGACAAACGAAAACACTTTATTTGATGAATCCTTAAAGAAAATTTTAATTAATATCAATCAGGAGAAAAGTTATTGCAAAAATATATGTTGATCCCTAGACACTTTTGATGTGTGTATGTGTTCTAGGCTCGTTCCAAGAGTTTCGTTCAAAGTCAAACTCAATTTTTTTAATTTAATTTAGACCAAGTACACCATGTGCACAGTTCTAAGGTGTTGGTCTCATGGAGAAGAACCGTCAAAAACTCGACGGCCACTCTTTTTATTTCTATTTCGTCTCGAAAATAATCTTGATAATTAAAAGACAATAAAGTGTTTAGGTTGCAATTTGGGGTGAAACAGGAAAAAATTTACCAAAATATAGAATTACCCTTTATCCATGTCAGATGTGAATTACTATCGCTATGCTAAAGTTTTATCTCAATTAGTAAAAAGTAACAGGGATTGACATATTAGTATGGGATATAATAATATAAGTATGTTTAGAAAATAATAATGCAGTAAGCATAATTATTGTATGAATTACCAAAAATGCAATGAAAGCTCCGTCGCTTTACTCAACCCTTGCCCTTTTCAAGCGATAGTTGAAACAAAAATAGTAAGTATCTTAAATTGCGTAAATAATAAAGTTTTTTTTTATAACTGAAAAATAGTTCTTTACAAGGTTTTATGGAAACTCAAAGTAGTGCAAAGTTCCAAAGAGTAAGTCTTACGGTGCTTCCAATACATTCCAGTACAGGGCCATATTTTTCAGAGAAAATTAAATTGAAGCTAGTCTATTAAAAAATAAGCATATAAATCAATTTATAAATAAAATACAATGCAGTGGTTTTAAAAGTAACAATACGAAATAATAACATTACTGTAATTATCAGAAAACCCTAAACAATTCCTGAATATCATTATAAGCCTATTGAGATGATTCTAAAAACTTCTGTTGGCTATAACTCTGTAAAAAAAGCTCTGGTTTCATTATAATCTCAATTAATTTCATTAGTTCAAGAGGTCATTAGCAAGGTTTGACAAAATTGAAATCAAACTATCCCATCTCATCGACCTATGTTACAAAATAAGTCTAATTATTCCAAAGATCTGTACTAGTATATCATGGTTTAAGTATTATAAGACTAATCTATCAAATAAATTATTCAAAGTGGCCAGGTTGAAGTTTTCAATGAAATAGACGCCTTACAACGAATTTTCTATTTTTACAGTCGATCTGCTCTTAATGGACACTAATTTCTTTGTACTCCGCCCTTTGTGGGACAGTCTAACCAAGTTAAAACATCTGGTCGAACTAAAGCGAATCCTGTACACCGTCACACAACTTGTAATTGATACCTTTTCTATATTCATGGATCAGGGCCTCTTCGTAGCCGTTCGACATAAAGAAACTATCAATAGGTAACTTTTTGAATGCTATTTTTAATTCTGGAGTTTGTGTGCCCTTTTCAGAGGTTCCAAATCAGGTTGTAGATAGTATCTGACCGATGAAGTCATAGAAAAGTTAAAAATATTTTTCGTGTAATGTATTTGCGTGTCATAATTATAGCGAACTTAATATATATCATAGGCTAGACTACTGTAAAGTTTTACCAAAATCTATTGAGAAATGTTTGCTTAAATCAAATATTTATACACATAGGTATCTTTGAAGAGTACGATATGAAAGAACATATCGGTCTAAAAAATTTTTCTTTTTCATTACACAACCTTCAAAGGTCTACCCAGTCAAAATGAAAACTTTTGACCAATATACCTCCGGACGTGTACCCATACAGCGAGTGGAACTTTTTTTGGAGCAATATCTCCTGTGGAACGTAATGAAATTAAGTTCTGTGCTCACTGATAGAGAAACTACTCACAACTACACTTATTTTTAAAACATTCCAGAACATACCGATAACGGAATATTTTTTTTTCTTTATTTTGTGTATTATATGAATCAATAATCCTAATAAATGACATACATTAGGCAACGTCAGTGTTTATTTTTTGGTCTCGATGAATATTGCGACTCGTTCTATGATTAAAGAGGACATTTTCAAGAAAATCATAAGAAACTCCTGAATTTGGAAGGTAATGTTTTATAGAAAATATGTGTATTATAGAAAATATGTGTAATTAGGGTGCTATATTTTCTTCGACATCTATAACTTTTACACTTATGTTCTAACACGATCGAAGATAGATAAAACGCGAAAACTAGGCAGTTTCTTTCATGCGCATAATAAAAAAAATATGACAATGAAGTTATAGTCTTAATAACAGACACGGTTACAAAACTTCCCAAATAACCACGTCCACTCGCGGATCACTGTATCGCCAATGTATCAGCATCTATTCCGGGCAGTCGAGCAGGTCACCTGCACACAATTAGAACCAGGCCAAGATACGTACCGCCAAAATACCATCAAGTATTCTTATAGAGATTTTTTTACTTTTATTTTAGCTTCGCTTGTAATAGACTAACTTTATCCATTAGGTTCAATTGGGTTTAAGCCCTTAAAAGAGTGGATAACTACGTAAATATGGCCGATGTCTGTAAGGGATTGCTCAGATTTTTATTAATCACAATAGAATGACAACATTGGAATACTAATGACTTTTTGCAATTTTTTGGTTAATTTATTGACATTGTAAGTTTATGGAATCACATTCCGGTAAAAAACCTACCTATAGTTCTCATCTAAAGCAAACCATGTATAAACATAGAAAATCCAATTCAATTTTCCTTTTAAACTGCGACTTAAAAAATGCGGGTACTAGTCCGTCTGTCGTTCCCTACTCCGAAGTCATCCGAACAATGACTCCATGCATACTAACAAAGAGAAGATAGTTCAATTGAACGTCTATTACTTTCAAGTGCAGTTACTAATTATAATAAACTTGAATTAATTATCTCTGTCGCTCAGCTCATGGTTAGACTAGTCTTTGTTGGGAACCACGCGGTTCTACAAACCACAGAAATTAATTATGCAGTTGGGCAACTATAGAATGATAAATACGTTATATAGGTACCTTATCAAACGCTAGAATGAAAATGATCAGAGGGCTACTTACTAATAAAAGCGATTGTCTTTAAAAATTAATTAAAAACATTTTAAAAGTTTAACACGTTCCCTATATTTTAAAATTATCATATTTTTCTCAAGTCTCTCCCTTCAATTCGAGTGAAACAGCAATGGACTGGTAGGCAAGTACTAAGATCTATATCTATTGTTATGTTTATGGACTGCAATAAAATATTAATTTGACAAGCCATCCCTCGGTAAAAGACAATCAGTGCAGTGACTACGTTAAGGCTGTAACGGTTACAATTATTGTTTTGTCGCACGGAGACCGTTGATTGTGACACGCCTTCGTGGGTCCATGTCCATATTAAAAGGATAGACTTTAAAACGCGTAGACAGGATTCAGATACATATTTTTACTTTCACAAGGATGAGAGTGTTTTTTTTTTCAGTAAGTGTCCTGTGTTTTCTTTATAGATTTTATCTGTTTTTGTGAAAGTTCACATTACAGCTGCACGTTCAATAATTTTAAATACAACGTGAACTTCAAGTTATCTTCAGCATTTTTAAATATGTAGACTTGATATAAAATTCAGTCACGGAAGGCAGCATTGCTTGTTGAAAAATTCAGTTAGAGCCGATTTTTATATGTGATATTTTTTGGATTAATTTAAGTGGAGCTCAACTTCATATTTAATTGTAGGTATTTTTAGACGTAGTTAGGAAAAACTAGTCCTTCACTGCAATTTCAAAAAAATAATTATGACCAAGTCTAATTATTTCGTACATCTATATCAGATCGGGGTCAAGCCCGACAGTAAGATATGATTAAATACGCCCTTAGCCAGCTGGATGAAATGCAAAATACGGATACAAAAGGCTGTGTATAGCATTCAGCGGACATGTTAGTAAATCTCGCGAGATATGAAATCCCGGTCATGCTGTGTTTTATAATTACTCTACTGCTTTAATTCAAGGGAAGTTTGCATTTTTATTAGCGCGCTCAAGATAGTCAGCACATATTTATCACGAGTAAATTAGGCTGCAACAGTTTGAATTGATTTTTACGTCTATTGAAGTTTTAAGAGCCTGTATCTGGGTTTTGTTGGTTTCCGTATAATGTTGAAAGATTCTTTAATTTTAATGTGTTGCTATAAACTTGGTTATTGGCATGGCACGATTAGCAGCTGTGACCACAACATCTGAATCATCTGAGCCTGCACACAGCAGGTTGAACGGCCGTTTTATGAGCTTCCCGTCATTTTTATCGGCTGTTCACACGATAATTATGCACCATCCCTGACCTACATGTCTCGAATCATATTGAATATTCTATAATCTATGTTAATTCAGTTTTTAACCCGATTTCTATCAGTTATTGTTCTACGAACAGTTCTTAATTAAAGTTATTCTCGTCAACTTCGATTTAATATTTTTAGGTTTGAGGAAGTTATTTATTACTGTTTTGGGTTGCTGTGCAATATATTTAGTTTATAGGGTTCTTTTAACATCATAAACTCATAAATTTAAAATTATAGATGTACCTATTAATGTTGATAATCCCAGAGTTTTCAGCCATCTAGTTTATTATTTTAATGCTTTTTATTCTTCCTTCGTGAGAAGATGGATTCCTTTCACAGTTTTATTTTCTTCTCCACTTTAAACTTATAAAAATATTGAAAATTAAACCAATATTTTGTTAACGTAAGTTACCAAGTAAATGGGTTGCGGGATTGTTTGAAAGAGTAACCGCGAACCATGTACACAAAGAGCTCCAGAAGGAACACGGTGGATTTTAGTCAGTAAAAGTCTGACACTTCTTCACGCGTAAATTATAGGTAGTGATTACTGTTAACTATGCTTTAAATAATACAATAATTTGGCATGGAAGAAAAGTCCTATCGCTTTTCATTTATAAGACTTTTAAGGAAGCAATAACAATTTACCTGGTAACTTAAGAAGACAAAGTACTTTCTGATTGCGACGTAATGCCACTTGAAAATGAAGTTCATTTAAATGTTTAGTCTGCATCTGACACCGTAAACAATACAGTTGTCAAATTACACTTAATATCTATATACACTGTTGCCCGGTTACGATAAAGACACACGCTAAAAGAGATGATCCGTTTTGCTTGCCGGTTTTGCGTGGCTGGCGTTTGACGAAAACGTCATTGACTAAACGTTAAAGTTACCACCCGTAAGCAAACCGAATCATTTCTTGTTTGCAGGAGCTTGGCATTAATTGATATTTGGTACTTACGTCTGATGAACTGCTGTGGTTCCACGCCGGCTATAGAAGTAGCCACGAGAAGGGCGACCAATGCCCTTCCGGGGATTTTCATTTTGTCTGTTTGTTATTGTATCATCTGTGTAAAACTTCGGTGTAATTTGTACAGTCGAGCTACAAAAAATGTCCCGTATTTATAATAAGGATCAACTTTCCACTCGTGTTTCGAACACCACATCAGTTGGTACAATCAAAAGCTTTTAGTTCACGCTAATTGTTAGTAAAAGGAGTAACTTTGACATCGAATGCTTCATGTGTATGGTTTTCCGTCCAACTATTTGTTTTACGAGTGTGCGCGAAATAGATTTTATTAAAAACATACGTCATAACTTTTTTATAAGTTGTAAGTAAATGAATTTATATTATAGATTGATTAAAAAGTTTGAACGCTTCGATTTTTTTAGCTGTAAAACATTTTAATGTGGTTTTCACCTAAAACAGCGTGATTCAGGTGCAAGCTTTATTATAAGTACATCCGCATGGAGTTAGAGAGGTTTGCTGGTAGTTTATAAAAACAAATGTGTAAAATATATTATTTACCATCCCAACCTTATGAACAAATTGTTGTGAAGTAACTGTACTATTTTAAATGTAAATGTTACATATTTTTTTGTAATAATTCTTTATTCATTTATTTTACATATTTTAACATTTTTAAATATTTTATAAATACGTATAAAAGAATAAAACATTTAAAAATATAAAAATAGTCTCCCACCGGCATCGGGAACATGGTCCAAGCTACCGGCGGTCAGGGCCCCATAGAGAGAAACCTCCTAACAATGCGTGCCGTGTCCAGAAGTACAGCTTTCTGCATCAAGCGCTTGATCCAACCATCTAACGCGAGCCTCTTTAGGTGTGAATCAAGGCTCTTGGCGATTAAACCATTGGCTGAAACGACTATCGGCACAATGATTGCAGAATCCACATGCCAAATGTTGACAACCTCGTAGGCTAGATCAAGATACTTAAGTTGTAATAATTATTATTGTTTATGCATTAACTGAGATTGTCTGCTTTTGAATTCAAGTCATGTATAAAGTTTATTTATGTTAATTAAAATAACTTATGGACTGATCACGTGCATGTTTTGCAGTACTAGGCACAACCTGTTTTGTCATGAAAAAGTAACTGAACCCCGAATGAACTTCATTTGTCGTCTAGTGCGATAAAGTTTTGATAGGTTTTGAACATGGATTTACGAATACACAAAATAGACAACAGTTCCTTCAGATTGGAAATAATATAATAATATGTATAGGTGATAACGATGACTCTAATTTAAACTTATTTATATAACATTTTTAATTCTTAAGAGTGTTGAACAGCAGGATAGACATTGCTTGAAAGTACAAGTACCAATGGTCCAATGCGTTCTTAGTAATAGCGGCATGATAGCGCTGGATATCGCTTGACACGATGTCACCTCCGCACATTTCTACGTTGAATGTGCAGTCGTCCATCTTTGTCGTATTCTGTCGATTAAACACGGTTGAGTGTGCCGGGCACATCTGTCACGATGGCAGCTGTCATTAGTTTATAAAACTTTGTTTTTATTGCAGGTCGCGCCGACTAGGTGAGGCGCTGAGATTTTGTCCGATTAAGCACGCTCACTGATTTATAGGAAGTCGCACATGATTGATTTTCAGTTAAAATTATTCTTTAGTTAAATTTGATGACGTGACTAAATGAAATAGTCTATGTTTAGATCAGATCTGTATACCTATTTACGGTAAGGAATTTAAAGCAGCATACTAAGTAACCCGAAATTCTCACAATATTATTTTGTGTATGCTCCTGATTACTGGGTAATTTTTCTCGGTATTATTGGTAAATAGGTAATCATAATACATATATAAATTAATCAGAATGCAGCTGTCAACTCGAATGCTGGTAGCGTTCATTACTTGTAAACAGCCAATCACAAGATATAATAATTTTGACGTGAAATATAGCTGCCAATCATATAGCCTAGGCTATCAATAAACGAAGTTGAATGAAATAAAGACGTAATTATACAGTTCTGTTTATAAAAATACAAATTTTCTAAAGATTTATAGTCTTACTACAAAAAAGTTAAATACGCGACCATCAGAATGTCATGTTTTAGAAAATTCTCCATACAAAATTTTCTTAAACACATGACGATCGGCTGTTTAACTTTTCTGTAGTAAGAGTTTGTTGGTTTGCTTCGACGACTATTCTCGTACTGCTTCGTATGGGTTCGGCTATGCTGGACATGTTTCATGCAGTTAGTGCCTAAGCATTTGTGCATGTGTAGGCTCAGGGTGTACTCTCATTACGGTAGCTATTCCCTCACTCTAATGAATTGACTAAATGAAAAACGATATACTTAATATCTATAGATTGATGTCGTGTTTATTTGCCGATCCTTCGTCCGATATAATCAATCGATATAATTTTTAGCCATTCGATACTGAAATGAAATATGAAAGAGAAAAACATATGTCATGAAACCAGAGCAAGAAAAAATACAAGAGAAAAGCCTCAAAGATAAATTATAGGACAGAAGCCTCCATAATAGAGGGTCAGTCGCCTCGAGGCAAGCTAGTCTCCAACAAACTGGTCCTGACTGACAATCACAGATGCAGTCGCAAAGGTGGTGAAGGTAAATTGATAATACCGTAAATTGATATTTAAGCTTGGTTATAAAAAAGCGTCCGTAACGTGACAAAGATTTACGATAAAGCTGTCGGCCGTTGGTTTCGAATCAACATGTAACTTGAGTCACTCGAGCATTGTGATGACACGGTTTGACGTTTGTGTACACTGCACGGCCTACACAAAACCGAATGTCGACACTTAGAGCAGTAATCACTTATATTGTTGACTGACGATGAAACTCTGAGGTCTTGCTGACGGATTCTTTTTACATACAAACGGGGAACGTAGACTTATTATACGTACAACTCGACATTTGATAGATTTCTTTGATAACAGACGCAGTTAAACTAATAGGTACGTAGCCAAACTACTTTTAAAGTACTTTTATTTCTTAAAATAACAAAACTGATCAAAAATCCAGATAAGTAGTAAAATAAATCCCATGACGAGACCATAAAGTGAAATAAAACGATAGGTATCCCACGCGAATTTCATATTAGACGTTTTATTTGATAAAGCCTTATTTTTTTGTTTTATGGCAGATCCCTGTTTTTATTTGTTTTTAACCAAAAATAATGACATTATGCAAAGAACAGTCAACATAATATTGTTGGCTGGTCTATTTGTAATCCAGACAATACTATTAAAATATTATGCTATAAATTAATCAATAAAAAATCTCTCAGATCAATAAAAAATCTATACTAATATTATACGTTTGAACGCGCTAATCACAGGAACTACTCGTCCGATTTGAAAAATTATTTCATTGTAGGATAGCCCATTTATCGAGGAAGGCTATAGGCTTTTTACCCGGAGTATTTGCCACATTTTATTTGGAGTGCGCGGAGTAGTTCCCACGGGACACGGGTGAAACCGCTGGCGGAAGCTAGTATATTATAAGTATAGATAGTTGATACTCATTTTAATCTGTAACGCATCTTCTGCGGTACAAATTCACGAAACTCATAGTTGTCTCGGTGATACAGCAGATAATACATTTGACGCACAGATAACTGACGTCATGGTCAACTGTTTCAAGGTTGCTAAGGATTTGGTTATTATCACCTTGATAAATATCTCATAATTACAAACTAAGCTGAGATTTATTGTAGAATGTAGGAGAATTCTTAGGAGAAGGTTTTTTGCGGAAAAAACACATTTTAATACACCTAGGTAATTTTGAATACAGATGATAGGAATTGAAGCAGAATGAGAAGCTATTCTGTAATTAACTAGTAGGATGAAATGTATTTCTTTATGAGTGAATCAGTTATTATAATACTTAGTCAAAAATGGAGAACCGAGTTTGATATCTTATAAATGATGGGTGGAATTCCAAATGCGCGGATTCGAAATAGATTATAACGAAGCAAAACAAACGCTGACAGTGATGGCTGAGTGAATGAATCTATTTTTATATTAAATAGATTCTACAATAAATTATAAGTGACTTGATTACCGCTCCATCCTGTCACTTATAACGGTAAAGATGGACATGAAAAGTGCATTCCCGGTTACAGTAACACAGTTTTAATCAATATTGCCTATCACGAAATGTATGAACTATGCACTTGATACTATTTATTGAAATTTTAAATATTAACTTACATATTTTTTGTGATAAATGTATTTGAAAATATAGATAAAGCAACGGATACGCGTGTACCTATGATGTAAGATGAGACTAAAAAAACTTGGAGATGTGATGTGGCTTCTTTTTAGAACTGAGCCCTTGAATCGACATCTGGCTATTGGCATACAAATAACCCACGTCATTTTGCTCGTTTCAACAATAAAACACACACATGATTTATATAGGAATTCGTTCACGAACTGTTTTTAGGGTTCCGTACCCAAAGGGTAAAACGGGACCCTATTACTAAGACTTCGTTGTCTGTCTGTCTGTCGGTCTGTCAGTCTGTCTCCACGCTGTATCTCACTAACCGTGATAGCTAGAAAGCTGAAATTTTCACAAATGATGTATGTCCGTTGCCGCTATAACAACAAATAATAATATGAAAAAAAATATTAAGGAGGATGGGGTACGGAACCCTTCATGTGCGAGTCCAACTCGCACTTGGCCGGTTTTTTAAATGTCGATGTAGGCTAAATCACATTCCTATATGCAAAATAAAGATAAGCATTTAAAAAGGCTAAATGCCGTTTTGGTAGCACTATAAATTTTAAAACGTGCATAGGCGTTTATGTCTTCGTAAATAATTGTGGTTCTATTCTTTTGTACGCAAAAATATTAGGTTAGATAATATTTTTTAGCGAAGAAATGAGTGAATTTCACATAATAACTTATATATAGGTATGAATTTTCTCTTTATGGGCTGGCAAAGGCCTTGAGACTTTTTATACAAATTTGATTGAATTGATTTCAATCAAATTAAGTGTTTCTTTTAGAAAGAGTGGATTTTAATTTACTACGCTTTTCGGTAGCTTTTAGAAACACACTGCCATCAACTGCCGTCCGTATTGTGGGTTGCATTAACCACGATTAAACATAAAATATAGCCGATAAAAATACAAATGACCATGTTACCTTATATTTCGATTAGTATGCAATACACATAAACGTCTGTCTGTACATAGATTACTGCACCCACTGTTTAATCCTTAGCTAGCTAAAAAGTGTGTGTACCATACTATATGCTATACATATGGGAAACCCAAGCGTGAGAATGAATCCTACAGACGATCACATGGTAACACAAACTTATTAAAAATAAAGGACACCTTTTATCATACGCACTGGTGACGTACTCATATGATCGAACATGCAGTAAAATAATCGTAAAATTATAATCGTTAAAAAGATTGATGGTAGGAAAGTGTTTAGTATTATCGATATTGTGTAGTAGTAGTATCGATAGTGTCAGATTTTTTTTGGACATTTAACCCTCTAATAGCAAGACTTAGTACTGAAAATTCAGCTCGAGCGCGAAAGTGTAACAAACGAAAATGAAAAAAAGCCCGCAGGTTCGTCAGGAAAGTATGTCATACGTACCACCGACACTATGGGCGCCATGAAAGCTTGCCTTAATCAGTGACGGCGGTAGCGCCTGCCAAGTTAGAATTTACCTTTTATTATTTGCTCATTACTGGCTCGTCATTAAGACAAGTTATATTTGATCAGTTTAAACATTATTTCTGTGTTTACTTCTGTTTCTCTTCTATTATGGCGAGAAAAGGTTCGATAGCTGTTATTAATTATACAAGAGTAAATTATTAATTTCAATGTGGTACCAAACGGAGAAAGGCCAATTAAGGAAGCCGGAGTTTGAAATCAAAAGAAACAGCTTCCATTAATACATCGGATCTCTGACCAGTTAATTTTGATTTTGCGCCGTTTCGTTGCAATGAATGCTGTTTGTGTGTGTTCTTACTACTTTTGGTTGAACCTTTTCAATCATAATCGTTTATAAAATTAGTCTGACCACTTTAACTACAAACGTCGAATTTTAAGTATCTACCTGGATCCGTTATCTACATGCAGGCATTTATTTATTTATAAAATATTCAAGTTCCAAACGAGGTCATTCGTGCTAAAGTTACGAAACCAAAACTTGCGCTTTTGTTTCATATGTTAAACAGATTGTTAAATGTGCATTATGAAGATGTTCCCTCATTGGAACATTTACTGTAATGCTACATACATTGTTCGATAGGCTTTGTGGTATACGAATATATCGGCAGTAAACAAGCACCACTTGTTGCATGATAATGTGATGCAAATGGTATCAAAATATTGCAAATTGTAGCCTTCAAGTTACGCATTTTGTATTGTTCAATTGCCTCCATCTCTGGCTTAATGCCCATGTTTAATTGTGTAGAATTAGGTACACATATGAATAGTACCAGCGAGAAATCATCTTCATAGTAAATACTATGAGGTTTGCATTTAATGTACAAATTGTTCACGCGCGGATAATACTAAAAGCAGTTTGACGAATGCATTTAGTGGACCATCGTAAACTACAGTCTAATAATCTTTATAGGTGTCTAAATATTAAATTAAAACACGCACAAAAAGGAAGCTATTTGTTCGCGTAAATTTATCGTTTTCCGTGTACTATACCTACTTGATGAAAGTCTGTTGATACCGTTTTGAGGAGAATGTGTCAAGAATATGCTCGTCAGCACCTATGCTACATAGGTAGACTTCTCTCAAGGCTCACCACTGAGCTCGATCACTCAGGAATGTGAAAGAGTTGAGCTTTCATATTAACATTTATGAAATTATACTCCTTGAAAATTAACTTGATAAGAATGGCAGATGTCAATAACACTGGAGAGAGGCCATGTTATAACATATAATTCAGAACACAAATAAAACTTAATTTTTATAAACTTTCTCGCATCATTTTTTTGTCTTATTTCCTACCAACAAAGAAGTGATTTGATCGACTTTCAGCACGTTAGTATTGAAGCTGTCATCTTAATCGAGTAACATTTTAAGGGTAAGGGTAAACTATAGGTCCCTATGTAACAATAGGTTTCTAGGGATTATCAAATTCATTTGTTTCCACACGTGTAGGACTAAAAGCCATTGTTCTGTATCTAAACCGTAGATACCTACCTAGTTAAGATACATAACCTCATTAAGTCACACACTGGCAGCATATGCTGCCTATACTAGCTCGGTGCAGATTATAGGTTAATATTGTGATTGTGACTTGATATAGGACAGTCAGAATTCAAGGTCTCTAGGCCCTAGCTTTAAGCTCAAACATAACTATCAATATATATAGACGTAGATTTTGATATGTGTATATAAATTAAGATTGTATATATTATTGAATAAAAACTATCAATATGTAGAAATATCATTTGGATTAGCAAAACCTCATCCCGACAGATTACTAAACAATAAATATAAAAAAAAGGAAATTGTATATAAAATTCCAAGATCAAGGCATATAAATATCCAAGTGTTATCGAACTTTTGAAAAATACTTATTGCTAGACAACTTACTAGGGTTTTATGGTCCATAAGGTCAGGTGTGGTCAGGTTTTTTCTTTGCCCACGGATGAACAAGAACAAATGAAACAAAAAATACAAGCCTATTTGTTGGTTAAAGGTAAGTACTATTAAATAGTAAATAAAAAACCGGCCAAGTGCGAGTTGGACTCGCACACGAAGGGTTTCGTACCACTATTCTATGGGGACCCCTCTTAATATTTTATTTTTTTACTTTTTAGTATTTGTTGCTATAGCGGCAACGGTAATACCTACATCATTTGTGAAAATTTCAGCTTTCTAGCTATCACGGCTTATGAGATACAGCCCGGAGACAGACAGACAGACAGTCCCGTTTTACCCTTTGGGTACGGAATCCTAAAAACTAATCAAACTACGATATCAAAAACAAAAAGAATATCAAATCAAATATTGAGTACCATGTCAAAGTTGTCAACATAAATTAATGCAATAGGAACAAATCCATAATAATTTGCCAACTGTTAACTTTTATGTAACACGTAGTGACGTTGACTTAGTTTTAATCGATAAAAACTGTTAAAAGCATTGACGTCGACTATTGTCGAAAAAGTTCGAGTCATTCTATGCGTAAAATTTAAGTTTTCATTGTTATTTTATTTATTTTTGTTGGTACCAAAAAATAAATGGAATTCAACAGTAGGAATTCAATATGTTTTTGTCGGACTTCTGTATTCCTGATATTTTCATAGAATAATTCTAGCATAAAAATTATTATGTTTAGTTTTATTTTACCTGTCTATCGGATGTGCAGTGTCAATTCGCTATTTTAGTTATTAGATAAGTAGGTTAGGTAATACTATATTAATATAAAACAGGTTTTTTCTCAGAACTTTGCCATGAAAAAGTGAATACATATGGCTGACTGAACTCTGGTAGGTATTGAATCCACTAACCACAAGTGAGCAACTGGTTACCCGACACTAACAAAGGGAGTGTTGTGTTTAAATGCCTACCATTGTTCATCATCCTGGCGTCAAGTGCGAGTCAAGTTACGCGGGTACCGACAAAACTATTTAGATTGTTGATCGTGGTCAGTGATTCTACTCGGATTCCATCATAAAGAATTTACACAACCCTGTCTTGAGAACTCTTTTCTCAAGGTGTTTTATATCAATCTTATGTAAAAAGAAGTGTATAAGATACATTAATAGAAAATACAAACGGCCGTTTGTATTGTAGGTCTATATTGCTTGAATTCCCAATTTGACTTCAACTTGACCCAAATATAACCAATACTTGGAAAAACGGTCACTAAAATATCAATTGAGTTGGTTAATAAAAATAAAACACGAAAACCAAAAGCATAATATCTTTTTTTCATCAGTTTCGAGTGATAGGTTCTCAAAGCGACCAATCAAAGTCAAATGGTTGAAATATCGACATATGAACTCAGAAAATTATTTACTAAAATCGTTTAACATTTTAACCTGATTGCGTTACCTCCAAAGGGTTCTTTTGCATTTGACTGAACATTCAACTACCTAGGTACCGAACTTTTAAGGAATATAAATAGAATACCAATTCATTAGCATGATTTTTTTTAACATCGATATGAAGCAGGGGTTTTATTAACAAAGTATTAACTCATGAATTATAGTAAGCCTTTTTTAGTGGCGACGACTAAAATAACTTAATAGTTTGTAAAAATTACCTAAATATTGCTTTTTAATTTTCTCGCGCAGCTTTTCTTATTTAAAAATACTGATTACCTACTATGAATACTACTATGAATAATGTAATCTGCCGAATCACCTAACGCAGCTAAGTCATACTTAACCGGTTCAGGGAGAATCTAACGAACACCTATTAATGAAATCTGAAATTGTATGTTGGCTGAATGAAAAATAAAGGACGATCAGTAACCAAACTACCGCAGTACGATCTAACAGTTTGACAAAAACCCACATTGCGGGACACTTATTTAGAAACTGATATTAATTTCAACGAGGCCACGGTTTGCGTGCCTCGCTCTGCTTCGCTGTTCTTGTGGCCCGATTTAAACGCATTAGCGACAAACTAACAAATATTAAGCCCAGCCGTCACTACACGCTACGAGAGAAATAGAAACTTCGTTTTCAGCAAACTCTTTTTATTCTATCAGTGATATCAGAATGACAGAAATTCCCGCAAATGGGAAAAGAATGTTCATTTCTGAAGCTAAATTTGAAACCTGTAAGAGTTTTAATCAAACCACGTCGACGTTATTAGGTATACTTAAAACATATATATTTAAGAAAATAGTCTCATAAATAAATTGACTAATGACAAAAATCGCATAGAAATTATAGATAATATATACCTTACTTCTTTTCAAGGTTACAAAAAATATTATAAAACTAGCTTCTGCCAGCGGTTTCATCCGCGTCCCGTGGGTACTTCCCGCGCACCCGGATAAAAAACCCGGATAAAGCTTATAGCCTTCCTCGATAAATGGGCTATCTAAAACTGAAATTATTTTTCAAATCGGACCAGTAGTTCCTGAGATAAGCGCGTTCAACCAAACAAACAAACTCTTCAGCTTTATAATATTAGTATATAGATAAGTTCTTTTAAATTAAAAAGTATTACTAAAACGCGGCAAATAAAATCGCTTTTGTATAACTTTTGGGCAACATAAGAGATATTATAGTTGTTATTTATGCAAATCTGAGCAAAAGCACGACATCGATGCCGTCCTTTTGGTAGCTTCTTTGCTTAATGTTCCCGACTTAACTCGTACCGATCAATTTGCTTTATTTTTACGTCATAAACTTTGAGGTTCCAGACAACCAAAATATATAACAAATTACCCTAGTACACTGAACGTTTATTTAGTTACCTGCCATTATAAATATGTTTGTATTTATATGGCCCCTGCAACGATCTCAATTTAAAATTTGTGCATTAAACTTTTCGTACCGGAGCTCGTGTTGGTTGCCTTTTTTTAGGAAACATTTCTAGACTAGACGTGGAAATAGTATAGATACTATTTTTATTGATTTTTATTTGAGTTATTGGAAATAAGTGGTTTTTAGTTTTATAAAATAGTAATTACTTACGTAAACCTCTAAATGATTACTTTTACAAACACATAATAGGTGCGAGTATCACTCCTACCCCTGTCTTACGAATTTCGAGTAGCAAACTAGAACTTGTTATATATTCCAGTTCAAAGGATCTCTTCACAGCCTTTTTAATTCAAATCATCTCGAAGCTTAGGCGGGTGACACACTCAATCGAACTTGTAGTGACGTACCTACCTGAGAAAGTTCAGCGTCTCGGATAGCAAAACCTTTTGTTTTGCCATTTGAGACGGCCGACTTGGCGACTATAATAAACTTTGCCTCCTTACAAGTTTGGTATTGTGCAAAACGTTGGTTTATACTTCAGTAGAATGAACGTTACTCCGGTTTTGTAAGTGTTTCAACAGTACATGGTCTGTTCTGAGTTATTTTCAATATGATAACACAGGATTTTCACTCGTCACATAAGCCAAAAAAATATTTATTTCTGACCGACTATTCCAACGCCGTAACGTTATATTAACGTAGTCTAAACTGCCTTGGCCATAAGGAAAGGTGTTGCCAAAAAACAATTTCAGGCTACAATGGTACAAAAAGCTTTACAAAACTTTTTAAAAGTTTTTATTATAACCAAAAAGGTTTCCCTGCCCTTTTTAAGAACCCCAATTTGGTACAGATATGCGTGGTTTAAATTGTGAGCGTGTTAACTCGCTCGCGTCAACTTTACTCGTTTACTTAACTACTAAGCAACTTTAAAATATATGTAGCTTGCAAAAAACAATTCAACGCATTTAATTTTACCCCTGAAAGAGCGCAATTTGTCGCCAAAAAAAACTAAAAAAGGGTGTAATGATGCATAGTAGGTACGTAGGTATGTAAAAACTATTTTGTTTGAATTTTCATCTCTGTCTTATTTAATTTTCCCGCAATATAGGATAGGGGTCTTTTCCAAAGATATCATTCCATCTTTATGGAGTTGAATCGATAAAGCGCAGCAAACATATCGACAATCAAACAGACAGATGTAGTCAATCTCAGATTCATATCAGTAGTAAGGATTTAAATCTCCCATTAAAATACAGGCAGATTTTTCCACTTTTAATAGAGCTGCAGCTGTCAGTTGATGATTGATGGTCCATTAACACGAATTGCGTTTGTCAGATTGAAATGTCAAGTTGTTTAATATTCGTACTTATAACACGTAACATGGTGTATAATACTGTTATTTTATACTAATAGGTATTAAAAATTTTTTTTACGTCATTGGTGCAATTTGATAAACTCTTTATCATAAAGTGAACACATAAATTGTTTTTGACAGAATATTGTCTATACTAATATTATAAAGAGGAAAACTTACTTTGTTTGTTTGTTTGTTTGGTTGTAATGAATAGGCTCAAAAACTACTGGACCGATTTTAAAAATTCTTTCACCATTCGAAAGCTACATTATCCACGAGTGACATAGGCTATATTTTAATCGGGTACGGGCAGTAATTCCCACGGGATGCGAGTGAAACCGCGGGAAAACGGCTAGTCATAAATAAGATTATAAAATGTATGTATATACCTAGTATTGTGTTTATACCTACGTAAATATTTTCATTTTATAAAGACAGTCATTAAAATGTCATCATATTTAGTAGTACCTACTAAGCAGTCGTATGAATTATTTTGACATAAACATTAGTATAGTAAGCTGACTTAGGTACTTATATCGCACTAAGATACCGTTGAAGCTCTAAAGTTAACTTATATTGGGCACACTTTAAAGTTTAATGGTAACCCATTTTGCTTCTATATTTCTTCTTCTAAATCTGGTAACTATGGCGCTTATTTGTGAGTACCTAGGGCCTCTAGAAAGATAGGTATAGATGGCCCTTCCATTCTTGATAAATCATGCATTTAAGTCGTATATAATAGAGCCAGTCATTTTCTTTAAAGGCTATCAAATTTAGCCTAAAATAGACACTAGATAGTAAATAGCGTAGCATCCTTGACCAAAAATGGTACTCGCGATAAGAAGGACCTGAGGCGTTCGATGTGTAAGTACCTATAGCAACTACTGTGTCATGTCAATGAAATGATAAGATTAATATAAACAATGCTACATGACCCACGGGCTTGTTTATCAAACAGTAAGGTCCAGAAGGGCCGAGCGTCAGCTGATAATTATTTGTGTCATAACTGGGATCTTGAAAAACAACGAGGCGGTAATTGGGATATTAGTTACTATGACGATAAAAAATAATATTATATACCTATTATATTACACGGGACACTGGCTGTTTCACACGTGACTTGGATGTTTTTTATGAAGTTTAATTAAGATTTTTTATCCTACAACACATAGACATCAAATCACCAGTTGTTTTGTTTGATTTTAGCGTTTGATTAGAATTCATTGCTCCCGCTTGCACTCAGTCTCCACTTACGATTTTAGCAGCAAATACTGGTAGGTATGTACTTTCCGAAATGCCAAGTGGGAACATTTGCATGGAATTCTGTAACTGATACGCTATGATTACGAAATCGAGTACCTAGAGTGTTTTACACTGGCTTACTAGAACGGCGCAAATAAATGTTAAATTACTTGACACGCGTCTACAAGCCTGCAAATGTTTTGAACACATCATTTAATATTATTGCAACGCTTCTATAATAAACAACGCGTTCACATCAAAGCCTATTTAAATGCTGGTGGCAAAATAACAGTACACGACCTCCTAAAGCCAGATACAGAAAGGGGTTCTTGTAACATTCTCAAATGTTTTTTATATAAGTAGGTATAACGTTTTACCAAAAAACAGTATAAACCTTTTCGTTACATATGTTCTTAACAACCACATTGTCGTATTGAGGTGATCTATACATAGGTATACAATAAAGCCGCTCAACGACAATGATGGACTCCAAATTGATAATTTAAAAATTTTCCATATATTTCTTGGCTGGAAACATAATGATACATAAGAATTCTAAGAAGACTGCTACGCATAAAAATTCTTGAAAATGTTAAGCTTGAGTTTTTCACAAAAAGTGCCTGATACTTGGGGGTCGTAAGTAATTATTTATTGTTACAACATACCTATAGTGAAAACCGTTTGAACTCAGCTCGTACACATAATAAGCTATTCGCTTGTCGCGCTTTTGTGTCAAAGATACACGCATCAAAAGAATAATAAACTACAAAAGATGTTGTTCTAGCGACAAGTAATTCCCCTTCGTAATACACGAGCGTAATGCTGTAAAAATTATTCCATGTTTATTTGTTCTGGAGCCAAGAGCAAACAGACATAAGAAAAACCGGCAAGAATGTGGCGAACGTTTAACAAATAGGATATTTAGAGCTTTCTAATGTATCTGTTATCTTCACGTAATTTTAACAATTAGTAACTTATTGTTAGTTCTAAGGGATCACGGAAAAGCTAAACTAAAA
The DNA here is from genome assembly GCA_002382865.2 of Heliothis virescens. Lineage (NCBI taxonomy): Eukaryota > Metazoa > Arthropoda > Insecta > Lepidoptera > Noctuidae > Heliothis > Heliothis virescens. The sequence goes on along the minus strand of NWSH02000323.1, from coordinate 14,055,069 downwards.
TAGTTTTAATTTAAAACTAAATTTTCCGATAATATGGAAAAATACAAACTATACAGATCATTTGAAAATACAAAATATTATAGTCAAAGTAATTATTCCATAAGTCGTGGTGGCCTNAGATATAGAATAGCACAAACTAATTACAAAGCTAGATCGCCATACATAATAAATGTATATAATTTAATATCTTCAGGCTGACCAAAACCAATCAATCACGCTACAAAGGCTATCTAAATAGACTTGCTTGCATATTAAACTATCAGATTATATTCTCTGTTGACTTTTAGATTGAAACATTTTCTGATATGGAGATGGACGTAACACTGACCGCTTCTTCAAAATTCTTTAGCTAAGATAAATTAGATTTCTTTCTTTCTAAGTATGTCTTAGACACCAATGGCTGATAAAAGGTGAAGGAAAACATCTTTAGGAAACCTGGACTATAAAGTCTGAAATCACCAACCCGCATTGAGCAAGCGTGGTGATTAACGCTCAATTCCTCTCAATTTGAGAGGAGGCCTGTGCCCAGCAGTGGGACAGTAAAAAGGCTATTAAAAATATATATATTCCATAGAGATCAATTTTACTAATGAAGCGTATCAAATGAAACTAAGGTGCTTATTGGGAATTCATGTGTTGCTGGGGAGTTTGTTGCGCCACTTCTTCTTCCCAGCAAAAACACAAAGGAAGTGGTGAAGGGCGGGCGTTTTTGGGGCTGTCTCATGTGATTTTGACGTTCGAAAAGTGCTGTTTTCAGCCTACTTTTAACAAATGGTTTTTGATTTTGATTCATTTCATAAGGTCACACTGGCTAAGCGACCACATTACATTTTACAAAAAAAATGTTGAGTTACGTATTCATTCTTTACTATGTTGACATTATTTTTTTATGAATAGATTCTGAAAAATTATATACTTATACTTTGAGACACATTATCTGCTGCTACTATTAGATTTTACTGACCCATTTCTGGGCACACACCTCCTCTCACACAGAGATGGATTGAGAGTTATCACCATGCTTTCTGAATCTTGAATTCAATACTTAACTATTTATCGTGAATTCTCCGGTTTTGGTATTACCTACCTTCCCTATCTTGTATGTATTTCCGAAGCAAGTTTGGAAATGAGTGCAGTGTATATATCCTCACTTGAGGTCCGACTTTCTAATTGAAAAGGGTTGGTCTAAATCCCACTTTTTAAATGAAAAAGGAAAAGTAGGAACTAGTTTTGGCATTCCCTTTCATCTTCTTTTACTTCTTCTTCTTATCGAGCTGCAGTTTTAATCACCTAACAAGCACAATCCTTTTATTGTCGTACTAGAATTGCAACTGGAGTTAGGTGTTCTGATGTGCGACAATTTTTGAAAAGGTGTACCTATAAGCCTCAAGATCCATTAAATACAAGTGTACCAACCTATGTAAATAAAAGTTTGATTATTGTGCTACATACTTATACTAAACAACAATAAAGACTTGAAATTAATATTAATTAATATTTTCGTCTTCATCAGAACGACCGGTCACTATATATAGGTCCCGTAATATGCCTCGAACTCAAGTTCTATTTTTCCTCTATAGACTTTTTCCAAGACAAGCAGTCAGAAATAACTTGTGAGCTATAAGCCTTTTAGACCCTGTGAATAAATTATAGAAATATTTTCCTGTCATCCTAACTAGAAAGTAAACAATTAAATAAGAATGGAAAGGTCCGTAACTAAAACCATTCCATGTCCCTTTTCGAGTTTTATTTACAACTAGCTTCTGCCCGCGACTTCGTACGCGGATCCTGTTTTTTTTTTTATATAATCATATTTTCTCATCGTTTAAACCTTCCCTCGATCTGTACAAACATTTTAAGACCAAAATAAGCCCGATCGGTCCAGCCGTTCTTGAGTTATGCGCTTACCAACACATTTAGCGATTCATTTTTAAATATAAGAAGATTATATTACGATTTTCAGATTATTTGACTAAAGCATTCAAGGAAGCAAACGTATTCATGCAGTAGGTACTACTTAATAGGCCAAGCCACACAAGTCATGATCTAGTTTCACAATCTCAAAAATCAGGACCAACCGCTTGAGTAGGATTATTTACCACGCTAGTCTGTCAAGTTGACCAATCGAAAATTATCTATAAGATTGACGCACACATTGAACTAAAATTATAAACAAATCTAGTTCACTAACCCAATTCGTTAATGCGCTGTGAACACCGCGTTAATGGGTTTATGACTATAGGTACTACGATAGTAAAATTTATGTTTCATATGAACTCCCGGACATTTGGCAGTGTGCACCTGGCAACTGGCGAATGACTCCTGCGCAGGGCTGTCGTAATGTCATTGTGATTCGGAAAACGATTGTGAAAGGAAAGCCTACGGTAAACTTGGCAATGCTAAAGAAGATATAGGCGATTAGGTATGCCTTCTGATCCTATTTCAAATATGAATGAGAATATACATAACTTTAGAGAAATCTGGGAACCGTAAATCCAGCTTAGATATTAATGGACCTCCCTTTCATTATATAGGTTAAATGCAGACCATATGGATAATTAAAGTGTATTAGAATATTATTCATGGTGAAAAATTGATAATAACGAATATCTAAAAACTTTCAAACTTGAGACTGAAATTGAAAATGAACTTAAACCCTAAAACGCCGTCCCTAGTTCGAACAGGGTTGTTAACCCGAACGAAATGGGTACCGTTAGTTACCGACTCGTGCGCACCTCAGATGCACTTTGAAAATACAGACCATCGTATCGGGAGCGCTTTGTTTCGTCACGAATCGACTGTCGAACAGACACCGTTTGGACGATGTTTCGCAATTGAATATTGTCTGAATGTACCGACTTATATCATGAAAAATAATTATTGTTTAACTTAACTAATTGTTTTTTTGTAAAAAGTTTTTTTTTTATTTTATGCTTTTCAGTTTTCGGGTCTAAAACTATAATATCTTTAATACCCATACCCACCCACAGTGACAGTCGGTCTCGTAATAGTATCATAGACGTAAAAAAAGTGTACGAAATTTGAAGAGTTCTCTCAATTTCTCCAGGATCCCATCATCAGATCCTGGTCTCCTTACCATGGGACCACACTGGCATCGTATTCTTTCAAACACAAAAAGAATTTCTCAAATCGGTCTATAGCTGCCGGAGATACGGATTAAAATACATAAAAAAAAATACGGTCGAATTGAGAACCTCCTCCTTTTTGGGAAGTCGGTTAAGAATATTTATTTTCTTATTTCTGGGTAAAGGTGTACAAAGAAAAGATTTTGTGAAAATGCGCCTCTAACCTGATTTTATATAAACTTAATCGCCGCCGTACTTGCCAAGAACAGGTGTTTAGTAAATTTTGTTCCTAGTAATTTATTTCTCAACTACTTGCAAAATGTGAGGACCAAAGAAAGAGTTGTGAGAATTTCACCCACTGAGAAAGCCACGAGAAAAACTCAAAGATATTGCATTGGTTTTGTATGACGGATTCCAGGTAAACAGATATTTCTTTGGGATCCCGTCTTTGATATCAGAATGCGTTTGAATAAAAAACCTTTGATATTACGAGTTGTGTTTAATCTGGTAGATATTTTACTAAAGGAACTGCAAAAATATTATTTACATTGTTTTTAACTCCTACCACATGATTAATCATAACCGATATAGAATGTAACTCCACATTACAAAAAAAAAACGATCTAATGGACGTATATATATAAAAAAAACTATGTATTATCTCAGTCAGTTCTTATTAGAAAAAGCTCAAACCTTATTAGAAGGTGATTGCGTGGACACATTAAACTTCTTATTTCATTCAAAACCTTATTCAAAACCTTATAGTCATTTGCTGTATGTTATTCAAGTCTGTGACAATGTATAAAACCGATGATGATCTTTTTAATGTCGCTAGAGAATCATGAGGAGAATATTATAATCAACGTGGATAAATGTCATTTCAAACTACTTCATGCAATTTTTCTCAATCATCAAACCAATCCGGCTTTGTTTGTTTTTCATGGTCTATTTTGGGTAAACATTTTAGACCATTAGTCTCGCAAAAATAGGAAAAAATGTTCGACCGGCTTTAGTGTTTTTTTGTGGGTATTCGAGAGTCCTCTTATAGTTTAGATTGAAAACTGGGCACGGTGGACTATTGTTAAAAGCAAGCTGGACAAAAACATAATTGAATTTGAGGAAACACCAGCAAATATGTAGATTATTTTTCGTATGAAATTATATTCTTAATTTCAGTCTTTGAAAGACTTTTGACGTTTGACTTTATCAAATTTAGAAAATTGTGCCTAGTTTGATTCTATATACTTAAATAAAACCACTACTTTTTTCGCAATCGCAACAGTTTAAATGAAAAACTGTCTCGATTAGAGAAAAAGTTTATATAACTAAATACTTTGTCATTTCCACAGTTTCTCCTCAGGCATGACACATAGATAAAAAGCTTATAACCGTCTCCAGGATAGATAAACTCTACGCCGGAGTTCATGTCAATTGGTTCTGCCGTTACACAGTGCATTACAATGCGAATGTGAATTTATACATTTATAATATGTACTATATTTTTTAATTCGTATGTCGATAAAATATAATATGATTTAATGGTTTTTATTTTCATGTATTTTATTATACAGGGTGTCCCGAAACTCAACGGTAATATAATCTGAGACCAGATGAAAGGCCGAGTTATACCAGTCCTGGGAAAAATAATAAAAAAATCCATATCACTCAGTTCAGTGATAATAGTCATTTTTTGTAACTTAACTTTTCAAAACTTAACTTATTTTATTAAATTAATAATGTTTTTCATTTAATTTGTAGTTGTGATTAATATCATCGTTAATGAAGACCAGGACATTAAAAAAATTACAGCGAAATTGTGGCATTGGTGATCACAGGACTTGAAAACGAGACAAAGGGTGTCGAATTTCAACTTTTAAAAAAATGTATGTTTTTTTTTATTTTTCCCAGGACTGGTATAACTTGGCCTTTCATCCGGTTTAAGATTATCGTTGAGTTTTGGGACACCCTGTATAACATAAAAATTACAGTTTGAATAGTTAAAAAGGCAGGTTTTATTAACGAGCGTATTTCCTATTGATTATTTAATGTTGCTTAAGTAAAGAACTATGGCAGTCAGCAATATTTTTAAGATTATGCGACATTAATAAATTCCTTTTTCCTAGAAGTTTTAAAAATTGAATTTAAGTTACCTATATTTTTTTTGTTAATTAATTTGGTCACCAGTTCCAAGATTAATCTATTATCTCGTAAAACATCTTACGTGTTGAGATACCAGCAGTTTGATCTAACTAATGTTTGCAGTGATAACAAGATAACGTAAGCCTTCACCTGCCGACGGCCAAAAAATCTTAATTTTTCACAATTTCAAAGTACATCGGGAACTCTTAGAAGTTAGCGCGCCAACTTTTCCGCGCCGTTGCAACCCTCGAAAAGTTAGCAACAATTTTTCTCCGAAGACGTGCAAGCTCAAAGCATCCGATGCCAATTTTTAACGAAAATTTATATTTTTATATTAGTAAAATATTGAAGCGAATACTGTAACTTCACTGATTTGTTACCGTTCTGTGTGGTGTTCGATGTGTCGCGAAACTTACGGAGTGATGTGAGACCGCGCGGGATGTTGCGGGGACGTGCGTCCGAGCGCACGAGTGCCAACCGACTGGCGGATGGCGTGTGTAGCGTTGGCGGGAACGCCGTCGAAGCCACCATAATATATCAATCTATGACTGCATCTTGTTGCTTGAATAACTCATTAGCAGACGGAAGACATAGGAAATCGACCAAAGGGTTTTGATAACTTGTTAACTAACTGAAGACGCTAAGGATTCCTATCTATTTCGCCTTATGCTTTCAGCGGACTCAGTTTGAATTTCTGATTAATTAACATCAATTGTCTAGATTCGATGTCGACGCACAAATGTATGAGCATATTTCTAAATGCATTTAATATGTGGATGTGCGTTCAAACTTCAAAGCTAAAGAGGAGAATTTCAATTACCTAGTAACTAACTAATCTTCAATTGATGGCGCAATTATTTCAGCAGATGACGACCTTAATACCTACTTTGACTAAAATCTAATGCATTATCCCGTTATAATTGCATTTTCAATACGTATATCAAAGATGAATGTTCATAGGGCTTTACTGTTTTTCTTTTCAGAACTCAAAATGTGAAGCTTAATAAAGCCAATTCCCAATCTGGTGGACTTGGAAATTTTCTAAGCGGTTGGTCGTGTTTTTTTTTCTTGTCGACGAAGTTTCTGTCTAGCTAGATTTTACAGGACTTTGCTAGTGTCGGTTGGAACTTGAACAAGTTTAGAACGACAGTTGCAAGGATTAGCCGTGATGTCCTCGGATCTTCTCAGCGATGTCAAGACGGTGCGAACTCACTTATCTACCGCTATGGCATAAAATACTTCCGTGGATTATTATTACATATATTTATTTTAATTATTAGATTACTATTATTTTCATGTAGATACGTTAGAACTTTGAAAGCGCTTAAAGAAATTCTCTGCTGCTCTACAGAAATTAGTTATTTGATAAATAAGTAGGTACACATAAACTGCACAGGAATCAATTTCTACTTATAGTTTTCACGTTTATATTAAGCGGTTGGACGTAACCGCTTAACACATTGCTCGTAAATGGATTAGCAATGAACTTACGCGAACGAGAAATTCCCAGATTAGGGCCAAGATGCGTTAGCAGTATTTACTACGGTTTCTCAGTCAAAGAGATTAGATAATCAGTTTAGATGCACCTGTGAATTGGTGTACTAGATTCTACTGTTTACCGAAGGTGTTATCATACAATCCTAATATTTTGAGTATTATGTTACGTTAAGTAACTTAAATGTTTTAAATTACATTTACCGCATTCATATCGAAGACCGATTATTAAAAATTATAATTATAATTAGGTACACGATTAAAATAGCAATTAATAACACAAAATTATCTTTGCAATACTTAAATTTAAAATGATTACTAACAATTAAAGTAATCCACTAAACAGTCGGCAACTTTCCGGGAGCGTTATTTGACGTTAAAATATATATTTAGCCCTTTCTCGCTGGCGTGAAACATAGGCTTCTAAGTAGTAAAGTATGTACCCTATCTGCCGAGCCAACTCAAGATCACTCTATAAGTAACATTAATCGGGTTTCTTAGCTACACGTAAACAACTGAAACGTACCAAGTCCACTGAAAGAAGTTTAGGACATTAGCCTTTACGTAAAGTATATAGAGTCCATTTTTACTTAACCCGAATTTATATCTTGAGATTTCTACTGAATTTACTAAGCGCATCATACGTCACAATTTCTGGCTCTAAAATGAATTATTATAAATAGACTGGGGGACATCTGTGTCTACCTGGCTCATTAAAGTTAAGTTACAAAAAAATGGCGAGTTTTCTTCCAGTTCAAGAATTAAATAAAATGGCTGGTAGCTCCGAAAACTAAATATAATAATAGATACTTATTTGTGCATTTATCGAAATAATTTTATAAATAATTTTATTAACCAATATTGATTTTCAAATTAATAATGAATGGTAGACAAAAATAAAATAAATTGAAATTAAGCACTTTGTTAAAGTTAAAGTAATTAATCCTAACCGCTAACAAACGTATTATGGATCTCGTTCACATTCCTAGTTAGAAATCAGTCAAGTTTCAAACTTGCAAACCGTTTTCTAACCATGAATAAAAGGTAATGCCTTGCTCTCGAAACCGAAACTCAAAGGAGAGGCAGCGCAGACGGAGCCACGATATCAGCTTGTATTTCACACAACACAACCAACTTGACTCCGGTATTAAAGTGCTGACACCCTACACGATAGCGTTGCTATGGCGAGATGTTATATATATAAAACTAATACAGTTATATAAAATTAACAAAAATAATATTCCTGCGCCTTGTCTATAGGTACTATTTATAATCATGACGAAAAATTTTTGTTTGGTTGTTTGTACCACTGAACGGATTCGAAAAAATCACGCACTGTTGGGAAGTCGCACTATCCCCGGGTGGCAGGTAATATTTTATCTAGGTACGGGAGTAGTGCGTTTGATACCGTGGAAACAGTTAGTTTTAGGTAAATAATAAAACCCGGCCAAGTGCGAGTTGGACTCGCGCATGAAGGGTTTCGTACCATTATATATGAAAAATGAACGTATCTATTACCTACAACTAGCCAAAATACAAACATTTTTCGGACCGCAAAAAATAACTTAGTTTTTCATACAAATGTATGAATAACAAAGTTATAATTTGCGGTTTCACACGTTTATCGTAATTTTTAGTATTTGTTGTTATAGCGGCATCGGAAATACATCATTTGTGAAAATTTCAGCTTTGTAGCTATCACGTTTAATGAGATACAGCGTGGATCTTAGTAATAGGGTCCCGTTTTACCATTTGGCTACGGAACCCTAATAAAAGGCCACGGTTTAAATCCCGTAGAGTATATTAGTAGAATATTCGTGTATACCTACATGTGCAAGGCTCAATGATAACAAGTATAGCTTAAGCATTTTTTTTAGAACTGAATAATACTGAAACATCTTTGTTCTATAGTTTATAATATAATATAAAATATCCGTAGAATACATTACATCCTGATGAATATTACAATCCATGTCACAAACAATGGTAATGGTTATAATTTCTTGGAAAATTGGCCGAAAACTTATTTTATATCTGGTCAAAGCTTTGACATACATGGAGAATTAAAGCATTTAAGGATACTCGTATTGTTGCAAATATTTTTAAATGGAATCATAATGTTTCATTGTGCCTGTAGTCAGTGGATATTATCTTTTACTAATATAATAAAGCTGAAAAGTTTGTTTGTTTGTTTGAACGCGCTAATCTCAGAAACTACTGGTCCGATTTGAAAACTTGTTTCAGTGTTAGATAGCCCATTTATCGAGGAAGGCTACTTTTTATCCGGGTGCGCCGAGTAGTTCCCACGGGACGCGGGTGAAACCGCTGGCAGAAGCTAGTTAAAACTAGCTAGCCTAGTAAACTAGTAGCCTAAAGCCTTCCTCGATAAATGGGCTATCTAACACTGAAAGAATTTTTCAAATCGGACCAGTAATTCCTGAGATTAGCGCGTTCAAACAAACAAACTCTTCAGCTTTATAATATTAGTATACATTACGTTACCACTTGATGGAGCTACAGTACTATTTCTCCTTTTTAAAAAAAAAAACGTCGAATGCCATCAGATTATTCGAAGATACGAAACAGATATCTGAATTGGATCTGCCACGTCAGCACTGCATGCATGACATGAACAGGCTTTGTGTAGTTTGATCTCTCTCTTAATACTAAGAGCAATGGTACGTCGCGTAGCCTGCGTAGCTAGGAGATCTGTCAATAGTTATTTAGCGTGATATAGGTGTTACATACCCGTATTACTCGTCCGACTTTATTTAGTCAAGCCGACTTGTAAAATGGACTTCTGCTTTAGTTACACAAAATCTCTGAATATTTGTACCTACCAGGTAACTTTTTTCGTACCAGATGTCCAACAATAGCGGTGCATTAACACAAATACAAATAACAAGGTAATATTCAATCGGAAACGCAATAAACACATGAATGCTTCAATTCTAATTTACATCGTCATTTCGCACAGTTGACAATTAAAGCATCATTCATTGACTGAATCGGACTTGTTCGGCCATTAATGACATTGCTTGTTTGTCCATCGTTGTTTCTTGATTACGAGGTAACTCATTATTATCTTTATCTAATATAAAATGAATCCCAATTTCCTTTGGTCACGGAATTACGCGTGAACGGCTGGACAGATTTCGTTAATTCTTTTTTGTTGTGTTTGTTATTGTCAGGCGAAGGTTCTTATGTAGTAAAGCCTGAGAAAGATAAGCGGAAAATTTGAAAATTAAAGAAAACTCAACCACCATATAAAATTATTTTTAATTCAAACTTACCGCTTTTAGAATATTAACTTTTTTAATGTACCTACTTAACGTCATGACGTTTGACATGATATGGACAGAATTAATCATAGGTAATCAAGAAAGGACCACGTCTGTCGGGTCAGCTAGTGTAAGATAAATATATAAGCTTCAAATAAATATATACGAGCAAATCTTTCTGAGTTTTTTAACCAGAATTCGTATTCACACTAGACTAAGTCTCAGACAGAGTCTAAGATTAAGCACAGCCCTATTACATTTTCTCAGAAGAAACCACATTGTATTAAGAGTAGAGTTAATATTTCTAATACTTACTTTCTATACAACAAAATTGTAGTAAAACTCCAGTGATAATGGACCGAGTGAATATTATTTCAGTTTCAATTTGTACCTGATATTTACTTATCTTTAGAATCATGTTACTCTCAACGATGCTAAGAAGCTAACATCCGCACTAAGAATTACGTTGACCCATCTTTACGTTACACGCCTTTCCTAAAACTACATCTTTAGCCGAATCTTGTCAAGGAGCTCGCCTGATACCTACTTAATTAATTGAAAAAAAAATTGCGGTTTCACAAGTTTATTGTATAGGGACCCCCTTAATATACATATATAATTATATATATATTTAATTTCTAGATGACACTAATTATGAGATACAGCCTGGAGACAGGCAGCGGAGGCTTAGTAATAGGGTCCCATTTTACCCTTTGGGTACGGAACCCTAAAAAGAAAACTATACAGCGGAAACGCAAAGAAAAAAAGGAAAGGCCAAGTCAAATCTTGTTCCTATATAAAATACATATTTGGATTTTGTACAGAACTTGGCACTCATTTAGATCTTCATTCTTTTTGCGGCGAAGCTCATAATCAAGCATAGGTTTTGTATTGAACTTGGCTTTCCTTTTTTACATTTATGTTTTTGTTGGTCAATTATAGTATTCCACACCTCTTTAGTTGGCACAAAAGATGATATTATATTATGTATTTAAAACGATTTGACATTTTCAATTTTTGAATGAATAAAAAAGACCTATGGTAGGTTCTAGACTTGTAGGTACTGAAAACATGATAAACATATTCAGCGTAACTATTTAAAAGGCCTTTATTAATTAGGTCGTTGATCTTAAAGTTCTTTACTGATGTATCATGGCAGTCCACTTCTAAGTATGAATGACTGCGATTAGGCGTTCTTATCAGCATATTCTAAAACAACAATGACACAATCTCTATATTTGATTGCATAACAACATGTTGGCCGTCCCATTTATTAAAACATTCTGAGAAATCATTAGTCGGCTGAGATGTTAAAAGTTAGTAGCCATGTCATACGTCCTGACCAATTGACCAGAGGCTGGTACCAAAAATGTTTCATTGGTTGAATAAATTAGACGCTTGATTGACAAGTCAGGCCCTGACTTAGTGATCGAATGACATTTAATTTAATGAGTTTTTAAAGAAGTCTCTTTCAGTGAGCTACTTTTAAAAAAGCGGACATTTTCGACGTGTGTAGCTCTTACACTAGAATGTGTGCTAGTTATTTATACTGGCGGTGGACCGGTGATGTTGTCACGGGGCGTTACTCATGGACTGTATAATATGTGACATCACCCAGTGATAACTTGCGAGCATACTGCATTCCGCAATTCTCGGCTAAACAAACGTTCCTCCAATTAAAAGATTATCACAACTTTGTCAACCTTCATCACACTGTAGTGAGTCTACGTTGCACTCTAATTAATTACTCTAAATATAGCTATGCGATTGACATTCCTCTCTCACGGCAGTTTGATATTCATTCATAAATGATTAAATACCTTTTTCAATCATTGTTGTATGTTCTATTTTTATGGGTTAAATATATATATTTAAAATGTGGTATGTATACAGTACCTACTTATAAAAAAATAGACAAAATATAATTTTGTAAAAATATTGAAATTAATGAAATCAATTTTCCGAAGAGTTCCATTGAAATGCAAAGAATGCAATGCGATATACGACACACAGTTTTTCTTTGGACATAATTACCGGCACATGCCTTGACAGACATAGTTTAAACAAAAAAGTGAAATACTAAGTCGGAACTATGTCATAAAATGGGCTAAATGAGGGCACTGCACGCAACGGCCTGCGGGCTTAGGCCTACACAAATGAAGACAGTACGCTCTAAAAATAGTACCAACACCACACTGACACAAAACTTTGCAAAACGCCTTTTACCGGCTCGTTGTTTACCTTGCCGTAATTTCATTTAGTACGTACCTAAATTATCCGATTCGTCCTGATGCTCATTTGTCTTTACTTTACGCCTAATATTCACGCTATTTATTTACTAACCCGGTCATTACATTAATAAGCTTTTAAAAGCCCTATCAGTTTCAACAATATCAACGAGTAACATCATATATTTTTAAAAGCCTATTATATTAGTGTTAGTAGGTATTCACACTATACGTATATTGATTTACCGGATAAAACAAAATAAATTAATTCATGCGGACTTCTATTATTATAAGTATCGTGTTTGTATATATTTTATTCTTGAAGCCTCAGGTTCATAATCTATGAAGGGAACCCATACATTGAATGCAAAAGATATACCGTGTGTATGCATCCCATACTGCGGTTATAACGTGGTGCAACAAGGTAACGTTAATTCTTTATCAGTGCCTTTTTCAACTAAGTACTTGTTTTTATTGGTTGAAATTTGTTCAACACCCATTTAATGAACAAAATACAGTAAAGTACTCACTCTATCAAATATTCTGAGTTGTTAAAAATTCTAAAGTACTAAAATACCACGAGAGTACGCGTTTGTTTTAGATCTCATATGAAGTTCGTTTAGGTAGTCTAGACTCACCCTTATGCGTTGAGGTGACGCTCTATAATAGTGTTACAGACTTTGTAAGGCATTTTGTAGTACTTAACATAGATATAATATGGCAACATAAATACTTATTAAATTATTTTAGAGATATGCGGTCTGATCTTATATAATAAACTAGCTTCTGCCAGCGGCTTCGCCCGCTTCCCGTAGAAAAAGCAGCCTATAGCCTTCCTCAATAAATGGGCTATCTAACACTGAAAGAGTTTTTCAAATCGGATTCATATTAGACAGTTGTTTTGAGAAAACTGACGTTTGTGTCGTTGTTAAAGTTAGGCCTTGGCCTTAGATGTTTTTATTATAAACTTCTATGTCTTACTACAAAAAAGTGGAACACGCGATCATCACGTGTTTTAGAAAATTCTCCATACAACATTTTCTTAAACACATGACGATTGCCTGTTTAACTTATGAGCGAATTAGTTTTCTTTCTGACTTTTGTAAATAAGTATGTATTCGCCGGTTTTTTTATGAATGACAGAAGACAAAAGGTTAAAATTAAAATAACTCAAGTTTACAACATGAAAATCTTTGTTTATCTTTCGCAAAATATAATAACAATTTGTATTATCAGTTTTGGGGAAACCAAAGTTGCATTTTTACACAAAGTACCTATGTTTTAATGATAAAGATTTTACGTCATATCCAATAGCTATATCTTTATTTATTCAAGTTATAAACTATGCAGCTGTTACGTTACATTAAGTTGTTTTTTTTTAATTAACAACATAGGTTTTACCTTATAGAATCTGCTACTAAGCTGCCTATTAAAATATTATTATATATTGTAAGTGTGACAACACTGACACATATTCTATTTTCAAATCAATACTTAATTGAAACTACCTACCATGTTGACATTTCTTAGTCATAGAGCCCTGGAAGCGTTTGTCTATGTACCTAGCTATTTTTATCACACGGCTACTTCATCCCGTATGCTTACTTAACAAACCAATTACATCATTCTAATGACATCAGAGTAGCCTCAGATATACTCATAAATAATATAAACTAACACTATGTAAAAATGGTACAAAATAATTATACAAAATATAGAACGAATCAAAATAAGTCGCTGTTTCAATGTGCCAAATACGGTTATTCATACACAACGTGGGTTGAGCCGTTTTGAATTGAAATACTATTTTACCTATTTTAAAAGCTTTTAAATGTAGAGTTAGTTTTTTTTTTATTGGTATTTTATCATATCTTTATTAATTTGATACCTATTTAATTTTTTTCAAGAAAAGGCCATGCCGTTTCAGCTCTTTAAGTATTGAGCAAAATCAAGGAACTTAAAGACGAAACAAAAGATCAGTACATCGGGAGTCAAGGAGCTTACAGGTTTCGCAAAAGTCAATGGCGTTCCGCAACTAAATTCCGAACACTAGTACCTACGCTCATGTGCCTAATACCTCTCCTGCACCAATCGCGTATTGTGCCGTGACGACAATAAGTTTGGTGACTACTACCTATACCAACCACCAGTTTGTACTTGTTTCCCCATTTAATAAAGATGTGTAAACCATGACTACCTAACGACATAAGTCTAGACAAATAGATAAAACTGGAAATAGTAACAGAATCATTTATACTATGAATCATTGAGGACTATGAAAAATCATTACTTATTCACTAGTTGTTTTCCTCATTGCCTATCTGTTCGCCGCATCCTGAGAGAACGCCGTCGTATGAAAAGTAGATACATATATGGACGTAGATTGTTCTTGTGGTTAATCAGAAACTAATTGTTTTTACTTACTATATACATCTATACATATAATAAAACAGTTAAAAAATCGTGTCTGTACATTAAATATTTTTTACAAAACATGTAGGGTTATTAAGAAATGAAAAAAGAGTAAGAATTCGAAAAAAAATTGTCTCTTTGTATATTTGTATGTTTGAAAGTTTGTCTGTTTGCACACGCTAATCTCAGGAACCACTGGAAGGATTTTGATGAAACTTGGCAGACATATAGCTTATAATTAGAATAACATATAGGTTACCTCTTATCAGGAGCGGGCGAAGCCGCTGGCTGAAGCTAGTTAACAATAAATGACCAGTAGGAAACCACAGGTTTAGAATAAATATGCGATTGGACACGTTCGTACCTTAATGAACGAGTACATAGTATACACAACTATTATAATATAAGCAACTATTTTTGCATTCTAGAATTTATTATTTCAGCATGATTGTAGCTGTAAATGCTGACATAGAATACTAATTACACAGAGAAAGGTTGGTTCTCAAAAGTAAGAAGAACTTCTATGGGGCGATACAATCAGTATATAATATGTTGTCTGGTAAATCAATGAAATCTGTCTCAAAGCCGCTAAAACCAAAATTGAGCTATCGAGACGTTTTATATTTTAAATGTTAAGCATTTTTCCTGCATACAGCAGTTCTTTCTGCATTTAGATAGACCTATAGACACGGTTTTACATACACAAAAGTGAAAATGCGTTCGATTAAATAATTGCCCCCCTTCTTGACAAACTCTACCACCGTCCATCGGAAAACCCAACGTCAAACAGTTGCCACGTAGTTCACAAACGTGCACAGTCGCAAACATAAATAAATCAGGTGTGCGAGCGACATGCGACTGATAGTGTCGCGATCGGAATGTCTCGACTGCCGCTCGCGACGGAAGAGACGTCGCGATGCGTTCAGGAGACCGCACCCTATAGCCAGGGCACAATGAGCTACTAAGGTTTAAAATTTTAAAATCTTGGTAGCTTATTGTATTCATTTGGTCCAACACTCCAACTTTAGGTTTTATAACTTAATTCGCCCTACAGTGTGGGGTATCGCAAACCTTCCTAACTTATGGGGATTGCTATACCGAACAACAGGTTGGTTTCAATATCTAATTGCCAGTGCGCTTTAAATCAGTCGTGAAAAAGGAATTAGTCGTGTCTAATTGATCTCCGGGTTGGAGCTTCATAATAAATACAATTAAATATCTAACCTGAAAAATGGAAATGTTGAACTTTGAACAAAACCAGCAAAATGTTTGAAGGTAGGGTTTTATTATCTTTTTTCATTATTTCTATTCAGTACGCAGTTCAAAGAGATAAGTAGTCCTAGAGACCACCCTTGACTATCATACCTTAGTCTTAAAAAGAACGACACGCACCAATCATATGGTAAATTATCATTATTTCTACATATTCGGCCTCCAAATAGAGGTTATCTGGGTTCGTCCAAACATCGACAAGTACACTTATCGTATTAATGTACCAATTTTGCCAATTTATTATAGTACACCCTACAACAGCAAAAAGTTCCTAGCATCGCGCTGACAATAGTGTCAATGGTTTTCGCATTTGACAACGATTCCGTACCCAGAATTATCTGTTCATCAGGCAAAATATAAACATTTTTTTGGCAAAACAACTGGGATTTTTGCTAGAACCATAAGAAATTATTTAAGTAGAAGAATAATATAGAAGAAATACAAAAAAAATATATAGATCAAGACAGGAGGACTCTAAACGTTTGGCAAGTAGCTTGTCGCTGATATAGGCAGATGCGTTAAATATTTTCAGTAGGTAATAGAAAAATTGATTTGAAAAAATAATATTTGGGTAAATATGAGTTTAGTACCGTTACAACCAGGATGAAACCCTCAGTATGTGGTCACAATTTATTTTGTAGACCTTGCCATGTATAGGCTAGGCATGCTCAATGTCTGAAGATTTGAAGATAACTTAAAAGAGATAACCACTGTGGATAACGTGCAAAATTTACCGGAACACGCGAACTTCAGTATTCAATTTAATAAAGTAAACTTTGAGTACTTATTCTGATCAGGGAAAGAAAAATTATTGACTTGAGATTGCAATTTCACGTCTATTTCTTCTCGATTTCTGTTTTAAGTAGGTATAGTATTATTTATAGTCGCCGAATGATAATAACAATAACGATAGCTAGTCTACAGGAACACTTTTTTGATAGAAGTCGAATCTAAATTTCGCTATTTTAACATAGTCTTTAAAATCCTTCGTGAGTGACACAGCAAGACTTTCTGATTTGCGTGAATACAAAAGTAAAGTAAAAAATGAATACCGAAGGAAAACTCTTCAAATTAGGTTAATAATGTTGTTTGTATAAAGTTTTAAACCAGTTCCACAACTATTATGAAAGCAATGTCGTTATAAATAACTTCAATAATTTGAATTCGTTTTGTAATGGGGTAACTTAGTAGTAACTGTAGTAAGTAGAGATATTAAATATTTTTACTGTCTAATGAAATGCTAAAAAATTTAGACAACTTTAGAGTTAAGTAATATTTTCAATGTTTTTATATATTTTTTATTTTAAGCTTTTCCCGCGACATCCCCGAATAGCTTATTTATTTTACTGCGCTACAGATAAGCAAGAAATTATTGTGAGCTGAATAGACAGCATGCAATTATAATGAATACCAACTAAATATCGATTAGCGACGTCACGCAAGCCCTTTAGATAGTGCTGGGGTACATTGTTAAAGATTTATCGATACATAAAATTAATATAAAAATAATCCAATTTAGTTATCTTATTTATTTCCCTTACAACAGCAAATAAATAAACGTTTAACATATGAATTAGGAAATACAAGCGCCATGCAGGCTATATGTATCTAACAGAAACGCTGTGTTACTGCAAGTAATGGAATATGAAATTTATAATGACGCCTTAATTATTTTGCAGGTGCATTATTATCTGCCTTCATTAAAAGACGTGAACTGCAATTATTATCGTGACTGAATATTTGTATTTCTGAAATTCACAGTTTTAATTATTGAAATAATTTAGAATATTTTGACACCAATAATAATTGTGAATATTAGGTTTTGGACAGTATGCTATTATTTGTAGTTTAAATTTAGATAATGAATACAATTAGATAACTTAAAGAGTTCAGTTTTGTTTAATAAACCAAAGGTCAGGAACAGATTAATAGTAACGAAGATATTTTGACGTTGTTATTTTGACCCCGATCACTATTAGGTTCATTGAGTTTAAATCGAAATAAAAAATCCTTAAATCAATGAACTAAGAATAATGAAATATTTTTTAATATGTCTTTTAACTTATCGACGTTGATGCTGTGTTGGTGGTACAGCGTCAATCGTTTTGCATACCTAATTGTCACGTTAAAATTTGTAATAGGGCTTATTGTTTTAGTGATAAATTGATAATAGTGTCCCCGAGTCACGTGTTTAAAGGTTCATTTGACCGCTGTAGATAACATTTTTTTTAATAATATTAAAAATATTATTGAGTTAATATATTACACGTTTATAGATAAAGCTTACATTATATCGATATTTCGAATCTCAACCCATCACTAAACAGTTAACCCTAAACGATGCACCCAGGGGTCGAATTGTCTTATAATGAATATTATGTTCAGAATTTTATGATCCTACTTATCATGGATTGTATGGAATGCTTAAATATTTGGGCAATCACAAATCAAATTGTTTGATGTCAATATAAGTAGTTACTTTTATAAACATTTTTACTTAATGTTTACTTTTTGTAACTGTGGGTGAAAAACTTTTTACAAAAAAACAAAACCGACTTCACAAAAAAACACTGAAAGGGATAAAATAAAACTTTTCACATGGCTCTAGAAGTCGGTGGCAAAATAAACACAGTCAACAGACCTGCAGACACCGACTTCTAGAGCCATGTGAAAAGTTTTATTTTATCCCTTTCAGTGT
>NWSH02000323.1:14014696-14033723 GCA_002382865.2 Heliothis virescens | reverse complement strand
TCGGTGTCTGCAGGTCTGTTGACTGTGTTTATTTTGCCACCGACTTCTAGAGCCATGTGAAAAGTTTTATTTTATCCCTTTCAGTGTTTTTTTGTGAAGTCGGTTTTGTTTTTTTGTAAAAAGTGTTTTTTTTATTTTATGCTTTTCAGTTTTCGGGTCTAAAACTATAATATCTTTAATACCCATACCCACCCACGGTGACAGTCGGTTCTGTAATAGTATCATCGACGTAAAAAAGCGTACGAAATTTGAAGAGTTCTCTCAATTAATCCAGGATCCCATCATCAGATCCTGGTCTCCTTACCATGGGACCACACCGACATCGTACTCTTTCAAACACAAAAAGAATTTCTCAAATCGGTCTATAACTGCCGGAGATATGGAACATACATAAAAAAAAGGTCGAATTGAGAACCTCCTCCTTTTTGGGAAGTCGGTTAAAAAGACAGATGATTTTATAATATTTTATAGTATGAAAATAATTATCACTAAAAACGGCAAAAAACTGAATTAAACAAAGAGCTTGTTACCTTCATTACAGTAAAGTTAGCCACAAAATCTATCGCTTTATTCTGCTCAACTGCATTGTATTTTTAATGTCACAAAAGTGCAGGCAGACCGAATAACGCCAAAAATAATCTTTTTTAGGGTGCCGTAGCCGAATGGCAAAAAACTGTCTATCTGTCCGCCGTCACACATTTTATTCCGAAACTATTAAGACTAGACAGTTAAAACTTGGTAGGTAGATGTATTATGTTAACCGCTTTACGATTTACATACAAAAATAAAAATATTAATAATATTACAGTGGGGCTCCCCATACATAAAACTGAAACGAAAAAAAATTTTTTTTCATCAAACCTTTACGTGTGGGGTGTCTATAGATAGGTATAAAAAAATGGTACTGAGGTTCTTGAAACCATTTTTCCCGAAAGTCAATCATTTCAGAGTAAGACTCTTCCAAAGTGCTAAAATGTGTGTGTGTCCCTGTAATTTTTAATAATAAACTACTAAAGTGAAAAATCTGAAAAAAATATATGTTATAGATCTCAATAAAAACTACTACCCAAAATTGTTTTGAATGAAATATAGTCAGCAGTTTTTTAAATATAGCAATTTCAAAAACCGCAAATCATAATTTGGTTCATATGTTTATATGAAAAACAAAGTTATTTTTTGTTGTCGATAAAAGTTTTTATTTTGGCTAGTCGTAGGTAATAGTTACCTACGTTTTTTTAATAGATAATAGAACGGAACCCTTCGTGCGAGGCCGACTCGCACTTAGCCGGTTTTTTTTATTTTGGTTTGGTTTCCATAAATATTTTTAGATAGAAATAGAATTTAAGACAAAACAGCCCCTGACTTTTAACTTTAAAATGGTCTTAATTAGATTAGGCCTACTAGTCAGCCAGACTCGGTAATAGATATGATATGAGAACAACAAGACATGACATATTTTTCTGATCGTTCCCCTAGCCCAAGCAGATCTAAATTAGATTGATCAATTAAATAATAATGTTTTTATAATAAGAAAATTATAATTTAATTTATTACGTAAGTACATACGAGCTGTTTCCCGCGGTATTTCCC
This sequence comes from Heliothis virescens, assembly GCA_002382865.2. Classification (NCBI taxonomy): domain Eukaryota; kingdom Metazoa; phylum Arthropoda; class Insecta; order Lepidoptera; family Noctuidae; genus Heliothis; species Heliothis virescens. The sequence continues at coordinate 14,032,133 of NWSH02000323.1, read as the reverse complement.
GCGTGGTCGCATTTTGTTTTATTTTCTGGGCGACATTTTCTTTTTTTAAACGTATGAACATTATCCTGACTACAACCACAACAAAAGAATTATCTGAATCGATCCAGCCTTTCAGGCGTGATTCGATAACCAGAAATAATAGGAGGTCATTTTTATATTATAGATGGTTGACCCTCGTGTTTTAAAAACCAAATACCAACTATACATTATTATATATATATACCTATGTAAAATAATGGTTTTCAGAACCTACGGTACACATTATGGTATAGATAAGAGATTCCAATTTTGTCGTTAGGCACTTCTTGTGACGCAGTGTGCTCTCATGTCAGATAACTTGACCTGGATCGACTTCGACTCGTGTTTGGTGACATCCCCATTGGCTGCCATTGGCTAATTATTGCAGCTGCATTCACGTTATTTGAAACTAATATTTATTGGGTTCGACAATTTATGTCTCAATGCAATGGTGGTAGACATATGCAAAGCATACCTAAATGTGAATATAATAGGTTGGTTGGTTATTCTTTTTCATTAGGTACACAATATTTTCGTATATTTACAGAAACTGAATATTAGAATGAGGTTCGAAATTATCACTGAAACATACTAACTAAACTAGTCTGGCGCTTTTAACTCGTTCTGAATATTTGACCTGGTTTGGCATTTTCTTTTTGTTAACGTCGATTATTGACAAACCTCATCGATTTATAGCGACAAAGAAACATTAAAGGAACCCCGCATCATGTAACCTTGAGCGAGTCACTGTATTGAAAAGCATAACTGGCATGTGTCCTGTCTCTGTGACGTCAGCGACCTCAATCAAAATTCATGATTATTGCAGAATGCCTAAGGCTGTCTCTACCCTGCAAAAACAAAGCTTTATTCGACAAAAAAGGAATAAGAAAAATATTTTGAGGGTTTACTTTGAAATTGTTCCTTCTCAGATCTCGTACAACAGCTTCAAATACAAAAGTGGAATGTCTTAACTAATAGTAAAATTAGGGCATTTTCTGAAGTCTGGATTCGTTTTTAACTAGTAAAGGGGGTATATGCTGCTATATTAAATAAAGGGATAAATAGTAAATTCCAAGACGTTGCAAATGCAATAATAGTGAGTGCTTAGGGAGCGGCTAGGAAATGATCACTAAAACATTTCATTAGCGAGGCTTTTTCATTTAATTATTGAGTTGTTGCTCTTCCCTAGGTAGGCTCTTTATGGACAAATGCTTTTGCCATTTACTTTACGAAACTAATACATGGTCGACAGTTAATAATATGTTATCTACAATAAATAATTATAAATTAATTAAATTTTATATATTTTCTTATCAATTCTACTAGCTAACGTTCTATTGAAGTTAATACTATTAGATCCCGTGTTTGGAAGACGGGACAGTTGTCAAACAAAAGATTTCCTCATAATCTTTATTCTTCATCATATTCTATATACAAAAATTAATCCCGATTTCCCTTAGTAACGGCATCACGCATGAACAACTAGACAGGTCTTTCTTTTTGTATTTATCAGGAGACGGTTGGAGGAAGGCACGTAGGAAAGCCAAAAAAAAGCGGTACAGAGTTTGTCTGGTTTATCAATGTGCATCTAATATGCAGCCAAATTTAAATCAGCGTTTGGAGACAATTATAAATAACGACATTGCATACACCGAGCGGGCTTGTGTCAATTTGTTTCAATCAAGGCTCGGGCGCCAGGGCCCACAGACGGCAATTAAGACAACTTATACCAATAACCTTGATGTCACACCAAAATAAATTTATTATAGTTTATGTTTTATTCGATTACATTGTTCAGCGGTGTCATCATATAGATCATCCATAGTACATGTCTGTAATTGGGGTCAACTAGCAAGCCAAATATTGTCGGCCTTTCAGGTATGAAAAACAGTTATACCTATTTATTTCATGGCTGTAGCCAAGCATCTTTAGTAACCCCCAATATCTTTGTAAAGAAATTACCATCTTGGGCTCCTTTATTTTTTGTCCGATCCTACAAATCAACGAATCAATTAATACTTCCATTCCGTCGTATTTGCAACGTCCATCACTTCTTTAATTTAATTGTGATCTTTGACCATATAATGGACATCTTCAAATAAATATCGTTAAGGAATGTTTAATAGGTCGCCAATAGTAAACATGATTAATGCCATTATAAATATTTATAACGTAACTTCAAGAGCCTATATGCGCGTAAGTTTAAGTAATGAGGTTTGGGTACCTTTATTTTAATTGCAAACTGAAATCAAAAAGCAACATTTTGTAATACATGTAACTTCAGTACTATTAGAAAGCTCCTCCAAGCATTATTTCATAGATAGCAGCTGAAATCGCTACAAAATCAAAAAATCACCTCGGTAGGTTCCTAGAATAAGTCACGACTACAAACAAAGGAGCTAGGCGACAGCAAAACTGCTGAATCCAGACTACAATTATATCGGTGTTTAGAAGCAGCTACAGGAATGTTAAGCTCATCATAATAAAAGGCTACGGGTGGCTTAATAACGGATGTTATGCCAATGGACACTGATACGTGTCACAATCAGACGTGATGACTAATATTTAGATTTAAATACTTCAACAGATATTAACAACGATGGAACTAACATATTGAACATGTAAAAATAAAGAAGATTCCACTTACAAGCAAAGAAATTGCTTTGGCTTCTATTTTTAGGCAAGGAAATGTATTGATTTAATTCAATAACAAAAATGTAGAGTGTAATATGTAAACTAGTGCGTTTTCATAAAAATCTATGCTAGGTAGGCGTCTGTAACGCCAGCACATCAACCTAACTCAATCTGTCAAATCTCTTTAACCGATTTTCCACCTAGTCACAATTGCTGTGACTTATAAATATAGTGGAAGGTTAATGATCTACTGGGAAAATTTGACGAATTCGGATACTTGAAAACAGTACCATGTTTTAAACCGAATCAATGGACACTAAAAATTCAACACACAAGATGGAAGGGTTCAGTAATCCTTTATGAGAAACAGAAGCTACGTACAGACAACAGCAGGTCAACGTATACGAATCTGACAAATTTTACCAATCAAACATTAACCTACCTCCATTGTGATAAAGTTGAAAATCGAGTGCAGAAATTTGACAGATTGTGGTAACTTGGCGTGCTGTCGTCTGTACAACACTGAACAGTAACGGTATTATTTGAAGGGCATACGGCTATCAATTTCATAGTACATTAGGGTCTATGACGTTTAAATTAAACGCATACGATACTGATGAGCAGTTGAACAGCTCTATTGAACCCTGTAATTGCCCATAGGGCTTCAACGGACATTGACATTAATTAATATATTATGAATTAATTTAGAACATTCTAATATTCAATCATGACAGGGCAGTTAGCCTCTTTAATGACCAAAAGAATTTGGCGTTGGTTATCAAGCATTCAGACTTCAATAATGTAGAGTCTGACCGTTTTTTGGTGTAGTTGACAGATTTTTAAAAATTAAGTTATTTATTTATTACTTTTACAAACATTTTCACGTACGTACTTTCAAAGAAAATACTGTTTTAAGGAAAATGGACGTTCTGTTATCCGCGAACTGGGACCTAAGCATTAAATTAACGTATTCTCAAACAATGCTTTGATCTACACATAACGTGAAGTACAAATCATTTGAAAACTAAACGGTACGTTAATGATCATCTGCCTAGCCTTTTCCCAACTATGTTGGGGTCGGCTTCCAGTCTAACCGGATGCAGCTGAGAACCAGTGTTTTACATGAAGCGACTGCCTGTCTGACCTCCACAACCCAGTTACCCGGGCAACCTGGCACTCCTAATTAAGACTGGTTGTCAGACTTTCTGGCTTCTGACTACCCGTAACGACTGCCAAAGATGTTCAAATGACAGCCGGGACCACTGTTTATCGTGCCTTCCGAAACACGGAAGAACTCGTAATGACAAGATGGTCACCCTACGGACCGACCGCGCCAAGCGTTGCTTAACCTTATGATCGATCGATCCGCGCGGCTTTGACTTAGCCACGAGCTCTTCCATTCATAAACGGTACGTTAATGATCACGATACAAAAAACTTTGTTGGCCCCTAAGACTGAGGTTGAAATAAGTTTTTGATTTTTATAAAACAAAGGTCTTTTAATACTGTATCTAAAGACATTGATAAGCTTTATATTGCAACTAAGTAATTTGATAATGTGGCAGTACTTGAAATGTTTAGTTAATCACCCACTATGGGAATATTGGTCAAGTAGCTTACTATTCATCAAGTGGTACAAATGATTAATTACTTATACATAATGTTAACTGAGTAAGTTAATGTATTGTGATATTTGTTTTAGTTTTAAGCAGCGGAGGGCAAGATGGACTCCAAAAATATAACTCCAAATTTTTTTAATTTTAACTCATTTTTTTTAAATTTCACAGTTAGCATACTTTTTCTATTTAATATTATAGTTCAGCCAGCAGTTTGTAAAAAAAAAGAATACTACATTATGTATATATGTATATGAAGTAAGTAATTTCTTCTTGGTATGCATAATTGAGATGTTTGCAACCAGATAACTATTGTACTATTTACCGATAGGTACCTGCGCTAGCGCCACTCAAGTCCGGCGCCGGTTTTCGTCTCAAGCACATTATAATTATGCCAAATTACGTCATAGGTAGTAATTGGTGATATGTTTATATTGGGCAAAAAAAAATATATTGGCCTTTTTTCAAAAAGGTAAAACTGCTTTAGCATTCTTTTACGTTTGAATCTTAAAAAAAAACAAAATCCTAAGTTCCCTTAAAAAGTAAAAAACAACAATATAAACTCAATCTTTAAGTTATTATTTTTTCCTAATAATGTTATTTTTTTCATGTTATCTAAAACCTAATAGAATATATTTATTTACAATTAATTCAAATACATTTCTCTGTACTTAAATACAAGCTTACTATCTAATGTAAAATAAAAATTATTATTTTTCCTTACAAAAAGTCACATTAAGGGAACGCTCGCAATAATATTTTGTTATTCCGGTAATTCGATATTCAATAAATATAAATACTGAAGAAACTTAAATAAAAAGGGAATCACTAAAAGTCTATAAGATTCTCAATATCAAACCATAGCCATTATTTAACTATATCAGTCAAATGTCTACATACAACAAATGATTCAGTAATAATAACCTAACGTCAGAAGATTATTAATAGTTGTTTTGTATAAATAGGCCATCTTTGTTTCGAGTGCACTCGTACAATTTCCAGCACTACAATCGACGCAGGCCGGCTTGCATAATTGCAAACATATGAACTCGAGTACCCACTTTTATTATAGAAGATATATTCCGCTCATAAGTACTCTACTTCGCCGTATGCTACTTGACCCTAAAAATACTTTTGGAGTCCTTAACTCCCAAATCTTTCAATCAATTTTCAATCATAGTTCCTGTAAACACAACATACCACTCAGCATAAACATTAATTAAGTATTAATTTCGATGCTCTCAAACATTTGGTAATTTATTATTTATCAAAATATCAGGTTATTTCATTTTAAACTGCTCATATTAAGCTGCCCAGAATATCGAATAGAATAGAACCTTTTCAAAAAGTGGTTTCAAAAAGGTCATCAGTCATCATATATCAGATATGTTTAATACGGTTTCTGAAAATCGAGGCATGTCTATAGATACTGCCGCTAAGACCACGTAACACACACCGTGACCACAAATTGTGGGTTTACCTCATAAAATATTTAGCTTGCGATTTTGCATGACTGAAGCGTCACAAGTAATATTTATCTAAAAAAATGACAAAAATGTAATTAAAGCAAGATTTGAAAAATAACTTGATCATGGTAAGCGTCTCAAAAAATTCTGTTGTCTTGTTAATGTAACTGTTTAAATTATAGTTGCTCATACTTATTTTATACTCGCAAAAGTCAACTGTAACCTGGTAAAGGGTGCGAGTCAAGCGATTATAGATATTTTTGTAACAAGTTGTGCTTAACTCTTGGTTCAAAGCATGTATGCATGCAAATGCATACATGCTTTGAATTATTTTTTATTTATTTTTTCCAGAACTGGTATAGCGTAAAATATTGCTATCATCAGTATCGGCGAGTGATAGAATAACGTAAGGCCTCAAATGAAGTCACAAATCGCAAGACACACTTTTAATTTCTTCCTTTGAAACTTTGTACTAAAGTGGTTAATGTGTTTATTTCAAAGAAGAAACAAAAGGATATCATTCGCTCAGGAGTTAATGGAGATTTGGGACACTCTATTTATTTAGTTGTGCCTATAATAAATAAAACTGTTTTTTCCTAAAATCTCCGTATTTACAACAACTTAATAAATATAAGTCTTACAAAATTAGGAACAATTATCTGAAAAGTTACATAATATATTTTGAGTTTAGTTTCCCACACATCTATAGAAGTCATAAAACTATGTACTCGTTTCGTAGAACTGACTGATGACATAGATGCATCACACCTAAATAACAGGCTCCTATTCACAGCAGTGGCCAAACATTATACGAAAATATGCCACGTTTTCAATACAACATTAACAAAAAATATTACGTGACGACATACACAATTTACGTAACTTACTTAATCTCTCTGTTTATAACTTAATCTATACATATAAAAATCAATATCCTAAATAATTAAATGACTCATAAAGGCAGGACCAAATCCGTGAACCTATAAAGCTGAAATTTTGCACAGAGGTTCATCTTAAGGCTCTCCTCACGCGAGATAAGAAAGGATTTCCCGAAATTTCCACGGGAACGGGAAAAACAGGATTTTAAGTTTTAAAAGGAAGCTAGTAAAAAATAAAACGAATTCGCCACCACAACCTCACTCAGTTGCGATTCCAAACGTAAAAAAGTTTTCATTAAATTCTACGGATTTTATCGCGGCCGAAAATAGGTCTTAAATTACTATCACTTACGAAACTTTGTTTGTGATGTTTAATTTCGTAGCCTTTGAGAAGCTATTTAATGGATAGAATATATTGTACTTACTGTCAGGACAGTTGTATTCGTCGGCTCCGTCAGTACAGTCGTAGTTCCCGTCGCACCGGCGGCTGTTTTCCACGCAACGCGACTCGTCGCAACGCATGTATGAAGGCGGACAATCTGTGAACAAATGTCTGTGTCACTTGTCGCTTCTGATTAAACATTATTTTTTATTATTGTTTTTATTGCAATTAATTTTCACTTTCGTGTCACAAAGTTGATTAGATTGACTTTTTTTACATGCGCATATAAAATATCGATTCTTGAACGATCTCGAACAACATTTCGAGGTCATAATATGAACATTGCTAGAATTATCACGAAAATAATCTTTCGGGTAAAAGCTTAAAGTTTAAAATTGCATTATTAAGAATGTTTCTTTTTATCTAATCAGTTTTGAGACAGCAAAATTTTGACATTAATTTATTCTCCGAACTATTAATTAAATAAAATAGGTTTGTCATTTAGTGGCGAGCAATCTATATAGACAAAATATAAAGGTATTTATCAAAAGTGATGTAATGCTATATACCCTCAGCTTTCGGATCGTAGCTCGGTGTCGTTTCCTGTGCAGACTCTGGAAGAGTTGTTGAAGCTACAGAAAAAAAACAAACGAAAATGTAAAGAAATAAATAAAAAAAAATATTAACATAACATAAACAGCAACTACTGCCAAGCAATAATTTTATAAAATAATACCAGAGGGATAGACAGAATTGTCTCCACTCTGCCCCTCGCCAGGACTGGAGTCATAGGTCGGTGAAATGTCACCTCTTTGGCTTGAAGAGTCAGATTCAAGAGTTTGTTCATAATAGGTTGGATTACGATCATCTGGTATAGCATTCGAATTCTGATCATCTGGAGAAGTATATGGGTTCTGATCATATGGTGAACCGTTAGAATTCTGTTCATCTGTAGGAGAATATGGGCTCTGATCATATGGTGAACCGCTAGAATTCTGTTCGTCTGTAGGAGAATATGGGCTCTGATCATATGGTGAACTGTTAGAATTCCTGTCGTCTGGAGAAGTATATGTATTCTGATCATCTGGAGAACCATTAGAATTCTGATCGTCTGGAGAAGTATATGAGTTCTGATCATCTGGAGAGCCATTAGAATTCTGATCATCTGGAGGAGTATATGAGTTCTGATCATCTGGAGAGCCATTAGAATTCTGATCATCTGGAGAACCGTTAGAATTCTGATTATCTGGAGAAGTATACGGGTTCTGATCATCTGGAGAACTGTCATAATTTTGATCATCCGGTGATCCATTCGAATTTTGGTCATCCGGTGAACCATTAGAATTTGGATCATATGGCGTTTCATCATATTGATTTTGAATATCTGGAGAGGTATTAGAATTTTGATCATCTGGTGAATAAGAATTGCGATAATCTGGAGTTGTAGCATATGCCGGATCTTCCTTATCGTTGCTGTTATTTTCATAATCGACAGGTGGCCCTTGTTCTTCAGCCGTAAAACTGGAGGCTTCAAAAAAAAAGAAAAAAAATAATAACATAAAAAAAATATTCCTGCACAAACCAAAGCTTTTAGGAACATAATGGACTTTTAAAAAATGATAATAACATTGATAATTTCAGTTATGTCGATGTGCATCGCGGAGCACGTCAATGTCGACCTTGCGCCTGATCTCTCTCCGGCAGTGTCGGATTGCCGTTCCATCAGGCAACGAGAATGAAGGAATAGGGAGTGCACCTGTTTCTGCTCAAATGCTTGTGCGATAAATATTATTTCCTGGGCAGCTGGCCGATCTCCTCTATGAGAACAGCCACCGTGAGCAACAATCAGCTAGGACGTCATTAGGAAAGCAATCTCTAACTAGAGTCTAAACCAAAATGGCTTTCCAAACAGGAATTTAGCTTAGTATAAACAAAACTTTGAAAAGATCTTTATGTCATTATTACACAAATATTAGACATTAGCTCTTTTTAGATAGATTTAGTAAAAAGTCTACTACTACCGTCTGGTTCATTCTTACTGAAATCCGTCCTCATAAATGAATCATTAGGCAAAGATTCGTTGAGATATTCAGGCACGTCCTTTGTCCTTATCCACTTATTACCACCATAGATCTAGTCATAATAAAACTATAATAGATTTGCTATCTATTAAAATACTAACCTGGGTCAATAACCTGAGCGCTAAAATCGTCATAATTAACTGTATATTCTCCGAGACGCCCTATGGTTTGTATGTGGTTCCTTAAGATTTCCTTAATTTGGTCTGTATCCTCGTTTCTTGTTGTAACAATGTCTAATGTTACTTTGCACAGGAAATCGTCATTCACCAATGATCTGAAAATACAAAGAATTTGTTCAGTTGTGTTAATACATCGTTGTAGTATCAGCATTTTTGATAGAGAAAAATGATTAGCAATTTTTTATATTGACTTTAGGTGGGGAAAAACTAGATAAAAAGACTGAACTATGACCCGGTCATTGCGCCTTTAAAAAAAATCGTTCCGTCCGTAGTGTCTCGTCTGTGTTTATATGGGCATGCTGGGTTTTTGGTGGTAATTTTGAATTACATTTATCGATTTTAATAATTATGTGTACTCGAATAAAACATTTTTCCAACTTTTTATTTTACCGCTTATTGGTATCAAATGTCAACTTTCTTGTGCCAACGGTCACACATTATCCACAGACGGACGGACTGACAGACTTGGTGCAACTATAAGGGTTCTTACTTAACTACAGAATCTAAAAATGGTTCGAATTAAATCCCCTTTATTTTCAAAGGTAATCAATACTTACTGTATTCTGACGAGACTTGAGCGCTGCGTGCCCGGCAAGTTCTCAAACAGCAGGTCTACAGCATTCGCCAAAGAACGAGAGATGTTCTGGAACTCTGGTGAATCCCTGTTTGAGTACGCCGGAATGTACGGTTCCATTACCAGGAAGGTGACACGGAGAGTTTCTGAAACAATAAAGGAAGCAAGATTTGATTTTTTTTTTAATTTTAATACCTATTTGAAATTCTTAAATCAATCAGGCATAACTTAACCAGGTAGCAACGATCTAAGCTCAAGACATTGATAATAATTTGTGGTCTGGGTGTTATAATATGTATCTATTTATAAAAATATATACGTAATTATATGTAGTTTATCAGTTGTGTTAGCACCCATAACACAAGCTAATTAATAACTTACAATGGGCTAACCGACCGTGTGTGAAGAGGTGTCCAGATATAATGTTATTATATATATTAGGTACACATACGATTAATCTCACAAGCAAACTCCTTGTCGCACATGGAAATCTGATGTGTTTACATCGAAATTAATTTTTACTTTGCATTTATTTATTAAAAATGTGCTGGATTGTAAGTTAAATGTTTGCAACTTACTTTCTTTAAGTTCCGACTCCGACTTGTCGGCTGACCCGGAGCCACCGTCATCATCATCCTTGCCCAAACTGGAATATAGAAAATAATGATTATTTACAATCGTTAGTTGTACATACATTTGTATAAGTTTGTCAAATTACTATCAAGGTACAGACGACAGCACATCAAGTTACCACAATCTGTCAAACTGCAATAGATTTTCAACCTTATCACAATAATGATAGGTTAATATTAGACTGGTGGAACTGGTTTACAGATTCAAGTACCGTGAACTGCTGTTGTCTGTACCAAGCTTAGGTAGAACTTAGATCATTATTGGAGCAGAAATGTGTTATTAGATTTAAGACCTTTATTCTACAGTAAATGTAAACCCACCAAAAACATAAATGTAAAAAAGGAAAGCCAAGTTCAATACAAAACCTATGCTTGGTTGTGGGCTTCGCCGCAAAAAGAATGGAGATCTAAATGAGTGCCAAGTTCTGTAAAAATCCAAATATGTATTTATAGGAACAAGATTTGACTTGGCCAGTTTTCATTACCTCATTTATTCTTAAGTTATTAATAAAATATATATAAAACATTTTTTTAATCCTGATAAAAACTGGCCAAGTCAAATCTGGGCTTCTAGGTGTCCTTTTGGACATAATGAAACACACGTAGTTTAATGTCTTTACGTTAAATAGGTTTTGAGTTATGGAGGGGTAAAAAGTGACACCAAATGGTTCGTGTAAATATACACTTGACGCTGGCCAGCCAGTTCTTTGCTTGAACTTGGCTTGACACGCTGCCGCGTGTCTAGATTTAAGTTATTTACTTATAAATAATCTCTTTACCTGGCATTTTCCTCGATATTGCTCTCAGTGACAGTTTCTTTTTCGGCTTCAGAGTCTCCAGTGCCCCATAAGTTGAAGGTAGGAAAGGAGCCTGAAATAAAACACAAAAATATTATTACTAATTAATATAGGTAACATAATTTTCTCACATTTGAGACTATTGTGCCTAAAATATAATTCTTCGTTCTACAATAAAATTGTAACTACATGTTCTAGAAGTTTGATACGTAAGAGTAAGATTGGTTTTTAAAACCATCGCAGTGAGCTTAAAAGAATGAAGACGATCCTACATACATTTTGCCTTAACGTTAAGAACAGAAAAACGATAACGTAAGTATGTTCAAAATTCTAGCTGCCAGTTTCACAGGTAAATTCTAAATGGCTATCTTACAGATAGTGCAACAGAAATGTTTTTAATTTTGATTACTTTTCTATGGCGTGATGTGTCAGATAGCTATCTTGAACTCTATCTGGAACCCGCGAAAGTAGCCGTAGGTAACGTTTTGAATAGGTATATTTTTTAAAAACTCGTAACTAACCTAGCCATCCGGTATCACGTTTTAGTCGCTTGAGATGGTCTAACATAGACGAGTCCTCATTGTTGACTTCGAGAAACTCATTCGATGCCTCCTCCTCTCCCTCCCAGTAGATGTCACTCGCGCTTGACACCTGAAATAAAAACAATGCCCAATATTAGTTTAAAATAAGGAATTAAGATTTCAAATAACTGACAAAAATAATATAAGAAAGTATTAAATTAGGTAGGTAGGTACAGTCTTTTAACAGTAAAAAAATTGTACGGCCTTTTCCAGTTTCAGGCCTTTGTGAATGAGACATACAGTCGAATAAACATAATGTACGAGGTTTGATAGCAACAGATAATAAGTCAGGCTGGTAAAAATTTAGACTCCAGACAAATTTCAGCATAAAGAGCAACAAAGAATCAAAGATTTCAGCCTATATCAGTCACTGCGGTAATAGCAAAGCCCCGAGTCTGGTTGCGCACGCTAGATAAATCGTAGTTTAACCGCAATTGTCCGTAGGTACGTCCGAATCCCCAGAATTTTCGTGAAGAAATGTTTATAAGGTCTACATAAGACCCTCGGCTTGTATTATATGGGAATAAGTAAATAGGTGTTGCGTGATTGGTCAGAAGCGCTCGACATGCCCCGCCTTAATAACGATCTCGATTTAACTGCTGAATCCCGTGCTAGTAATCTCCGCCTTTATTTAATACGTTAAAGTATTAGAACACATTTATTTCTTTTTATAAACATTAACCATGTTTTTGCGCATTGCAACATCTTGAGTGCAACGCCTGCAGTCGACAATTGCATCTCTTTGTAGCAGCAGACTATGGCGTAAACGTAATTTTTGATTTAATTAGGAGCCTATTATTATATATACTATACTTTAATAAGCACCTCAAATTTTGTTACAATATTGCAATAGTGTTTGAATCAATAAAAAAGCTCTGAAATTGGGGCGGGGCAGCGCTTTTCCGTCACGTTGAGAGCTAAGGGTAATATGTCCCAAATGTTTGCAGTATTAGCTCGGCTGGATTTTAACATTGTTTCTTTGTTTTATTATATTTAGGTACGTAAATAGTCGATGGTGAAGAGTCCTTGATCATGAAATAAGATAATCCGATGAGGTGATAGCAGGGGTTATAGAAAGCAATCAGTTATTAGGTAAGGAAATAGATGTCGAAATCTAACAACATTCGTTAATATTAAGAACTTACAGGTAATTTGTACTTCGGTAACACTAGGTCAAATTGAGAATTGCCTCCATTTCTAAAGTATCTAAGAAGATGCCTGCGTTACGTAAGATATGTTGATATTACTGTAAAACTCGTCAATAATTTACTCAAGTATGTAGTTTTTAATAGTAATACGTGAAATGTAATTGCGATATACGTATGTGTGTCTTTAGTAAGTATCAAATCCTAATATACACAGCGCTTAGATTTTCCTGAACAAATGAACAGCTAACGCCATCTATGTGTTGTAGTGCATACTAACAACGTTTCAAGCAAGCAAAGCTGCAGAGCCTCCTTTATTACTTCCTCTATTAATTAAGTACTAGTTATGCTACTCGTTTCTTTTTCATTACCTACCTATTATCTAGTGGGGGCTTTAACAAAGAGGCGGGGATTAATTAAAGTAAGAGTACCCAAGGCTATACTAGGTATAATAGATATTAACCAGCCATTCTACAAATAGTTATTTGTTTGTAGCCTATACCTTTTTTTGAAAATCGATCTAGTAAAGTTATAAAAGTAATATAATTCACATAAAAACGAGAAAGAAGAAAAGATTTTAAAAGTCGAACATTAACACTTTCATCAAAGGCCCAATTTACATAAGACGGAACGATACCTACACCCGAAAAAATGTAAAATAACAAAAACCGGACAAAAGATCGTAAAATCGTCATTAAATCGTAGCGGGGGAGTCATGATTCGCAAATAAATCGACACTCGAGCCGCAATTAGGGGAGGGTGGGGTTGCCGGCACAAGGGGGATTTCCTTGCAATTTTAGTTAGTCCGACATGATCCGCCGACGGGTGAGAACGACAAGACTTGCAAGCTAATGGCCGCTCGGGACGGACGACTTGCCGCTACCGCTCTCGACTGGCTTTCATACTTTGTCTGCTTGTCTAATAATATAAGTGGTCATTTTTTGATGCTGGCCATAATAATGCCTCATTAGTTTCTTGTTTAATAATGTCAAAAATTTAAAGGCCACATGTTACAGTTTTGTGCCTATCTAGTAGTTTGATTTTTTCCACGTCGGTATGTAAAAACTTATCGAGCAGGTACCAATGTGAAAAACAATGCATTTTAAATGTGCATAAAGTTAAACTTTTATACTAGGTGGCGCTTAAAACATTATACCACCAATAACAGAAGGATATTATAGGGATAAAAATATTTATCTTTGGATCATAGTTTTTGTCTCAAATATCTAAAAAGGAACCAATGGAATATTGACCGATGACTTCCAATGCTTTCCAACAGATGGAAATATGCGTCTGTATCACAGTACCTACATACATCATCATTCATACAGCAAACAAACTTTGCGCCCCCATTTGAGCTATCGTTCGTAAAATAATATCTTAAATAAAGTATGGAATGGTAGCTTTGAAATCAGGGTCATGAAAAATCTTACAAAGCAATAACTGTTGATGAAAACGAAAACATCCTTTGCTTTATTTCTATAATGTTTACATAGCATCATCGTAACTAGCAACACATTGCATAAATAAAATAAATAACTATTCAATTTTATTTCCTGTTGTAAATACAGACAATATAATATGTTTTCTTAACAAGCTTTACTAGTGGTTGACTTATAATAAACTGAATAATTTTAGCGTCAATGGCCGTGACGTACATACGGCTTTGTAGCATTGATTGAGGAAATTGGAACCATTAATAACTTTTATAAAATCGTAAAGACCGAAATATTCATCGTCTCATCTGTGTAGCAGTATACTGAAGGTTGGGCCCTTGAATTGACTGAAATTAAAATACTGGTACATACACTAAGGTATTTTTTTGTATTTTTAATATTTCAACGGCCCATAATAATAAAATTACCCATAAGTGAAGTGTGGAGTAATTATGCGTTCTGCGAAAGGGCCTTAAGGACTATTATTAGTTTGGTTTAGGCTTAATAAAGGACTTCTTAAAATATATAAGAACAGTTCTATCAGTTCAACTTCAGTTCCGTTCTCCACTCTAAGTGAAGCAATTACGACGTTTGATGTTTAAAAAAAAACTCCATGCGTTATTTTTAGAAAAAATAAAGACACTTTAATAAAAGTGTTAATACAGACGATAGCAGGTCGACGTACACGAATCTGTCAGATTTTACCAATCAAATATTAACCTACCGCCATTGCGATAAGGATGAAAATCTATTGCAGAAAGTCAGATTATGGTAACTTGATGTTCTGTCGTCTGTACATACGTAAGCTAACACAGTAACATATTCAAGAGTAATACTACAATTTACCACACGAAGCTGAGTCGAACAGTTCAATATAAACAAAAATATCTTTTGAAACACTCTGTTCTATAAACTCCAAAGAAAACGGAAACGTTAATTTCCAATTGCATTTACATAAAAGCTTACGTATATAAACATTAGATCAGAGGTAGATGTAAACATTAGAAGTGAAAGAGTATTATTAGCACCAACCTGGAGTATTGTCGATTGATATTTAGCGGGTTGAAAAGGCAGGTTCAATAATTGGGTCAAGAAGTCAAGATCGCTCCACGTGACGAATAATGTAAGCAATACGTGATGATGGCCTTATGGTGTTGTAATACGCGAGTTAAGAGAATAAAATGCTGTAATTTATAACCTCATGTGTTTATTTCGCAGGCGATTTTCTTTCGCTGTTTAAAAAAAATAGATGTACTTTACGGCCTTACTATTCTGTATTTAGGAATATTATATTACAGTGCTTCTTTAGATAGGGGTTACACGACCAGTCTGGCGTCATTCTGGCATCAGTCTCAGACTGACGAAAGACTGACGGCCAAAAAATACGGTACATTTTGGACCATCAGTCCGTCAATCAACCGGTTACACGATCATTCTCCCATCATTCTGGACCAGACTGATGGAATTGACTGACGCCAGACTGATCGTGTAACCTGTCTTATACACGCCTACCTATTGAACAAAAGACGATCTCAGGGTACTACACAACTTTTAAAAATACCTTTCATAAATATAACTCTCTAACTGTAAACACGAACTCAAGATATTTTTAAATAATCAATTAATAATAAAAACAAGACATCCTGATAAAACTCGTTAAAAATCGACAAAATATTAATAGATTAACGAAGAAATAGGCATGGGTATGAGGTTCCCTCATTAATAGGTGCCTACCTATATTAACGAAGGCGCGCCGTCTAATTGTCTTCACAATTAGTAGAACGGACCGCCTTCACTTCGTGTACAGACAACAGCAGGTCAACGTATACGAATCTGTCAAATTTTACCAATCGAATATTGACCTTCCGCCATTGTGATAAGGTTGAAAATCTATTGCAGAAATTTGACAGATTGTGGTAACTTGATGTGCTGTTGTCTGTACAATGTTAAAGGTTTCATGCAAAAAGGGTTATATGAAAATTGATCTATAATTGCATATTTTTTGGCTAAGATCATAATTTTAAACTGTAAGAATTTTGTTTGACGTATAGGTAACACATGTAATATCAGTATATATTTTTTATCAATATTTTATAAGTCTAGGGGCTCATTTCATAGATTTCAGATAAAGATCTAGATAGCTATTTGACAGATAAGGCCATAGAAATGCTTTTAATCTTGACTACTTTTTATAGCATTATCTGTCAGGTAGCTTAACTTTATCTGTAACCTGTGGAACAGGCCTTTAGTCAATATTTTTATCGTAGCAGCTATTAGCAACTTTAGGAACTTTAGAAATTTAACTTTTTTATAGGAACACGAAATTTAATACAAAATGATAAGTGAACTCTAGTAGAAAAGGCAAAATTACGTATGAAAATAATTGTGAAAGTATTCTATGTTGAAAAACTGTTCAATCATCAGATTTGTTTTTATAGCTTCTCAATCTTAAATAATGTAAATGATTATTTTACAAATTTTCTCATTTTAAGCAACCATACGTACCTACGTATATTGGTCGAAAGAAGCAAACAAGATGCTTCTTGTACCAAGGTTCATTATCAATCTGTTATCAAATAAACCAAGGTTACGCGAGTCACCAAACCACATGAGGTAACATTTCTGTACCGGCAACAGCCGAGAGTTCACTATCAGATATGGCTTAAGTTATAAGCGATTGGAAAGAAGCCACAAAAAACGGCGAGCTTCGTCGCCTAAAGCATTTATTGGGTAACACACCATGTAGAACAAATTTCCTTCCTTCGTCTGGGTTACACTTTCCTATAACCCAAAAAAATCCTCCTAGATATGTTTTCTATAGGAATAGGAAATAAGCAAATAACCACCAAAACATTTTTGGTGAAGAAAACCTTTATAATAATATGTTTTATCTATACATATAATAAAACAGTAAAAAAATCGTGTCTGTACATTTCATATTTTTACAAAACAAAATATGTAGGGTTATTAGAAATTGAAAGAAGAGTAAGAATTCGAAAAAAAAATTTTGTCTGTTTGT
>NWSH02000323.1:13987868-14011657 GCA_002382865.2 Heliothis virescens | reverse complement strand
GTGTCTATGAAACTCCGTCAGTTTTTAAGCTAAATCGACTGTTTCTGCCCTTCGTTTTGTGACGGTGTCGCTGTTTTTCACACGGACAGCTTTATGTAGCTTTCTCGCGCGTAACTAGCTCCGATAAGTGTTCACTTTTACCGATAGATGGCGTTGTCCATACATTCTAAAACGGCAGTCAATGCAATGCAATGGTATGGTATGATAAGTCTGAAACATTTCGAATCGTCTCGCGCAACCCGTCGTTTCCCCGGGCTCTTAGAATTCGACATCAGACGTTTAAGATCTTTCATTTTGACGACCCGTTATCGCTGGCATAAGCGACATGTTCCGCGTACGAAGTCGCGGGCAGAAGCTAGTTTTCTATAAAACCCGTGCATGTGCCGAATTAGACCAGATGCGTCACAGATTGATCAACTTTCTATGGCACCATATGAAACCAGTGGATTTTCTAGAATCTTCCAAAAGCTTGTGACTTGCGTCTGCTGGACGTGACATTGAACTTCGTTTGTTACGTGACGCGGCCCACATTAGCATTAAGTAACATATCTCTAAAACCGCAACATGTCGTATTACGAAATGCAAGTAAGATTTGTATAATCGTAGCTCTTATAATGTTTCTTTTAACGTTTTTACTATAATAAGGAGTAGTAGTATATAAAATGTTGTACCTATTGTAAACCAAAATGGGCGGAACTGCTTTCTTTGGAGAGGCTAACGAACATCAATATAACATTTTTACTGGAATATGCAATTAGGGATGAGATTACCTGTGGCAAGAAGCAACTAATATGAACAAAACAAGCATGCAAAAATTAAAACAAGTCGCGTAGAACCAGAGTTGCGAAAAAAAAGTCTTTTTACAATTGAATCAGCAGTACCATTTTTATTCTACCGACAAGTCTTATAAAATAAATAAGGCGAGCATCTCGAGAATATTGTTTGTAGCCTCGTGTCAATCTTCGCAGGTAGTCAATAATCAATACTAATTACAGTCTACAGGAGCTTTCAGACTCCCAATGACGTTTAGCAATTAAGTAACAGAGTACCTTATTAATAAGTGCAAAGTAATAAGACGTTGCTATCGACATTTTTAGCCGTCTGTACCGCTGAGACGCAATTAACTAGTTTATGGTAAAAAATGGACTTATTTTTGTATCTTTTATAACTTGCATCACACGATTTTTTCTTATAGAATTAGAAAAATAATTCTTAGAAACTTTACTAGCCGGTCCATTTAAAGAGCCTTTCATGCTTAAGTCTTCACATAGATCTTGAAAGATTTTTCCTAGTTCATTTCCTTCAAAGAATTATATGGAATCCTGGGTCCTGAAACATGAAACCCATAATAACTACTGGTTTTTCTTAAATAATTAATCTAATACGCAGCCTAATTTCAGATAATTAGATTTCCGTTAGTATATTTTTAATACGTAGAAACGTACCTATTTATATTACTACATTTATATGTCCATCTCATGAAAGCTGTGGCAAATCAACTGCTTATAAATATTACTGAGCTCATCGATCAGATATTGTATACTCATTATTCAAGCACTCAGGATTATTGGTCAATTTTATGAATCAGGACTCTTACCAAATGAGGCGGTTGACCCTTTGATTATATCGCTCAATACATTTGTACGGCCGGCGTGGTTGTAGACTTCTCGTAATGTCTTCATCAGATTTCGGGTTCCGTACTTTTATCATGGCGTTTACATGTTGTGATGGTGAAAATGAGGCAAATATAACGCGATTTTTACATGGTTACAAGCATGTACCTGTGATCGAGAATATTTTAAGTAATATTTTTCTTCCATTGTAAATTTAAATAGATTAATTTACAATCGATTAATACTGTAATCGATAAGGTTTAGTTTCCACAATTTATCTACGGGCTCTATCTACGGATATAACTTAGTACCGACGCCAAATTAACTTTGTTATGCGCACTCTCTCAAGGGCCGATGAACAAACCAACGCACCAAATTTCATAGCTCGTGTAGGTGTAGGTTTCATAACTCCTGAGATATCAACATCAAGCGAAATGGGTACAGACGACAGCAGGTCAAATCTGTCAAATTTAACCAGTTACCTTTAATTTAACCTTCGACTATTGTTAAATAGTTGAAAATCTGTCTCAGAAATTTGACATATTGTGGTAAGTTTATATTCTGGCATCTGTACGTACAGACAACAGCACATCAAGTTACTACAATCTGTCAAATTTCTGCAAAAGATTTTCAACCTTATCACAATGGAGGTAGGTTAATTTTCGATTGGTAAAATTTGACAGATTCGTATACGTTGACCTGCTGTCGTCTGTACCTATATAAGATGGAAAATGAAGTGTTCAGTAATTGTGTAACTATTCTTAAGCCTTCAAGCGGTGATATACAAAACGAATTGCTATATTCTATAAAATCACAAAAACCAAAAAAAAGTTGAATGAAGCTATTTGTACCTACCCTTGGGAAACCCTAATTATAGAATTCAATAATCGGCCCTTTCGATGTCAAGACTATCGATTTGATGATGATACGTTTTCATTCTTAATGTAAACAAAATTAGGTTTTGGGTATAATATTGGTAAAATATTACGATTATATTTATGGCTAGCCGTTTTGCCGCGGTTTCACTCGCATCCTGTGGGAAATACTGCCCGTACCCGGATAAAATATAGCCTATAGCACTCATGAATAATGTAGCTTTCTACCAGTGAAACAATTTTTAAAATTGGTCCATTACTTCCAGAGATTACCCCCTACAAACAAACTTACAAAATTACAAACAATTTTACCTCTTTAAAATATTTGTTTAGATTGAGAGATAAAAACCATTTTATTGAAGTAAAAATTTTATGAACCAGTGGACCTGTGCATTTTTTTGTGATGGGAAAAAAATTAAAGCTCCCAACAGATCACGTGGCCGACAGATTTGAAACCCGAAAGTACGTAAGACGTTCGCCGGATGAAATAATTGTAATAGTCCTGTTGAAAATATATTTTATTGTATTTTTACACTGACAAAAGCAATTCGTGCAAAATTAATATCTAACCATTCCAAAATATCAAAAATGCACAATGTTAATATTCAAGTTTTCACTTCTGCCAGCACTCCGGGAGTGCACTGTTTAACTTGAGCCGGTTACTGTTTTTACTTTATTTCTATAAAGCACTTGGTGAAAACTGCTCTGTTTTTCCATAAAATATGAACATCAATTCAAGTAAAAATCGACTCTCTTCATTTTACTAAGAAAATACGTTGAGTTTCATAGAGTACTGAAAATAATGCATTTATTTTCAGCCTTGAAAATATAAGGGAAAAAGGAATATAGGACTGTCTCTCATATCGGGAAAGACGCTTTTTTTGCAACTTATCTTTATCTTTTTAGCGAGTCGATTGCAAATCGAATTTAAATTTAAATTTTTGCGGCCCAATATTTCTCTACACTCACGGCATAAAAGAACGTTGATCGTTGAACGTCTATCAATAGCAATTCACTGAAAGTAGCATAAAAGGATGCAAAAGTTTGTAAGAAGTATGTGGTATAACTCAATGGAGTTGATTTCTTAGACTCGCCTTGGTTGCACGGGTAAGTTAAGTCCACTTAGTGAGTAGACGGGGCGCGCACCGGAGACAGCCCTACCATGAGCCTCAACAGATTTTTATAGACCGCTTTAACAGGTCAAAAATATTTTTTAACTTCTAAATTAATTACTTATAATAAGGAATTGATTATGTTTATCAGGTTTTTTTAATAATAATAGGTTAACTTATAAACAATCAATTAATGCATGCACTCGTCTTTGAATTGAACCCGTAAAAAACATAAATAATTAAAATGTCAGGTCCTGGATCCTAGCTTGTCTAATGGAAGCAATGGTAAGAGAAATCTGTTATTTTTATATTTCAAACTAATTTGTTTCAGAGAAAATAATGAGTTCAACGAAGAATATGAAAGAAGTGATTTATTATGTGGAAAATATGTAGAAATGCAGATACCATTTTATGGTTGAACTCAAAGTGCCAATGCTCTTCAATTCTAATGCATCCCACTGCAGAAGAAAGCTTATACATCATTATTATTGAATTAAATTGTGCCAGTTGCCGTTATATTGATAACAGCAACATATTTTCTCGGAGCCTTTCAAACCAAATTCTATTATGAAAGATATTCAATAAATATTCTTCGTATATTTCTCCCCGATTGTTGACCTGTTAAAAGAATTATATAAATACAAAAATGTAATATGAATGTTACACAACAATGAACACTTAGTCCGTTTGCCCCTTATAACTTAGTATGAAGCTTATCTGTAACTAGACAAGATCAATCCCTGCATTATGTCGAATGGTATTAAAAATGGCAACCTAAAAAATGACACGTAATTGTCGTCACAAGTCCAATGGTAACTCACGCACCGTTTATTTGCTCTCCAAACAGATTAGCGGGGACAACGTGCTCATCGCTCCACGCCGACCATTCAGAAAAAAGTAGGCAATGCTATTATTCCATCTGCTAATTGACTACGACACCAGTCATTAGCAATAAAACATTAATTCTACACGTTTTTCTACTTCGATTGTTATCTCATTTTCTAGTCTTCGTGTTTTTAGTTTTGGAATCTGGCCGACCGACCTTGCTCGGCGTTTTTTTCGCCTACTTTAGGAATGAGACCGATTTAAATAAAATTATACACTAAAACCTTATCTTAATACACATAGCAACATTTTTAAGAGCCGTTACTTAAGTGCCTAAAGTATATCTACAAAAATCCAAATACGCAACCAAATCAAGCTGCCTAAAAGAAATAAGAAAAATATTCTTTGTCTACTTCTTTCGTTACGCGAAGAGAAATCTAATTGATGACGTAATTTTTGGAAAGCAAAATGTATGGGTACCTACTGTCCATAATATAAAAATTAGGTTTAATTGGAGTATTTACAAGAAAAACCTAAGCTTGCTTTCGAAGAAACCATGAAGTAATTTTACTCAGAAAACTGTACTGTAATATATAGAAACAGCGTTAATATTATTTCTGCTAATACCTACAACTACCTATATTATTTCTGTTTCATCTGTAAATCCTTTGCCTTGCCTTTGCCGGGAATGAAGCACCAACAATGTTGAGTTAGGAAAACCGGACTTGAAATTCTCAGCTTTGATGAAGTCTAATGAAAATAAACTTACCTTACCTACCTAAGATAAACTTATATTACCACAGCTACGTATCTATGTTACTATTGATGGCACTCTAACAAAACACAATTCCACTCAGCATCAAATAGTTTTTTAATCCAAGCGATTGGTTTGTGTGTGGTACATTTGACTCTAACATAAGCCTTCACTATCCGTGGTCCGTCCGTCTATTTGTATGCAAGCTGTAATCTCTTATGGTACGGAATATTACTGTGCAATAAGTGCATTTTCCAAAGGACGGAAAACAAATGAATATCGAAACCTGGGTGAAGGTTTTGATTAGCTCGTTCCAAAAACCAACATTTGGTTGATAAGATAGTTGTGATCGGATTCATTGATGAATCAATGCACATATCTTTTATGTAAAAATATGGTTATATCAATAAAACCTATGCAATCTTTGTTACCTATGAATTTATTTTAATAACAATCAAGGACTCCTTGAAAATGCTGTATATTGCAATATCGAGACCGAATATTGAGAAACTTTCGAAGAACGGAGCCAGAGCAAATCTAAGACCTCGAGAAGAGGCTTCCAGTGAAAACCTTGCTTCTAGATAGTACCTATAGTTTATCACAAACTTACACGACAACAGCAGCAAAAAAAAGACCTGGTCTAGAAGAAAACATGTAAATAAATCAATGCATTTCTACTCTGCATATCCTTATCGACGCATGTCTTGTACAGTAATGAAATGTCTAAGAACATGATACGTCTGGGGCGTGGACTGGAATAGACAATCTTATTCAACTGAGTATTGTATGCTGCTTTTCAAAAATATCAGAAAATATCTTTTGAAGTCATCTTAACGTTTTATGGGTAGTACAAAACTTGATCCAATGAACCTACCATCATTTGATCAATTAAGACTGTGTAAAATTTTCATGTATTGGAATCACAGTTTTAATAACACATTGATAAAGTTTAAAATATAATGTGCTAGAAAAGTTGAGAAAAAATCTAAATGATTGATGATTTTTTTTTTGTTAGCAAATTGTAAAGCGTGGCACCACCCCAATTATGCGTTCCAGTCTTTTCAGGTTAATCAAAATATATGCTTAGCTTTCCAAATAATAAATACAGAGTCAAAGGAAGACTTTGCAAATATGCATGATAGTTTCTAGTAGTTACGTTGTTAGTGAAAACGGGGGACTATTGTGCAGAATTGTATCGACTCTTACTAATGTATTCCCGGAATTCATTAAAATTAAACAAAAAATCTCTATCTTGCTGAACATTCGATAAATACGAACAAACACAATGTAAAAAGGAAATCAAACAAAAGGATACCTTATTTTCTCCTATTACCATTTCGAGGAAGCAGCTCAACTAGTAATGAAACAAATGAAAAAAAAATTTTTTTTTCATTTGTTTTTTTTATTAGCAAGCATCCAGTACTGCTTATTTCTTTAAGTTTTATCTCAGTTGAAGAATAATGGAAATGTCTGATAAACTGCTTTACACCGAATTGCCTGATAAATTAACTTGAAGCGCATGTGCATGACACAGCTCATTGCAGTCACAAAGTAATGAAATCATCGCATTAAGGAGGTCGCATCTATATTTTTCCTTTAAACATCGATATTTTAAATCGGATTACAAAAGCTTTTCCCACAAAGGACGGTATTATACCTTTATATAACAACTCATTTATGTAGTTCGAAATTAACGATTGATATACGCATAAACATATTATCACTGTCACTTGGTAACTATGAATGGATGAATGAATTCAAAAGACTCTGACATTTTCGAACTAATGAATTTGTAAAAAAAAAAAAATCTTTCAGCGGTAGATAGCCCATTTATCGAGGAAGGCTACAGGCTACTTTTTATCCGGGTGCGCCGAGAACTTCCCACGGGACGCGGGTGAAATCACTGGCAGAAGCTAGTATACAATATGTACAAACGAACACACTTGTCGCTCAATTGCCACACTGACCTATAATTGTAATCAGCGCGTAAGACTTCCGTAAATAGATAAGCAGTACTAGCTATCAATATTGTTCCATTTCTAGTTTATTTTTATATTTATGATTACTTGGTAGGTTAAAGAGTAGCAAGATACTTCCTTAGCTTCTCCAGTCATCTGACTTGGTTCAGCTCTTGTATAAATAGTTTTATAGAATAGATCACACTATTACATTACATGTATTCCTTCAGATAGCTACTTTCGTTTTTAGAATGCTAACAATTTTCACACAGTTTCATTCGCTTCCCGAAGGAATTAGTTTCCGCATCTGGATAAAAAGTAGAAAATCTTCAAGGTAATCGTTAACATTTATGTCCACATCGAAGATATGAATCGGTTCATTTTGAAAGAGTTATGAACGAACAAATCTTTCACATATACGAGTATAACATAAGTACGGATTAGTAAGACTACTTATACGTATTAATTGCTTTATAGGCTGAGAACCACAATGAGCAGATAATACCTATCTACATTTTTTTATGCCATAGGTGATGACGTGAAAGTGACTGTTGTGAAGTGCGATCAAAACCTAAGTATTGCCTTTAACTTTGAAAGAATATAATCATAAATATTCGTAGAATCCAACATTTCAAGCCAGCAATAATACAGTCAGAATACCATTGTTAATTAAACATCATATATCAGTGACAAGCATTGTTTTAAAATGAAAATGAATATTAACATTTTATTTCAACAAAACGCAGCAACTAATTGTTCTATAATAATTTTAAAATTTTCTCGGAATACGTAACCGCAAATGGACAATGAAAAATATATGTCATATTGATTTTATCATGAATCCGTATTTAATTAAAACTAGCTATATTATTTTTCATCCACAAAATACATGCAATAATATTGTATATATTGATTTGAGCTTATATTATTATTGATACTTATTTGCTGTCGACGTTACGAAGTTTAGCAGTAGGCAAGTCTTGGAAACAAAGCAACAAGTTAAGTGTGACAGTGTATGTTTTATATTTTAAACACATAGCTGTAAAGATTAAAAAAATACTAATATCCCAGCTCATAGTATATGTATGCTTATGCAAAAGTGAGTTTGCTTGTTTGTCACTCTTTTGCTGTGAAATTGCGGAACTGACTTGAAGACAGATGAAAGAGAAAAACTGTTTTTTTTTTTATCCGGAGGCTAAATCGTGGAATACAAGGTAATTAGTAGGTACCATATTTCCATACATATCTATAAAAAAAAATTGTTTTGATATATCACGGTAATAAAATTGCTCAATAATTTCCTATAAGCTTAGATATTAATTGCTATCAAGGAGGTGTAAGTATTCGTTTCTATAAGTGCCTTTTAAAAATGTATGCTTTATTTAAATCAAAGCTTTCACACAGTTATATTTTTAATTAATACCCGACTACTGCTTACAGATAGCCGATAAAGTGATGTAGCAGCATAATTTTGAATGAATATAATAACGTGAGCTGCCTTTCAACATAGGACGGGTAACATATCAAAGAAGTAATCGCAAGAAAAAGCGCTATATGAAAATGAACTATAATTTTAATATAAGTATATATTTAATAAGAGCATTTTTGTCCTTTGGTTTCGCTACTCACATACAAGTCCTATATTCAGAACCGAAAGAGTTTTTTTTTGAGTTTACATAATTTTCTTAACTTAACTTTTGAAACTATAATAACAAGTTTCCACCAAAATAAATAATATGCTCTACCTAGTAGCATCTTTAGGTACAAACATTTTACTTCACAATTGCATGTTGATATAAACATTACTTCAGTTATTTCAACATAATATAAACAGGATTTTTCTTAAACTAAAATCATCATCACAATTATATTTCCAATAACCCAAATGTAGCTTCTAACCTTTATTAATATGTACGCAGTTACTACCAACATTGCTAAACGTGGGTTTAGGCATTGCAAACAGGTGAAGGAAACCAGCTAATTAAGTGTGCCGTATATCCTAACAAAACTATTCTATCGGATAAATGTGAAATATATTCACCGCACAATCTGACTGACAGGGCATAGAGCATAGATGTTCCATTCAGTACCTCCACTTAACAATTTCCAACCCTCAATACATCTAACTGGGCATAAAATAAAAGCATAAATAAATTGCCTTACCTCATTTGCAATACACAATACTTTTAAGAAATACTACGACTACTATAGGGAAAAAAATACAAAAATATAATATAATTAGACACCAGGACTAGCCGTTTTAGTGCTTGCACCCGTGTCCCTGAGGTACCAATTCCTTTTCCCGACAGCTATAACACAATCACAGAAATATAGTACAAACTTTACCTTATAATAATATTAAAATTTCAGAAGGAGAAGATTACAACGAGGTTCCACTATGAATCAAACAATAGCTGTTGGGGGTAGCGCACGTATGGCTCACCAAGTTGCCACATCACTGAGAACCGTTCGTGACATGAAGCAGTCATGTAGTCTTAATACGAGACGGAGACTGCTAAGAACAGCCTAATCCCAGATAAAGGGCAATCAGTAATTGTAGTAACGGAGTTGTGTCGCTTCGTATACGTTCAATCTTCAGTACGCGACCTCTGTGTTCATTGTCATGGCGGCTTCAGGTAATCCTGCCAGATTTAACTATGTTCTGTAGGTACTTGTTAGTTAGTGTGTATTTTAGCAGGTACCTAATCATATCTTAGGCTTACAGTAGGATTAGCTTATACACACGAATAATTTAAATGCAACTTTTTTTTTGTTTCAAATGGTATTTTATTAATTAACTTTGAAATAATTTTTGAGCCAAACTGTTACTGGGAGAATCGGTTTGGGAATACAGCCGAACTAAATTGTTCGTTACACACAACCAACAGTTTTAATGTTTACTATACTAACCGATAACCGAACTCTTTCAAATTGTAGACGTGTACAAACAGTTCCTGAATTCAATCTGTATATACCAATATGAAAACCATATTTGTTTTTGCATATAGCTGAATCTCCTATTGATTACTTATTTGAGCTTCGTTAAACTAACGAAAATAAAAATTGATAGACTCTCTATAAAATACAATATTTACAATAAATAGATTATAAGGATAAGCATTGCTATCCAACGGGGCAATGCTGCCAGCCTTTTGGGCACGCTCCCAGTCGACAGCGATGGGGAGGAATTTTTTGATATTTTTTAATTTTAGTAGTAGTATTAGTTTTTGTAAACAAGCATGCATATAGTTTATTTTATGTCCTTATTGATATAAATAAAATCATCAAATATCAAAAAATAGATTATATCGACATTTCCATTTCCTTGGCTGATTCCAGAAGGATACCTATAATTATTTCTAAAATTGACGAACCCTAATGAGGTAAAGTTTATTTCAGACAACTTACCACTAACAGTAAGGACTTAGGACACGACATTACTAAATCCAAGCTAAGTAATAAAAAATCTTTGACGCATATTGCAGGTGCCTCATTTTTTCTGACTATATTTGTTCGTGAGTGTTAATACGTATGTCGTGTGGGAGCCGTCGTGTCTTCACCCTGAGGGTCCTTTGTCACCCTCCCTGCCGCCTCCCTCCAAACAATTGCTAAACATTCAACAGACTGCATACATCGCGACGTGAATAAAGAACGTTTCGTACTAAGCCCTGAGTATTTCCTTCTATTGTTTTAATTGAAGAACTATGATGTAATACAGTGATTAGATTTTGTGACATACCTACTATTTGGATGGAAACTATTACAACTATATTCGTGGGTGCCAGTTCACTTTGAAATAATGTATTAATTTGCATGAAAATGGTTTAAAGGTATCTTTACTCTAGTGAATACTAGTTTACGTTCCGTATTAGTATCGGATGGAGACATAATTTAGGACAATATCTAAACAGTATTTTAAACAACTGTAAAACACCTGTTAAACCTTTTGGTAGTAACATTGTACTAAGTAAGATCAAATTGTGTGGTAGCTGTTATCAAATAAAATGAATATTTATAATTCTCGTAGTAAAACGAATAGTTTGAAATGATTATCTCCTATTAAAAATGGACGGTATGTACATATGGACCAAAACTAAACCTATCAGTATCAAGCTATCAAGTAATCAATGGTGAGGCAAATACTATAAAGCATCTATCTATAGAACCCACCTATTAAGCCGTAACCCGTAGTAAGATTGCATTACCGTTAATGGGACGTTACAATAATCTCAATTGATTAATGGTTCATCATCTTGTACCATTTATGATAGAATATAATTTTTCGCATCAAATATTTTTCTGATAGCCTCAAATTGACAACCCTTTTGAAATCTAAAAAGTAAAAAGTATTTTCGAGAAAATTCGAAGCTCGCACATTAAGTATCTTGCAGTTGCATTTAGTATTAATATTTCTGCAGTATAATTATCACTCGTGAAACAACAATATCAGATACAGTAATAAATTCTAGAATTATACTGAATAACTAAACCTTTTAAAAAATGTGTTAAAATAACTAAACCTATATGTAAAGTCTAATAGTATATGTATATAAAGTCAGTTATCCCAAAAAAGGTTATAAGATTTTCAGGTCTTTTTTTAAAAAAAAAAACATATTTTTCACCGAAGCAAAAGCGTTACCCTACTGTGGAAAATCCAAAATATTAATCAGACATCTGCTAGCTAGATGATAGCTACACTATATTATTATCTGCTATAGAAAGGGGTGGTAGTCGGCTTCGCATTGATTACATGCTAAGTACAGGGTGATACTAAATCCTACTGTCAGTGAAATGTTAATACTTGCTAGACGAATTGACATGGCGAAAATCCTAAGCAACTATATACTGAACACAATATATAAGTACAGTATAATCGTATATACGCACTTATTAGAATACGAATAAAGTTAAACCTCGTTTAATTCGAAACTTGTACTGGAATGAGAGAAATGATCTTTTTATATTTGTAGCAATCTAAATCAAAATAAAAATGATTGAAAAGAAGTCTTGGTGAAGAAGTGGTCACGACGAGCTATATTTTTTTTTATAGGAAAAGGTGTTTTTATAAAAAAAGCTAAGAAAGGGTAAAATCACAACCACTAGACTAAGATATAATCAAATATTCGTAAAGCAAAACCTTAGATCACCGAGTTCCAAGGAAATAGATGTGGTTTGGCTTTATAAATAAATAATCTGATCTCATGTGCCGAGGTAAAAATTCTCGGGAATGAATATTTGCATATTAAAATAGCAGAAAACTTCCACTTATTTCTAATCTTTTGTCCCATGAAATAAATCTAAAACTGTTTAGCAATAAATAATAATATTCTTCTACAAATACGTGTAAACGAGGCATCGCTAACATCTCAAATAATTTCACAAGTTTTAAGTAAAATCTGAACGCTAATCTTACATTACATTGAGTGGTATTGCTGTGGCGGCCATCATTTTGGTGTGACAGTTATTTTATATTGCAGGTAAAACGTTTGTTTACGGCTGCCAAATATGTATTAACACTTATTTAGGTACCTACTAATGTAATATTTTATCAGTCTCTAGATAATAACATCACGTAATTAAATACTTTATTTTAACATCAGTAGTATTGCAGATCAAAGAAAAGCTATGAGGATGTATGTATTCATTTCGATAGGATTCCACAAGATTTACTTTTCGGAAATGAAGAAAATCTATTTAATTTATTTTCTGATTGAGTTTCTTAAAAACATATACATATGTAACTTTTTTCGTAATTATTAAATTTTATATCAGTGGTTTAAACAGCTCTACGAATTACCGGTGACGTCTGCACAGGGGTTGGGTTTAATAGCTCATGAAATGTATGTAACCATGATGGGGATGTCGGGACTCGAGTGGGACTGGCAAAAAGCACCTACCTATAGCTTAGAGGGTTATTGTGTAAGGCCCTTGCTATTCCTTTGAGTGTAACAGATAAAGTCTTATATTTCGGTTTCCGAAGAGAGGTATAATGACACTTTGAACAGCCATTATCTTTAAATCGGCCTCAGAATAAAACATCGGGGTTTTGGTTTCTGTGTAGGAATCGTTTAATAAGCTTTACAACGTGCTATAAAACTCAACTTCTCGAATCTAGAAAGAAAAGCATTTGACACACTAACTTTTTTATAAACAAGGCGATCCACTACTAATAAGTCAGAATCAAGTAGTACACATAAATCGATTTCCATCGTTCTGCGTCAAAAAATAGATAAAAATAGAAGTTATCGGATTGCTATTATCTAGATTGGGGATTATATACGGTGTCTCGTCGTGAACCGGTTAATTTAACAAACGTTGATATGGCTGATACTGCTTAGCATAAATCCGTTTATATATAAACTGCACCATCCGAGGAAGTTATCGTACTGGAATTGAATACTGTTGCGCAAAGTTGCAGTTAGGATACTTAACAGAAACTACTTCGGGAAAGGTATTCCTGACATAGGTATGCAATTTTTGAAACAGTTACGCCAACAACTTCCAAAACCAATATTGATTTTGATGTGGTGTATATTTATTCAGCGCAGGCTATTAGCATCGTGATAATTATTTTTCAGAAAAAATCATAAAAGCTTTTATAAATTAGAGCATACATTAAAATTTAGGGTTATTTTACAAACTGTTAGTAGGTAAATTGACTACGAAATATTATTTTGTCGATTAAGTTAAATTTAATCCATTAATATTATTGAAAAAAATACGTAAAACACGAGGCGGCAGATCCGATAGACTAATATGTTGACTGCATTTTAATCCATTGATCCTTCGGGATTGCTATTACCTATCGCAGCCTCGTTAGCTAGGATATAATCCCTGCTTCACTTTATGAAGTTAAACGCTCGATCAAAACAAACCACCTCATAAGTTTATGGAAACGTGTTCTAGTTTTTTTTCGAACATTTGAATTTTGATTCTGTAACTCTGGATTGTTCGTTGTTACTTCATAGTAGGTGTAGTCTAGAGGCATACTCTAAGTTTGATGAAATTCAAATCTGTTACCCATTCAAAGAATTTATCCAGGGTGTTATATTAAGATAGCGCTAGTAATATTATGATTTATTTATTATGTACACCAGAGTTTTACAAAAATAAGCGAAACTATAAGTATAACTAAAATAAGAAATTTTTGTAATCGGTTACAAAGTGAATTTTCATAATTCTGATATCCAAATAATTAAACAGTAACATAATATCCGTTCAGAATACCCGGATCAGTAAACTAGTAATCATTAAATATTTATTATTCAGCTGGTGACTGAAAAGTACCTGTAACATTTCAATGGCTAGTATGAATAGCGTCATTTATTGTCAGAGTTGAGACTTCTAGAGATTTAATTTTTCATTATGACGTCACATGGTGCTCTCCACCTATGTTACGTAAGTATAGTTTTGCCTGCCACTTTATTCGTTGCTTGTCCGAACCGAATATTATGCTTATTAGCGTTTATGAGGCCAGTTATTAATATTTGCTCAGTTTACAGAAGTAAAAAAAGCTCTAGCAGCATATCGAAATTCTAGTTCAACTTTGATAAACTTGGGATACACATAGTGAATAAATTATCACAGCCTGCGACTTCGTCCGCATGTATTTCTGGTTTCGGGGTTTTCCACAGGAAACTTCGAACGTGTGAATGGCGTAACTCAGCGGTGTCTATTGTCGAGATCGCAACGCAAATAAATATTTTGAACTTTCATTGGATGGCCACTGTCGCACTACAAATAGACAGACAGATCAACTTCTATGCAACTCCATATTACTATTGAGACAGCAAGTGTCAAAGATTTGTTTAAGTGTCCCTGCGCGGTCTGCATAAGTATATAGAGGAAAGAAAATCCGAGAGTTGCATGTGTCCGGTGGTCCAGCATTTGTTCATCATATTCTTTGTATTTATTGTTTATTTAATGCTTTTGCGCAATCATGATTAACGGTGGACTTACCGCCTTACTACCTACGCCTACTTTGGGTAGTGGAGAAATAGAAGTGGTACTGCGGTTATAAGATTATTATCTAAGACTTAGAGAAATTACTTCACTGAAATCTTCTTTTAAAAAGTATCAGGTTTTTCTTACCCATATCACAAAAAAACACATCGAAAGTATCAATGTAATCAATTACGATCATATTCACGCAGTTGAAATCGCTCAACAAAACAGCCTGGCTACGATTTTGTAGGGACAATGATGTAATCATTCTGACGTTCCGTTTCATCGAATATAAACAATGCGGTTAGCAACTAGTTTCAGGTTCAAGTACTAGATGCTAGAAAATTATTTTTCGCTAGTGTATGTCAGACCATACATGTACTAATCTTTTCCAGTAGCGGTAAAGCCATTTGTGCATTTATTTTGAAATCAGTTGCAAATTTAAAAGGTAGGTATGGCGCACTTATGGTACCTACATAATATTATGTAACTTCAATGTAAATGTACATTATATGATTGGATATTAAGAAAGATTTAATTTGTTTTATTTAAAAATAATCATAAACTTTTGAAGTGAAACTATTTCCATTGCGGGGCTTATAGGGTAAATTTATTTGATTGAAAACAAAAAAAACAATCTGTTAAAAATAGAAAGCAATCCTTTCACGCAGTACTAACAGAGGGCTGTTCACATACATAAATTCATAATATAGTAATGGCCGCTCCGTGTCGTCTGAATCAAGCCTTATCCGCGGATTGTGTAGCCATTGTTATTCATCGACGGCTCTCAAGGATCCTTGGTCAACGAATTTTAACATTACAATAATATCTCGTATATTTTACGTCATTCTTTGCAAGTATGATAAGGAGCGTATCACGATTTTTTATTTGATAGGATCGTAGATTTTTTAAAGATATATGTTTTCTCAAATAATGGAATCTTTAATCGAAATCTATCAAATCATTGTAAGGTAAACGCTGGTAATTTCGACAGTGTCCCAATAGTCGTCAGTTTTTGAAAAAATGCCGATTATTTAATTATAGCCATGTCTTACTAAAAGTTTTTAATTGCAATATATTTTTTGTTATATGTGCTATAATTACAGTGACAAACCTCAGTCAAAATTGTAATAGGGTCTAAATAATGAGCAATCAAAGTTGAGCACTGAGGAATTTTGTATATTTTTGTTAATTCAGGTACTGAATCTGACGCCCGACTTGCTACATTAGATGTCTTGTATTGTCGGTGTAGTAGGCTGTTTTGTTAGTTTGATTATTTGGTGAAGTAGTTTAATTATCAATCTATCGATATAATCTATAAAATTGAGTTATTTTGTTCATTATGATTATTTTATCCCGTGTGACATGTACTGGTACTTGCTGAACCATGCTTGACCCAGTACTCGTCATTTTTTGCATATTTTTGACGATAACTGGGACACGTTAATAAAATTGAATATAAAGTCGACATTCGTCGTTATTAATGGAATTTAATATGTATTTTAATTTAAATTACCTATCTTTTTTTAAGAATAATAAAAAAAAGGTAATATAAATTCAGTACTGATAACATAAACCTTTGTATGTTAGTGGGTAGCCTATAGAAAACTTAACAAGCCAATGGTTGCTACTGCTGTTACAATTTGGCGGCAAAAATGGCTTGTCAAGAAAAATACAACAAAAGTGGGTAACGGGACATGAGCTGTTGAAGGGTGAGGATACCTCAGCGAAATTGAACCGCAGATCATGCACTACCTGAGGGTCCAGCATCACCCGCCTACTCCCCCAATTACAACATTCAAGCTCAACAACAGACAATCAACAACAGAGCTATTAAACCTGCCCTAGTGATTGCACTCTCGTTTTCTTCAATTTATTAACTTAGAAGCAGTACTTCCATAATAATTCAATTTATAGTGTAAGTCAAAAATTTTATACCTTCGCTTCTGTTTTGAAAATATTGTCTACGCAGTTTCTTGAAATATACGCCTTTGACTTTGGGGATCAATACAACTAAGCCAGAGATTGATAAGCTGTCATCTTTCATTCCTATCAGCCGTCGAAGAGGAGGTAGCGTGAGGCATGGTTATTTCGAATATAGTGCCGATGGGGTATTCCCCATCATTCTCATCATACACGCGTTACAAGACCACAAGGAGCCCGTGAATAAATAAAAGCCACGTGGGTCGATCAATTATAAGGTTCAGCAACGCCGGTGGATGGATGACCATCTTGTCATGATGAGTTCCTCCGTATTAAATAGGTGGATCTCGGCTTTCATTTGAATATCTCTAGCAGTCGCTACAGGAAGTTAGAAGCCAAAAAGTCAGACAGCCAGTCCGGGATAACTGGGTTGAGGACATCAGAATCTAAAACACTACCCGGCTACATCCGGTGAGACTGGAAACCGACCGCAAGATATATCATCATCGTCATCCGAGCGTTGTCCCGGTTGCAAACCTTTCGGGCCTGGGGTCCGCTAAACCGCAAGATATATAGTTGTGAAAAAGCTAGGCAGATAATATATCTGCGAGATCATAATGTCAAGAGTAAGGAGTTCTGAAATTTTGAGAGCCGAAAATAAAGGCGAAGATCCTCAAGCCCCTTTGAGACCACTTCAATGATAATAATGACATAGTTAACTGGCATAGTTTAACTGGCAATTATAGCATATCTAGAGAATCCACCCAAAGACTATCCCTGATTTATGTTAGACTATTTCTGGGCTGGACTGGGCTATTGTAATGAGATGACAGTTGATCAGAAATGGAGAAAATATGAAGTTGTAGCTGCCTGTTGATGATCATGATTTAGAAACAAGTATAAATTGCTGGTCAAGTTACTACAGTTCACTTATCGAGTCACCGTTATGAAATGAAGGTAGGAATACCACGGCGGCCAGCTCATTGAAGGACCATGCACCACTAAGTTAGCTACTCTTCCACATCCACCTCAGAATATTAATATGTTATGACAAAAACGGCATTCAAACGGCGATCATCCCTGTATCTACTCAAGTACGATCTCGGGTTTTTGGGTGTTTTACAAAACATGCGAAAAACTGCTTGGGCAAATATGATGGGATAATAGTGGGCTAGGAAAAACGATAAGGATGTAGCCTGCCTATAGCAATGCAATAAATAAATATAGAAATGGAGGAGATAGTCGGTATACTTATCTTTTCCCTTCTCCCGTAGAACTATAGTCGGCGTAATTGCAATAAAGCAACAACGACAATCATGAGCAGCTGAGGGATAAAAAAACCTCGGAGGACTTTAAACTGTGATCACGAGCTCCCTTTGTATATCTAGCTTCACTGGAATACCCGCCACTCTCACTCTGGTCGGAGGTGAGGGACATAAGCTTCTCCATGGAGCACTCGGAACTCGAGTGTTCACTAATCCCCGCTATCCACCATGCAAGATCATCTTTCTATAAGTGTCTGATCAAATTATTCCTTAGGCTAAATAGTGTAGTAATTCCGAATTATGTGGGTTCAGCTTCAAGCAGCTGACAGTCTATGCATGACAGTCATGAAGCTCTAGTGTGCTACATGTAACGTCTTCCTATCTGAACTCCTCAAACCAGTTACCTGAGCTACCTGTTAGCCCTTGGTAAGACTGAATATCAGACTTTCTGGCTTCTGACTACTCAATGATGTCTAAATAACAGTCAGGGCTCACCAATCTAACGTGTCTTCAGAAAAACGGAGGAAAATGTTACGAAAAGAATTTCTCCCATCCACGAACCGACCGCGTCAAGCGTTGCTTAACTTTATGATGATCGGTTGATTCGTGCAGTAGTGGTAAAACGTTGACTTATATTGATATTTTGTTTTATTTAGAAATTTTGTTTACTTTAGGCACTCTTTTTCAGTTGGAGGAACCGCATTTAGATTTATACAAGTTAAAAACTCAAATAACATGAACCTTATTCCTAAAGAAATAGAGTTCAAATTAGCGTTGAAAGTTGACGAGTAATGGAACATCTTGACGATAACTAGGACAAAACTGTCGGATACTGGTACAAATGGGTGTTTTTTGATATTTTAATTAATAGATTATTTATTTGTTTGCCATTAATTACAAAAATATATTTTCCGAAAAGGGTATTAAATGAGGTTTCGCATGTTAGTTAAATTATCCCGCTAAGACCACTAACAATGACGTGGTAGACCTGTAAACTTGGCCAAGTTCTAAAAGCGTCGAGTATTGGGCCGTTTACCTTATCTATTAGCTATAAAGATTAAAGAAATGCATTTAAATGTAATTATAACCCAAGAGGTTACTTTTAAAAAGCGCTTTCCCATAACAAACATTTCATTTGTAACATTTCTATAGGTATATAATAGGTACGTATATCTTACTGAAATTTTCAACCAAGATGCATAATGATAAACAGCCAAAATGTAAAATAATGCAATCCGAATACCTTGTTACGTAATTAGGTCCAAGCAATAATATTAGGTACTAATCTCGGAATTAATCAAAATCAGACGTCTTCTGTATTTATATGTATAAAAATATGTATCATAATCCCACATCTATCTTTGAAATAAATGTATTAAAAAAATGCCTATTTCCCTTGTTAACGGCATCACGTGTGAACAGCTCAGCCGAGCTCACCAATTTTTTGTTTCTTGTCAAGAGAAGGGTGATGGAAAATAAAAAGGAAAATTAATAAGTAACCAGTATTCAGTACCTACTGTATTCTGAAATACAGAAGACATTTGTACGCTGTAATTTTTTATGCTAGCAAAATTTATCAATACAACTCAAGTTAAAAAAACTTTGATTGATAAACCCAATGATATTTCATTTTTGTGGGGAGCACCCCCAAAAATGTATTTCAAAATGAAATATGTGTGGTTACTATTTTGAAGGCTAGTGGTATTTCTATCAGAAACCTATCCTTTGAAATACACGTCACGGTACATATCATGATTCGAATCTTGTGTAGGCTTTACTCCGCTGTGTCATCGTCAGTTTGCATCCAATTTTAATCAAGTTGCAAAGGTACGCGGCAAATGAAAACAAGAGTCACAGCCACAGCCTTTTGAGCTTATACATGAATATTTTGAAAATTCGTTAGATATCAAAAGTTTTATTTGAAAGGAAAAACTATAGCAAATACAAACAATGGTTTTTAATTCAAGACTTTGTCTAGAATTAAAAACTCGTCTACGGTGTTTTTAAGTTAAAAAAAATATATTTAACAAAAATGTAACAAGAATATATAATTGTAATTTTAAGGCTTTTCTGTAAAATTATATGAAACTGATCATTAGTATATCGTCATAAGAAATAATAATTGTAGAACGCAGATACATAATTATTGCATTTAATCAATGTCTACAGTATGTTTGTTCATTAGCCAATGTTCACTTATAAATATGTTACTTGGAAATTACTTGTTTTCACTGATAATACTCTTGTTTACTATCACGCTGTTGAGTCCTAGTTTTTCTAGAACCTGAGAGTGGATTGTTTTATTTTCTTTTGGTTAGGTCCCAGTGACAGATAATTATTAGAAGGAAAGAAATACATGAAATATATTTATTACAAATATATATCCCTTGATAATATATGTATATGCATGCATTCAACATTCAACAGCTCCCATGTTATTAAACATAATAAAAAAATTAAGTGAGGTATTCAAACGAACTCACATTTTCGCTTATTTTAATTATTAGGTAAATTAGATATACATAGCTGCTTACAAATAACGAGTTTACTTAAAACTCCTAGTAATTAAAATTAAAGTCCACCCACGGTATCATATCAGTTTTTCGCGAGCAATCAAACAGCGGTATCAATCAATGTGCCGGTCATCTCGCCAACTACACACGCTAAGAGGGATTTCTTGTCCGCGCGGAGCTTTTCCGCCGCCCGTCATCTCTTTATATTGAGATTGATGTTAGTACCGAGCCGAGACCCAGCCCGATCAGAATACTAAGAGGACAGAACGGCGAACCATTCTTCCCCAATTAGCCTCCGATCCAGCAGGGTTTGTCTCGCCACGGACCAACGCGGCACCACCCCGCATACTAAACTGACGTCATAATTTTTCATATAAGCTGGGGCCGATTAAAGTACGACACAAGTTTCGTTAAGTGTTCGAGTTCGACGCTCGCTTTTTCTTATGATGGTAAAGAAAATTGACCTTTTTGGATTTTTATTACAGTTTGGGGATTTTTTTTAAGAATATCTAATACTACCATGTAGTGTGTAAGTATATAATACAGTTAATAATATTGCTTTTTTTTCTCAAATAAACTTTTTGAACGCACGTTGTACACATTTTTGTAATTGCTTGAAGAGTTAACAAAAAAACATTGGACATTTTACAAAACTAACATTTCCCTATCGAATTAATTCCTTAGGCGGTAATGTTTCCGCTAACACTATTAAACACTTACAACTTTCGTGAAAGGATATTCCAACAAAGAACTTTTCACACATTCGTTAAATACGCGTAAAATTACCATAGCTTTCAAGCAGGGCGTTAACAAGCTCGACTCATAAATAGAGAATGAACTAAATTACTCGTTAGAGTTATAATAAAACATGTGTGACTTGTTCGTAAATGGGTGTCAAATCTACATCACTTAGTCAAACTGCCGATGTCATCGGCCCAATCAAAATAGTGCTGTTCTAAATTATTGTCAACGACAAGTCATCTATTCAGCCTTGATTTGGAAGGCGATGATTACATTATCTAAGATGATGATATAAGTGGCTCCAGTTTTGGATGGTTGCGTCTTGCTAGGTCTCATTGGTTAACATTGTATCTATGTACATTGTACTGTACATACATACATCCTATGGTCTTGTATTTTTACAAGGAATGACTGCCTATCTGACCCTCCCATATATTTTGTTATAACACTCATAATTTTTAAGACAAATCTCTTGTACTTGATAATTTCATTACTTAATGTTTCATTTCGATGATATTATGTCCGATAAATATTGTACTACTTCATATTTATCTTCAATGAAATATTGATCTGTCTCGATTTCACATCACTAAATGTTAGATCTTATATTCTGAGGCAATCAGACCTCTATTCAAGTCATATTGGCTGTAAGAAGAGCCTTAAGCGCCGGCACATGAACATTATTTACCACATATAAATCCAGCCGCACACGAGCCTTCAATATAATCCCTATGAAACAATGCGTTAAGTCCATTATATTGGACGTAAAAAGGTCCTTATACGCAACGTTGCAAAAAAAAATAGCGCACGTTTAAATTGCACCTAAAAATGTTTACTGTATGTTACAGTACTGTAAAATATGATAGAATTTTAAAGTAAAAACTTAATCTCAAAAAGCGGTAGAATAGTTTCACAAGGAAACAGAAAAGCCAATTTTTGGTATGAAATTAAGTAGCATCTAATGAATACACAAGACAAGAATCTTACAATCATTGTGTGAAGATGCATAGAGCAGACTATCAAAATGAACCAATTAGATTTGAACAATCCAGTAAAATCTCGCAACACAAAATGGTAGAAAAGTATGAAGTAGTATGTACAGACAGCATTTCGTTCGAAAGGATGTTCTAATCAATTAATTAGTCGACCCTACTGTGGAGCTCCTGCACTACGACCGTGATTTATATTACAATCTCAAACAAGCTTATGTGTGTCTGATGCCATAACTGGGCAGTCCTATCTTATTTCACCATCTCAGCTAAGTATCATACTTAAAAGTACTTACTAGAGTTCGCGACAAAAATACCTTTGCGTCTGTGAAGTTAGCCAATTTACTCCTCGAGCATGGGCAGTAGTGTTTTGTACAAATTGTTTTCATAGTAACTAGTTTTGGACGATTATAGGCTTCTTGACAATATCACTACTATAAATGCTTAAAGAGTCAAATGGTTTACTTCAGAGACGCAAAATTATATGGTGCGAACTGTACGTGTACTACAGCTACGAGGAAACGAAGCGTCTGTCTGACACATTCAAGCGTAGTGCATCAGGGTGAGACGTCGAGCGTCCATTTTTTCGCTGAAGCGGTGCCCCAACAAGCAAAGTAATC
The DNA here is from genome assembly GCA_002382865.2 of Heliothis virescens. Classification (NCBI taxonomy): domain Eukaryota; kingdom Metazoa; phylum Arthropoda; class Insecta; order Lepidoptera; family Noctuidae; genus Heliothis; species Heliothis virescens. Next base: position 13,988,525 of record NWSH02000323.1, on the reverse strand, counting down.
TTATAAAAAGAATTATAAGTCTATTTCTACTTATAACGTTCTTGTTATGGTATTGCGGTAGACTCTTATACTTATAATATCATTTGCCAAGCCTAAACATACTCAAGCGCATTAGATTTTATATCTCGGTCTTATAGTNACCCAACAAGCAAAGTAATCTTATAAAAAAAAATATAAGTCTATTTCTACTTATAACGTTCTTGTTATGGTATTGCGGTAGACTCTTATACTTATAATATCATTTGCCAAGCCTAAACATACTCAAGCGCATTAGATTTTATATCTCGGTCTTATAGTTTTACTTGTAGCAGCATTTCCCAAGCATAAATATGCTCAAGAGTAATTGTTCTTATATATCAGTCTTATATTTAACTACAAGATTATCTTTTAAGACACTTATAAGACTACAATCCTGAATAATATTTTGATCTTATACTAGCATTTTGTGAGAGAAAACGATATTGTAACATACTTAGCTGAGACTACTACAAGTTTGTGCCGTCATAGTCTTGCACAAGACTTAATAAGAGCGCTATAAGTTAAAAAAAACCGGCCAAGTGCGAGTCGGACTCGCGCACGAAGGGTTCCGTACCATTTTCTATGAAAACTGAACGCATCTATTACCTACAACTATATGAATAACAAAGTTATAATTTG
>NWSH02000323.1:13971403-13985023 GCA_002382865.2 Heliothis virescens | reverse complement strand
CCTGAACGAACCCTCTACTCTTTTGAACAAAAGATTAAGTAATGTTTTACCTAAAGATGCACGTACTTTATTACATACCAACAAAGTAAATCCTAAAAAGGAAAATCAGTCATTAGCTGGCTGATTTGAACTGACTTCAAGGGAACCCTAATTTGGTTTAAAATGGAGGCGAGTAATCTGGACAGAAACTGCTACAAGTACTTGTTTACTTATATAGTACTTAATCAAGAGCAATTTTAAAACATGGCGGATATGCATTAGAATTTATGAAATAATTTATTCGCAACATTATACTAATGTGGTATTTTTCGAAGGGCCCCGTGAAATTAACTAAATTCCGATACATATTTACAGTAAATATGACTTCCCCACGAGTTCACACGCTATATTTACAATACATTACCGATGTTTTAAAGTAATACAAAATAATAGTAAGTTTACTTTTATGTTTTTACGTGCGTATAACAAAAAAAATCCGTCAAATCAACAACGAAAATAACCTGTATTAAAATAAAGATTGCTCTAATAAAATACTTACGTCAGATACTAACAAGAGTGTTTGCACTTGTAATTGTGTAGTCTCATATCATTATAAGTGCTATAGAGCTTCGTCAAGTATATTAAAAGATAGTTATAGAACTAAACGCTCTTATAACTGCGCCCAAATTCGACCTTATAGCATGCTACAAGATTCTTATAAGTGAAAATAAATTACTCTCAAAGAACGCTTTAAGTACTGATTTTGCTTGTTGGGGCGTCTAATTACGGTGACAACCTTCAAGTGATTTTTGATTAAGTTTTACTTTGAAATGCAAGAAAAATTTGAGCAAAAATATAGTTTCTGTTTCTCTAGGTAACAGATAATTATAAGTTCCTTTCCAATGGTGAAACATTTTCTCCTTTCGTTATTGAATAAATGAACCTTCCTAAGTAGTCAGACCAAGTCAGACCAACAGTGTAATATGACGATGTCAAAATCAAAATCATTTATTGAAACTAGGTTAATTAAATTGACACTTTTTCACGTCAATAGCATTGGACAGCATCCCCGAAAACAATATTCACTACCTAAATATAAGCATATTTATATTATATGTTTCATTTGTCCTTTCATTCATGAAGCAGTTGGCACTTTGAACAGGGTTAGCTACGAGGTTGTAAATGCGAAAGTTCCCACTTCGTGGTTAAACAAGTGATAATGTTTAAGTACCTGTTTATGATAACAGTGTTTATCTCATTGTAGATGAAATTAAAGAAAGATACTTTCGGTTTAAATCTAACTGAGTGGTTAACAGCTGACCGCCTCCGTATATTTGCAGATTTTTCAATTGTCCTTTTATAAAACCGTTATAATATACTAGCCTCTGCCAGCGGTTTCACCCGCGTCCCGTGGGAACTACTCGGCGCACCTGGATAAAAAGTAGCGTATAGCCTTCCTCGATAAATGGGCTATCAAACACTGAAAGAATTTTTCAAATCGGACCAGTAATTCCTGAGATTAGCGCGTTCAATCAAACAAACAAACTCTTCAGCTTTAGGTATAATATTAGTATCTATAGATTAATTAATAATTTTAAATCGGAGACCAAAAATAATATGTCAATCTTAATTTTGAAACGAGAGTCCATTTCAATTGCAAGTTATAAGCGACATTGATCGGAGTGCACATCAATAGTATGATTGTTTAAACTTTTTACAGACATCCAAATTGATTTATGTGACTTGTGACCATTCATAAATTAGTCCAATATAGACTTGGGATAATGGCACCGATTGACGGCCAGACGTCTCAAGGCATAATAATACAGTTAGATGTTTTTTCATTAAATATTGGCCAGGAAACAGACCGATAAAATGCACTGATTAATAATTTCATTAAATAAATATGAACGAAGTACAGTTACCCCGTGTTTTCAGTTTAATGAGATAAACTATACCGTCCGTAATTATTCTTTCAGCTTGAATTCACAAATCCTAGTTTTGAAACTTGTGCAAGTATCCTGTTTTTTTTTATAAACCATCCCTTTTTCCTGTCTTTGTGTCGTTGATGCCCGCTTTCGCTTATAGAATGCGCCATCGCATTCGTCATCTATTGAATTAGCTGGAAGCCAGCGTCACTGACATGTTTGCCAACGACGTTTAAAGCCACGTACAATGAATCCCGAATATGTGACCGGACAAAATACGTTTTTCAAATTAACACCGTCCAAAAGTAGGTACAGACAACAGCACATCAAGTTACCACAATCTGACAAATTTCGGCAATCGATTTTCAACCTTATCGCAACGGGAGTTAGATAATGTTTGATTGGTAAAATTTGACAGATATACGTTGACCTGCTGTCGTCTGTGCAAGAAAATATAACTTTCCTGTCAGTAGTTCGATATGTCTCTGTGATGTGTGAGGTCTACAAGAAAGTTGAATGTTTTAATTACCTGAAACAAAAACAAAATGGGTTTTAAAGTACGAAATAGTCGGAATCATTTGTTTCAGTGGTACCTAATTAGATTAATTTAATTATGACGTATTTTTCTCTATATTATGTACGCATTTTAATGACGAAAACCAAACAAGAAAATTTAAAAATAACTTTGAGGTCATAATGTCTATTAATTATTAAAAAGTAGCAGGATGCATGCAATTCGTGTACCATACATCCATCCTCACAAAGTTTCCCATTTAAAATATTAGTAGGAAGTAGGATTATTAAGGTTTTTATTACTGTCAAAGTTTACACTCCAAAGAGCTCACGAATTGGAAGTATATTACAACTATGTGTAGGTTGATTAATTCCACTGAAAAATGTGTAGGTGTGAGTCTTACTCGGGCGCGGCCCCGAAGCCGGCGCCGGCGCATTGGACGATGAAACCCGGCTCTTGAACTTAATAACGATTTGCATGTCTGATGGTATTGGGCTGTGTTCACACTCATATTTTATTTTATTTTCCGTGATTAATAAAGTAATTTGATATAATTTCAATTGTTTAAGTAATATTTTTTTGTCTTTTTATATGAGTAGCATAGATTCTCAACCATAAATTATTTAATAACAATTTTTTTTTATATAAATAATTGCGAATTATGCTTTTTCATATTAAATTTGCATACTGAATATGAGGCAAGATATGAAGAAACGTTATTGTATTTTAAGACCATTGTATTATAACCATATATATTTCAAGCATATAAATTATATTCTATTCTATTCTAGAAGAGACGCATGTCTAACATAACAAAAATCCTTTTACCACGAGTCGAATACAGTTTTAATTAAATAAAATCTTGTAACATTCTTAATATTTCAAGACACACTTTTTTGTTCAAATGTACTTCGTTTTTGAGAACTACTCATAATATGTCGGATAGATATCCCGGTGATGAATCTATCCAACAGATAGTAGGTATATTTTATTAAGTCCTTTAAAACATAAGTAGCATAGCCACATGAAAATCCTCTTCTATTACAATTTAAATTCAGACTAAGTTCAAATTTAAAACTACACAGTTTCGCTTACGTGCGTCCCAGAACCACTCGAAGATTAAGCGAGGCTTACCCACAATAACCATGAGCGCTCTTGAAAAATAATATAATACCTTACGACTATGCGCTTTGAAGGGCACAGTCCTAGAAACATCCCACAGTATTATTATGAAAGCTGTTGTCGTATCCGTTGTTTCCATGAAATTCAATTTTCTTATAAAATGCGTTGATATTATTTTCTTGCTATTGAATATTGCCTAAAGGTCATGGCACTCGTGTACGGCACGGCACGGCAGCTCCAACCAGAGATTAACTTTTCATTTGAATCTGAACCTTAAATCGTGTCTCATAAACGGCGAAGTCATAGCGAGCTTACAGCTACCTAGCAACAGCTGCGCCGTGCCGCCGCGCCGTTCATGTGTGGCATGACCTTAATTGGGAAGAAGTTTCAAGATCAGTTTTAATTCATTTTACATAGTAAGTTTTAGTATCTATACCAAAACACACCAAATCTTACACCTGATTTAATCTATCAAAATATACGTCTAAGCGAAATTATCATACAGAGCAACCCTTGCATTCGAAATTTAACAATGAAAGTGCATGGAAATCACGGAACATTTTATGAAAAATTGAAAATTCACAATGATGCAACAGGCAACCACGGACCAATCACATTAGCCTGCCAATAAAATATCCAGTGCATTCGAAGCTGGCCACAAATATGTCTTATATTTTCAACAATATGGGGACTTCAATCATTTTAGGATTCAAAAAAATATATAAAAAAAAACATTTTGTTATTAAAATTTAGTTTAAAGAAAATTCTGAAAACTTGAAAAACTTTGCTTGTAACTCTGTCTATGGCACGTTCACGTTATGACTAATCAACCGTTTTAAATGGAATTTGGCATACATATCATCTAAATCCTGAGAGAGGACATAAGCTACTTTTTATCTGGTTGCGCTTAATAGTTCCCTCGGGCCGTGACTGGAACCGCGGGGGACATTCACGGGTAAGGGTAGGACTAGTAACAAAGTAACCGAATTGGTAAGTAGTGACTACTAATCAAATGGAAAGGTAATGTGACATCACAGTATTCAGAATTAAATGCACTACGATAGTATAGATTTTTCTCTATGCCAAGATAATGAAACCGATATAGGTTTATCGATTACAGGATGAAAGGGACGATTATAAAATTATATAGAGCAATTAATGGTTTCCAAGAATTGTTCCATTTTATTGGTTTCTATGCTGTTCCTAGAACACTATCTTTCGAGAATTGGTTACGTAAGCTTCTCTAGTTTTGTCCGTATATTATATAGAAATAAGGACAACGGAAACAATATTTCCGTTATCCTTATTTCTATATAATTATACGGACAAAAAATAAGTTAAATTGGCTAGGTATAGTCATTTAGTCATGAAGGCCATGTATATTTTTCCTCCTTAAACTTGTACTCCAAATTAAGCCATTCGACATAGAACCCTGTCCTTTTGTTCTAAATGTGTAAAACAAAAAAACTGTTCGCACCAAATTCGTCTAAAACATGCGTGAAAAGATGATGCAACACACGTTATCTAATCTAATCCCGCGTAAATATAGAGCGGTGTGTTTGTCTGATTCTTAGATACGTACGCAAAACATGTGAACTACATTTTTATTCGATAGTTACCTATAAACAAATAGAATATACTCTAAATAAATCTTATATATCTTGCGCTTGGCTCTGCTCATCAGACTTTAGGTAATCTTCTGCCAGATAACAGCCTGTCTAAGATGGTGTAAGCTAGCTGCAGGATTACTCGAGTCATCAAAGAAAGGGTTCCAGAAAGAACAAGGTTGTAGTTAGTAAAAGTCCCGCTTGCTGCAACCACAGCGGGAATATTCGGATGATTTCAAACCAGGGAAAAAGGTGGTGTAAGCTTCATAGAATAAATGTTAAGAAAAACCATATGTGAACAAAACGGATTTGCAGTCATTCCGTTGCCATAATATGTCAAACTGAGTTTCAACAGTATATGTGCTGTAATGTGCTGTTGTAGATTTTAACAGTTGTATAAGACAGTCAGAAACTTACCCTTACATTGATTACATAGATCAATATTATCATCACTGATGATATCTAACGTATCTTTTATCTGAAGTTTTATTGATAGTGAGATCCTCAGACTGTGACGTAGAGGTCAACTTTACTCTTATTACAGTCACTCAACAGCACCGTTGTAACTCTTTCTAAGAAATAAGGCCCACGTGGGTGACACTTGATTACCTCATCGTTTTTATCATTCCGTTTTCTGCTAGGAAAAATATCGGTCAGGGCGTCGTACCTATTTTAATGGTGTATATTGTGGTTGTTTGAATTTTTATATGGCAATAGTTTTATATATAAAACAGCTTCTATCTGCGGCTTCGCCCGCGTGAAACTTAAAATCCCGTTTTTTTCAGTTCTCGTGGGAATTTCGGAACATCCTGTCTTATCTAGCGTGAGAGTCTTAAGATGAAGCTCTGTGCAAAATTTCAGCTTTAAAGATTCATGGGTGTGGGCCCTGCGTTGATGAGTCAGTCAGGACTTTGATTTTTATAGGTATAGATCATTAGATAATAGTTTTCCTATCTCACTATTAGGGGCTACCTATATATGGTATATATAGTTTAGCAAAACCTAATAAGTATTGTCTAAATAATGTGACTTTAACTATGTCCACAATTGCAATCGTTCTGTCATCATGATATTAGTACTGATTTGCATTACACTATTTCAGTATTATTTAGTCATGACAATTTATATTAATCTAGTACAGTTTGCCCCAATAACTTAGTGACTAACTCAAGCATTTGTTCATAAAGGTAGGTACTATCGAGAAGCTTTCCTTGACCGAAGCCGGCTAGGTACTATTGACTTTACAATAGGTAATCAGGGAAAATATGAACAAAAAACTGAGTAGGTACTACGCGTACATGAGACGTCAAAAAACTCTTACTTTAAAATCGCAAAGTTATTCGATGCGTAGGTACTGTAATTCATCGAGTAAATGTTATACTGGTAATTAATTATAATACATGGGGCTGAGATACCTACAGGCTCTTTGGAAGGGGTTGTTGTACATTCGTCACAAAGTAAATTCGTCACGAAAAAAAGTATGTGTAAATTTGCCACAATTCTATTAAATTTCCAATATATTAATTTTGTTTATAAGCCACACTAAATCTGAAAATGAACATTTGGAGTCTATTCAGTGCTTTGATTTAGGAAATACGAGATATGTGTGATGAAAACCAATTCAATTATAAACCTTGGGTTTGTAGTAAGCAATCAGAAGCGAAGCTGTATTCATGGACGCTATCAAAGACTGTCTAGAACCATAATTTTCACGAGAAATTCAACGGGCAGACTACAGCGCTTTTGAGCAAAATCATTCGCAACATTCATACACCGGCGCCATATTCCAGCATTCCTGATTTTGTGAACGCGCCTTTTAGGATCATCCGAGATCCAGAATTTTGACTTCTTGCAAACGTGTTATGAGTCAGAGGTCTTTCCTCACGACTCAAGACGGGCTTTACAAAAATACGGCAACCATTGCGTCGCCAGTCACTCCTGAGCTCTGAACCAGTCGAACAAATGCATCAGTGGATGGTTACCATTGCAAAATGTTACATTATCCACCATATGCTCCAGTGAAACTGGTTTGTGCGTAGCGGAGACTTATTTATAGGTTTCGGTCACGTTAACCCGGCGAGAGTGTGGTGAAAAAATGTTACAAGGAGTATGTGGCAGGGTATGACATACCCGCTTAGAAATTTGGCTGTAAAACTTGATTCTAATAAAAAAATATTGTACAAATTATTTATTATTGTAAAACGACTATTCAATAAGGTAGCAAAAATAAAAATCTCGAGTTTTTTTCACAATTTTTATATTTTACTCAACTTCAATTAAATGACTATGAATTTTAAACAAAATTTGTTATCCTCTCAAAAAAATTATGAAAAAAAAAAACTAAACAAGTTTTATGAAAAATAACTTAAAACTATTCCAACATGGACCGAACTCGGCTTGCATCACGCTTAAAATTCATTTTCTACGTAAATCTATATATTTATGAAGAGAATAAGCTCAAATAGTAGGAAAATTTTTGTCACGAAATATGTACACTAACTATGTGGCAGGGTATGACATACCCAAACGCGGTTTGCAAGCGTGTTACTCGAGTACAGGCTGTCGTGTCACTGCAATCACTCCACTATCCCCTCCCGCAACCCTTTAACTCCAGCTACTCAAGACGACAACCACTTTGAAGGCCATAAACAAAAAATATACGCAAATAAGTAACACGGTGGGTATGAAATACCCTGCCACACTCTCGCCGGGTTAAATGCCTTATATACCGTTAATGTGTTAAGTAAAATGGTTTCTTTGCATCGCGATACTAATGGAATGCTGAAGAACTCAGTACTCGATTTCATGTACTCCAAAACTGTAACTGTTTTTAAGTAGGTACATTCCATAAAATAAAACTGACAAGTTCCCATTTAGTCACCTACTAGTAAGTATACAACCATTTTAATAGTAGGTACTCGGAATTAACTAAAATCATCATAATTTATTCATCAAAAATACTTAATCCTAATGTCATATAAATGATCGTATGGACATATCCCGGTTCATTCATCCTTAATTATATGAACGTGCAGTCTGAATTACTTTGAGGCAGTATTATCGGAAAACTTAATTAAAGGTCACTGGGCACCTTTGTATGGAAACTATACCCACGGCGGACACAAACGAAATATAGCACGATATAATGACCTAAGGCTCTGATTTACTATGGCATAAGTCGCATCAATGTGAGGCATGGGAATCTCGAGAAAATCAGGTGTAAACACCAGTTATAATCCCTATATCAATGAGGATTACCACTGTCAGAATTGGGCCGATCTGAGAAATTCTCTTTTTATTATGTAAGAGAATACACACCGATTAGCCTCAGTAGCATCCGGCCAGGATCTGATGATGGAAACTCTGAGAAGTCGAGGGCAACTCTAGAAAATTGTGGGCATGCACCAAGTAAAAACTTGATATTCGTCGGTATATCAAGTGAGACTACATGACCGAGAAGTTTGGACCTTACCTGATGATGGAGACGACAGAAAGTCAAGAGAACTCCTCATAGGTATGTAGCAATTACTACGTGTTTGGGCTTACTTAATTCGTATTGGCGAGATCTTTGCACAGATAAAGGTTTGACTGCCATTGTGTGACATGTCAAGTTTTTACTCCATGTGCGCCCACAATTTTCTAGAGTTGCCCTCGATTTCTCAGGGTTTCCAGTTCATCATCAGATCCTGGACATCAAAATTAAGATCTTCCTTCTTTTGAGAAGTCGGTTAGCAATGCAAACTAGCGTTGTGACCTATACAATCCTCTGAAATCATTTGACTATTATATATTTTTAAACGATCCTGTACATTCTTCTCCATGGAATTTGAATGCAATATTTATATATAATGAAAGGTCTTATTATTCCCTTTAAATTAAAACCATTTTCATTCATGTCCGCCACTTTTCGCAAAGCGGGTCCAATTCGCCCAATGACCTTTTGCGGAGAAAAAATCTTTAGCAGAAATAAAATTTGCTGCTAGTCCCGATATCCTTGTTAACTGTAACACTGTATGCTTTATACGACGCTACGTTTTAACGACCTCATTTAGAAAATAGTTAAAGAATAACAATAAAGTGGAAAATTATAAAAATGTATGCACACAGTTTTTATATTTTCTATACATCACACAATGCTTTGTTTTAATAATAGTTCCTGCATGGCGGTGATATACAATTCAGTTTTATAAAATAAATAAAAACAAATATTGAAAGATGCACTTACATCGTAGTTTTTTTTGTTTTTGGTACAACCTAATAACCAATAAAAATTACTTACGTGATTTTAAACGTTACATCACATGATGCAAAAACTGTTGTTTATCGCGGCCTTCGAATCAGAAAGCCATCATCTCTATTTAAGGGAAACAATATAATATTTATGAGGAGCCTGACAGACAAGCACGGTAATAAATCAAAAGCGATACTTGAACCTACGGTAAAGTTGAGTTAACTCTTAACATTTCTCTCTGGTGTAACACTACACCTCTAACTATTCAAGCCTTTTGTGTAAACTGAATTTTGTGCAACGGTTTCAACGTTGCATTATTTTACTATGGGTATACGGCAAACTGCGTTTCTTCGCAGAAGTCCCCGTCAAAGTTTCTCTATCATCATACAATATGGGCTATACCATCAACTTCAATATACTAAAATGGTTCAGATGTATTTCATCATAAGGCCCTTTGATGATGGCTACGCTGTACAAGAATAAAAACATTAAGATAAATTGAAGGAAATTATTATTTGGGTCACGTTTAACTGTCAGACAGTGTAAACAATAGTTTAATATGTGGCCCTTATTTCATTTAATAGGGCCATTTGAGCAACTAGTCAAGATCTCATCATGTAGACAGTCATAATTGACAGTACAGTGAGTCATTCCGAATCAGCAGTAGGGCGCGATTCGAATTGCGCTCAGGAGTTCTTGTACTTCGGGATAGTATCAGTAATTATCTTTAAGATATAGCTATGTAAACTAAGAAACCAAACGTTTCAAATAAGTATTCGGATCTAAATTTCAAAAATGTTAAATTACCCGACCTGCGACTTTTTGTGCCGGTGAGACAAGGTTGTATAATTTGACATTAATGTCGTCATTACATGAAGTAGATAGCTAGCGTCAAAATTAACAAAACCATAAAAACAGAGGTAATTAAGAAAATAAAGAAAAAATACATTGTGTTCATTATCTGCTAACAATATAGCTTCACATACCTACATTAAATTAAGATTCATTTTGGAAAAACAATATTAGGTATAATATTGGCGTAAAAAAATAGTCGCTCCCACAATTGTGATTTTTAGGTAAAATAAAATAAATAACGTTTTAAGTGGTCAGGCTTCATTCTGACTAGAATACAAGCATTCTTTGACTTGTCAATAAATTGTAATGGACCATACTAACTCACATTTTGTTTAAAAGCCTATCGCAGAACTTGTGTAATCCTTAAGATATTTTATACTCATGAGCAAATGGCCCAACAACCAATAACATTTAGATGACGTCATCAGCCCAAGGATTACAAGAATTACCGAATAACCAAATGACTTATTGTTTATTTTTACAGCCTGTACAGACGTACCTACTGTGGTTGAATATGTCGGCTACACGATAATTGCGCATCTTAAACTTTTGGAAAAGAACGTCAAATACTTAACGCAAGAAAATGATTACATTCTAGGAATAGTGAGGAAAAAACACAATAAAATTGTGTCATTCCAGGATAGATTTGGCTAAAATTATTTGGATTTATGGCACGCGTTTAACCTCTGTCGAACTTGATAATAGCGACGATGTCAGTAGTCTAAGATGCAGCGAGCACGCTCCTTCAAGTGCCCTGTTCAGTATTGATTCGAAATCTATCATATTCTTAAAGTATGTATTCGCTTCTAAGTAATCCGAAAAATATAAAAAACTTTATGCCGAGCCTAACCAACTTGGTTAAATGAAACCAAATCATCATCATTGTCATCAAACAGCCAAGCGTGTCATGCCCAGAAAATATCTCGTTTCTCGACATCAAACCACCACTTAGACAGAACCAATAAAATATCAATTTGCTTAAATCATTCGACGAACACACACTAGTCGCACGCGCAAGGTCTCGTATTACTTACACAGTTTTAATCGGCTGACATAAAAAATACTTACGTAAGTGTCAAAGTTCCATGAAAACAACATTTGGCCGTCGACAATCGCGTGCGCACACAAAGAACTTGCATTGACTCATTTGCATATCCATGCTGTCATACTTTTATTGGGGATGATAGTTCAAACATACAAATAATTAAAATCAAGGTTAGGCTTCGCATACTGTGTTCTACCCTTTGATGAGAAGCTACGCTAAGATTACGTAAGTATCTCGTACTTCTAGAGTTAAAATATATTTTAGGTTCTAGATAGCTAATCAGAAACCAGCTAGCTGGGCCTTACAGATTGGACCCTCAAACCGTATTTGCCAACATCCGTCTAACCTTTTCCCTTCTACGTTGCGGTCGGCTTCCAGTCTAACTGGGTGCAACTGAGAACCAGTGTTTTACATGGAGTGACTGCCTGGCTCACCTCCCTTCACAACCCGCATAACCCGATACACCTTGAAACATGGAACAAGTGGTCATGGCGAGATGGTCACCCATCCATGGACCAACCGTGCCAAACATTGCTTAACTCTATGATAGATCAACCCGCACGGTTTTGACTGATCCATAAATGTATTTGGAAATGTTACTAAGATCATTTTTATATCGTACTAGCCGTTTTCCCGCGGTTTCACTTGCATCCCGTGGTAATTACTGCCCGTACCCGGATAAAATATTGCCTATGTCACCCGTGGATAATGTAGCTTTCGAATGGTGAAAGAATTTTTTAAAGCGGTCCTGTAGTTTTTGAGCCTATTCATTACAACCAAACAAACAAACAAAGTTTTCCTCTTTATAATATTAGTATAGATATGCACGTGTGCACGAAAGCAACAGTTGGTATGTAGCTATTTGATAGATCGGAAAGGCATTTTCACAGTAAGTCACTGAGCCATAAACTTCATTCAGCAAATCAGAAGTTTATAAAATGTTATACGCAGATGCGACACATTTTTGAATAGAGGCGAATCAAGGAAGCTGGAAAATAACGTTGACATCATTTTACACACCGAGTAGACTTTGTAATTTATCGTCTGTTTATCGTGTATTTATTGCACAATTTTAAGATATTTCTGTAGGTACCAAAATTTATTTATTACCAAAATTGAGCACAGTGATAATGAGGATGCATCACAAGTTGGTACTTACAACTAATAAAACTGCTTTGTATTTCTTTCCATACAATAAGCAATACTCAGAACTTCTACTATATAAATATGATGTTGTATAAAGACTATAAATGTAGCTATTAAGAATGGGTAATGTGGCATAACAAAACATTAGAACTGCTATAAAGCATTAAAACCCCTCAAACAAATTAATATTAATAATATTGTATGTGTTAAATTATATGGAATCCTAAAATCATAGTTGCAACACCAAAGATTTCAAACTAAATTGCATTAAGCATGGCATCGTCTAAATTATTCGCTGCACGTTGCATAGCGGTAAGATGGATCAGTCGTTAAAATTTAAATACAATTCGAATGTGTATACATTATACATATAAATATAAACGATAAATAAATGAATAATTATGTCTATTTATAAATAAGTTATAAGTACCGGATGAACTCAAAAATGGATGTATATCCTAGGTTACATGGAGTAATGAGCGCGACAGGAGATTAGATTAGACTATTAGAGATTCCTTTATAGCAAGCTTGCTCATTAATTATAATTGTACGCGTAATATACAGCGGTGCATATTGCGTCATGGTACTATGTCAAACAAATTAAAACTTCTTAAAGGATATACTAATATATAAAAAAAAAACTTAAAAGTCTGTTTGTTTGTAAGTTATAAAGCTATTATTATAAAAGGCGAAATACAAGTAAGAGCCTTCGTGATGGCATTTGGGTGGTTCGGTTTTTTATAAATTCAACCCGGAGACACATTAAAACTACTGAAAGTTGATCTGCCTAACTAATATGTTCTCTTTCGTAGCCATTCCAGTATAGTTGTTAAGTTATAGATATAATCTAAAGAAAGGTACTCGTGTAAATTCCCTCCTGAACTTCGTCTAAGTCTAAATATAACATAAACACACCAAATAAGTAAAACTCTATTTTCAACGACGGTCTCTTCTATCTCAATTTTTTTCGGACTCAAGAAACAGATGAATACGTGTTTTCAAGCAAACGAAACACAATCGGTTTCCAGACTCGACGCAACATAAGTAAGAAAAGATCTACCTGACCACACTCTCAGCTTATTTTAAAATCTATTCGTATGCAAATAAGGTGCAACTTGCAATGCAGGCACGCACATCCGTTGCATCCAGGTTAAGCAACACAGAATGCGAGATGTAGGTCGAATGCGTTATCA
>NWSH02000323.1:13951602-13970907 GCA_002382865.2 Heliothis virescens | reverse complement strand
AATTACTGCCCGTACCCGGATAAAATATTGCCTATGTCACCCGTGGATAATGTAGCTTTCGAATGGTGAAAGAATTTTTTAAAGCGGACCAGTAGTTTTTGAGCCTATTCATTACAACCAAACAAACAAACAAAGTTTTCCTCTTTATAATATTAGTATAGATATGCACGTGTGCACGAAAGCAACAGTTGGTATGTAGCTATTTGATAGATCGGAAAGGCATTTTCACAGTAAGTCACTGAGCCATAAACTTCATTCAGCAAATCAGAAGTTTATAAAATGTTATACGCAGATGCGACACATTTTTGAATAGAGGCGAATCAAGGAAGCTGGAAAATAACGTTGACATCATTTTACACACCGAGTAGACTTTGTAATTTATCGTCTGTTTATCGTGTATTTATTGCACAATTTTAAGATATTTCTGTAGGTACCAAAATTTATTTATTACCAAAATTGAGCACAGTGATAATGAGGATGCATCACAAGTTGGTACTTACAACTAATAAAACTGCTTTGTATTTCTTTCCATACAATAAGCAATACTCAGAACTTCTACTATATAAATATGATGTTGTATAAAGACTATAAATGTAGCTATTAAGAATGGGTAATGTGGCATAACAAAACATTAGAACTGCTATAAAGCATTAAAACCCCTCAAACAAATTAATATTAATAATATTGTATGTGTTAAATTATATGGAATCCTAAAATCATAGTTGCAACACCAAAGATTTCAAACTAAATTGCATTAAGCATGGCATCGTCTAAATTATTCGCTGCACGTTGCATAGCGGTAAGATGGATCAGTCGTTAAAATTTAAATACAATTCGAATGTGTATACATTATACATATAAATATAAACGATAAATAAATGAATAATTATGTCTATTTATAAATAAGTTATAAGTACCGGATGAACTCAAAAATGGATGTATATCCTAGGTTACATGGAGTAATGAGCGCGACAGGAGATTAGATTAGACTATTAGAGATTCCTTTATAGCAAGCTTGCTCATTAATTATAATTGTACGCGTAATATACAGCGGTGCATATTGCGTCATGGTACTATGTCAAACAAATTAAAACTTCTTAAAGGATATACTAATATATAAAAAAAAAACTTAAAAGTCTGTTTGTTTGTAAGTTATAAAGCTATTATTATAAAAGGCGAAATACAAGTAAGAGCCTTCGTGATGGCATTTGGGTGGTTCGGTTTTTTATAAATTCAACCCGGAGACACATTAAAACTACTGAAAGTTGATCTGCCTAACTAATATGTTCTCTTTCGTAGCCATTCCAGTATAGTTGTTAAGTTATAGATATAATCTAAAGAAAGGTACTCGTGTAAATTCCCTCCTGAACTTCGTCTAAGTCTAAATATAACATAAACACACCAAATAAGTAAAACTCTATTTTCAACGACGGTCTCTTCTATCTCAATTTTTTTCGGACTCAAGAAACAGATGAATACGTGTTTTCAAGCAAACGAAACACAATCGGTTTCCAGACTCGACGCAACATAAGTAAGAAAAGATCTACCTGACCACACTCTCAGCTTATTTTAAAATCTATTCGTATGCAAATAAGGTGCAACTTGCAATGCAGGCACGCACATCCGTTGCATCCAGGTTAAGCAACACAGAATGCGAGATGTAGGTCGAATGCGTTATCACCTTATTGTTATCATAATTCCTCATAGTTCCCACATACTGAAGCATTTTCTTTGTATTAACAACGTTACAGTAATACTCCATTGATAAATTAAGATTTTTCAGGACTACTGGCTACACCGCACTAACTGCATCTTATCTACATTATTACACAAAAGTATTGCTGTTTATCTAATTAGGTATTACAATAAATGAAACAGAAATTATAACTTGGACAAAGACAAAAGACATCGAGGAGCTGCCTCGGCCTCACATTTTTGATATGCCTAAACCTCGTGGTTATGTAGTAAATACAAAACTCTGTTTTACTAAAATATTGACACCAGAAACAAGCCCATCAGAGTAACTTTAATTAAAATCATCACGGCAACGAGACGGTTTTGTCATTAATTTATCCAATGATGATTTTATCGAAATAATTAATCAAAATTTACTCAAAACCACAATTAACAGGAAAATATATTGTTAATGAGATTCGGTGCACATTATTTTAAGTTTAACAAAAATCTCTGCTTGCGCCATCTAATATTAACAAAGGAAATACGTAACAGGTATTTTTATGAAACCGTTACCTATATTGAAAATAACAACATTGTGAAACAAATTACGTTTAAATTGAATGTGTTTCACCTGTTCTGAACAGGTATCTATTAATTCGTAAATTCGTAAAATCGGAATTGGTAATTGGAATATCATCGGAATGATTACCTGTCTGAAAAGTACAACTGCTACTGATCGCCAACGTTGAAAACTAGGCAAATGTTCCGATAAGCTCGAAACGTGCATTCCAAAAACCTCAATTATTAATTACCTAAATACAGCATTTAATTATGTATCAAAACAATATTATAAGGAAATTGACTTCGTTATCAACGTTTAAGTATTGTGCAAGGCGTCATGGGGTCAGCTTGCTGATAAACTGTCATGAGCCGATAACAGCAAAAAATCACAAAACGTTAATATTTTTCTTTAATTTATCTTTAGTTACAGAAATAGCGAGATGATGAATATGTGTGAAGAGGTTCTGATAACATTATTGGATAACCTCGATATAAGGCAATCTTCAGGCTTCTCGACTTGCTTAATCGTGTCGTGCACATTATTCGCGATGTTTGTATTATAAATAGCGGCAGATAACCAGCACCCATGAGCTAACTGACGCTACTTCTTAGAAAATATTTTGAGGATGCTCTGGTTTCCAAGCAAGATTTTATGGTGGGAAGGAGCTTTGTGATATAAAAGCAAGCCCATTATATCTTATAAATAATCTTCATTATCATGATTATTAAGACTGTTATAGCAGAAATCAACAAGGCTGAAATATTTTTTAATTGGAAAAACCTGAGGATGGAAACATACTTTTTCAGGTGCTTTAAGATAACCCGAAACAATGTGTCTTCATCAATGGTGTTGGACATTAACATGCTTATCATTATTGAATTTTGGCATACATAAACCTTTTGCGCAATCAATATGTTTTTATCAACTAGCGATAAATTATATAAAAACATTGAATGCCTACATAATAAATTGTGAGTGCATTCATGACCTCTCACACTGACATTTCTTAGGAGGAAGTGACCCAATTATGAGTGCTTGAGATATTTGTGCAGTAATAGTTTGTAATGTTTTTATAAAAGTTTCAATATATTCTTATGTTTGCATCCGTGCATGCGTAAACAATGAAAAATATAGTTTTTACCACACTTTTGATTTGGCTCTTGGTGATCACATCGTACTGAACATCATTTGACTACATTTTTTTTTCTGGTACTAAGATTATCTGCATTATATTAATGAAGACGTTCGTCATTCATAAATAAAAACTATAATATTAGCTTCAGGATAAAATTGAAATCCAAATGGTCCAGCCTTTTTAACTGCAAAGTTTATCTTTTCTATTTGACCACTCCTTTCGTATCTGGTAGGGTGCATATTTTTTATGTTTTCATAGTTAAAGGATGGTCTAGTGTCTATTTACGGGTTATTGTACTGACACTATCTAACCAGATATTCACTGGAACATCCAAAAAATTCGGAAAGAAGTTTAAAGGAGAAAATCTAATCTTACTTCATTTTTTTCATAACACAGCAGAAATGTGAATAGGAATTTAATCGCAATAAAACAATTTTTTATTCTTTAATATTCGTAATTTAGAACGATCGGAATAATGATTGTTTTAAATTATGAATATTGTGACTTTTGTATGCTTAATTTAGATATTCTTAAAAAAAATTGTCACTGTTAACTAACTCATGTTCTCGTTGATGCCTTATAGTAGTCATTACTGCCGTACCTATACGTACCTATGTACCTCTATATTTTGATTCACGATTACAATTTATTTTACTCTACAAAACGTCAAACTCGCGCAAAACGCTTTTTATCTTATTTACCAAATAGGACCGGATAACGAGAGTTTTTCGCCTATACCTAAAGCAAACAAGCGTAGATACGCGAACGCTAAATAACTCAAACTTTAACACTAAAATTAGGCATAGTGGTATCGTGCTGAAGGTGATAACCTTGATAAGCAGGCCCGCAGAACTGATGGGGTCAAAAGTACCACCAACTTTTCAAGAAATAAGATAATAATTTTATATTTTATTCATACATATGTAGGTACACTACAGTTGCAATCGCAGCAAAAACATATTTTAACGCATACAATGTGACTCTTATATGACGCTTTCAATGTTTCATTAAGTCGCAAGTTTTCTAGTGTCACAATGCAGGCAATACAAGCTATTTTAAAGCGGACCAATTTCAATAAAACATGAACACTAAATTTATTATTTAGACACGTCTCATGTATCCATTTAGGCAGTCTAACTAACTCCATGACAGACGCTATAAATAACAAATGTTCAAAATAAACAACTTATAATAAAGTCCAGCAGATCAGCTTATGCAATTCCGAGTAACTTCTGTTGATAACTTTATAATCCCGTCACCTGTTGAATCAGCGGAGTACTGAATTATTTCATTGTGTAATAACAATTCACGTCAAACAAATAAGTTCCTAATACCTCAAATTATAAAGTCCACAATTGTGTGAAATTTCAAAATGTTATCTACCACTTAACATGTGTAGTAGATGGTGATGCAAAATTTGGATGTTTGATTACCACAACTTTAATAGATTAGGTTATTATCAACGATTTTTTTCTCATCGGTCATTGACATTGGGTCATGAAATAGATAAGCTAAACAATAGTTAGAGGTTAACAGTAAGTTTAATGCGAGCTTGAATCTTGTTGTAAAAACATTTGTTTAGTTATCGTTTAACTTTATCCAGCCGTTAAGCCTGCGTCCTCGGGGAACTACTTAGCTCACCTTTATACAAAGTACTCCATGATCGTCCCTTTTGATATGCACATTTTCAGCTTATTTGATGCACAATTATGCTCTGTCAACTTAATGAGGATTCTCACTATATTTCACCAATTATGTCAATAAAAAAAAACACCAATTACATATTTAGTTTACTTATTAAATTATTAGAACATAATTAACCTTTAACTCCAAGTATCTAATCAAAATTATCATAAGCACTATATATTATTTTCTCTACATTTCATGGTACCTTATGTCTACGAGTGAGGGTACACACTACTAGTATTTCCGAGTTACAGAACATTGAGCATTACTCAAACCTGAACCTGGTCTTTTGACTGTCAGCCAATGAATACATCTATTTTTTGAATGATGAAAATATTATTTTTATAGGATTTGTTGCCATGAAACAGATGACTAAGATGTGGACACGATAAATTGATCGATTTGTTTTCTGCGAAAATCCGTGCCCGCTATCTGGTCGTTCCAATTACACACTCGTATCTTATTTCATAGATGTTGCACACAATGGAGGGTGTCTACGTAAAAGTTTTCTAAGTTAGGTACTATAAGTACGCGGCCGCGGCGCGCGTCTTGTCCGAAGTACTCCGAAGGCACATTAATTGACACATCGACATTGTGGAACGGTAATATATTTGCCACAACAACACCTATATAGAAGTCAGTGAGTCAACAAAATGTTTAACCCGGCTTTTGTAGGCCGATATTGAACACCGTTGTATCTTTGAGCGCTCACACCGTTTCGGTACTCCTTTACTTATGGTCAGATGCTCAAAGGGCAACCAGCACTGATCCCAAACATTGACATTATTGCAAAAGCTGTGTGCAAGGCGTCATTTAAACAACAACACTGTTCAACGCTCAGCTTTCATTAATGTCGATCATTGTTTTGATGTACGCAGTTTCGAGGTAAAATGGACATATTGTATTTGCAGATAGTCAATATGTTGAAAGTTTGGATGAACCATAAAGGGTATTGAAATAAGAACGGAAACAACACGACTTCGTATGTTTGTCCATCTGCATCACAGTAGACCATTCCATGGTGTAATTACCAAAAAATCAATCATCTCGTATTATGTGCCCAAATCTAGTCATTTTTGTACGGAACTCAGAGAGACAAAATAAAGTGGAAACAAACAAAGAGCTCGAACCTTTATAACACGGTTTACCATTTCTTTTTGTGTCTGGGCTAAATACCGTATAGCCCTTCCACATACTAAGCTTTGCGAAGTCCCTCCCGATTTTATTGATATTAAAAAATATCACAAGCATGCCAGTGAATTTCATTCTCGCATCCGGATCAGAAAAAATAATTAAGATGGTACATTTTTCCTCGGGAAACGATAAATAATTAGTGAAGAAAATTTCAACTAAAATCGCTTTATGGTTCAAGAAATGCGATACATTACGCCGCTTGGAGCCGGCTGTTATGGCTACCGCCTGAGCCCACTTATGAGTATGTTCATTTTAAATCGTATTGAAATGTATCTACAAGTTTAATTTACGGAGAACACAAAACATTCAAGAAAACTGCAAAAAAAGAAAAACCTTTCCCAAATTTTAATTTCTCCGTAGCGTTAAAATTTTCAGTTTTTGTGACAAAATAAGAAAAGCTTTTAAGATGTATACTCCTATGGCAAATTGAGTTGCAAGAGACGTGACGCGGTACTCGGTAGTACACCCGATTGGGTATGTACAGACAACAGCAGGTCAACGTATACGAATCTGTCAAATTTTACCAATCGAATATTAACCTTCCGCTATTGTGATAAGGTTGAAAATCTATTGCAGAAATTTGACAGATTGTGGTAACTTGATGTGCTGTTGTCTGTACTATGAACACTTAAGAGCTGTTCGGCTGCCGAGACTTCGAGCGCAACAGTCAAACTTCTAGTGAGAGAATTCATGAGTGATAGTATTGATAGCGAGAGCTCAAGCCCATTCTATAAATACCCGACTCAACAAACAATTATTCTCTAGCATGAGGAATTTCAGATTTTGGTCAGAACTAATATCGGAATTGTGTCATTAGTTATTTTTGTTTTACCTAAATGTAGTAGTATTAGTACTAGGTTACATTATTGAGCCTAAAAAATCTGTAATTGCTTGTTTGTTTTTTGTTCTTTGATTTTTGTGCACCATCCTTTCTTGATAAAGTCCTATGCCAAGGCGTAATAAATACTCATAGAAATATTTTGTTCCAAATACATATTTTACAAAAACAATAAAAATTCTACATAAAATGTGTACGTCAATTCCATATATAAATAAAAACCTAAACATTAAACGAGCATACCAGTTGTGTGATGTATAGTGACGTAGCAATCAAGTTTGGCAAGTCAGTATTTCTATAATTATCCTCTAACCGACTTATGTATTACGGAGAGATAAAATGTTGAAGATTATGTCACGGTATATAAACACCATAACAACAAAAAAACAGCAAACAATCGCATGTAACAGGAACTGATGAATGTATGAAATCCCAATAGGTGGGTACTCGTATATTTGAGATATGCAGGGGCTCGGGTTTTCGGGATACCAAGGGCTTCACAGTAATAGTCTGACACTCCCTCACGCTGCACCCACAGCGGGAGTAGTCAATAACTTTCCACGAAAAAATGAGATTTCCAGGGGCTCTAAACCAGTAGGTATATAAATATTTAACAGATGTACTAACTACTAACGTCACAATGCAAAAAATTAAAACGACCACTTGGAAAGATAAATGAAGTTGTCTTCCATGACAACAGATCCTAGCCATGGCGGAAATTGCATGTCGATTAAAGTGAATTTTACGTAGTTGCAATAGAAGGACGTTTTCAAAGCAGTACCCTTTGTCTGGCACTAGACCGATACTTTGACAGGTAAAAAATGCATTAAATAATGTGAACAATAGGAAGCAGAAAAGCGATGAGTGCTGAAAAGGATTATGGGGAATATTTTGTACTTATGTACGGAATTCCGATTTCCGAAGTTCAAACTCCATGAAAATGGTGTAGAAAGTGTAACTAGTTGACATTGTAAATATACAGATGATTATGGTATTACAATTGTATTATAAAAGGCTTACATTTTATATATTTTTAATTAACCATAATATAGCCATCCGACCGATTTGAAATGTTACTTAAATAATTTTATTAATCACTCATAGTTTATTTATTTGATTGCGCATAATCGGTATAATGTACAAAAATTATTGATATAGGCAAAAAATAGAATGATTTTTGTATATTTACTGAGATTCAACTGATTGTAATTAATGTCGAACTGAATCAAGAATGTTGAATTGTAAAATTTCTTATAATAGGCTTAGGGATATTAAGACAGATATTCAGATAGGTACCGATACAATATAATAGTGTCATTTTCGACTTTTGGAAACAGTTTAGATGTATTTCCAATTACAAAATTAATATTTTTAAGAAATTAAAGCTATTCTGTGCGGTAAACTCGGGATTTCACACAATTGGGGATGAAGCGCGGGTCTATGTAGGACAGCTTTGCGGAGACTTGATAAAGTGGTGCGAACGCCGTGCTGAGCTTATATACAACCAGCAAACAACTTCAAAGTNTGTGATAAGGTTGAAAATCTATTGCAGAAATTTGACAGATTGTGGTAACTTGATGTGCTGTTGTCTGTACTATGAACACTTAAGAGCTGTTCGGCTGCCGAGACTTCGAGCGCAACAGTCAAACTTCTAGTGAGAGAATTCATGAGTGATAGTATTGATAGCGAGAGCTCAAGCCCATTCTATAAATACCCGACTCAACAAACAATTATTCTCTAGCATGAGGAATTTCAGATTTTGGTCAGAACTAATATCGGAATTGTGTCATTAGTTATTTTTGTTTTACCTAAATGTAGTAGTATTAGTACTAGGTTACATTATTGAGCCTAAAAAATCTGTAATTGCTTGTTTGTTTTTTGTTCTTTGATTTTTGTGCACCATCCTTTCTTGATAAAGTCCTATGCCAAGGCGTAATAAATACTCATAGAAATATTTTGTTCCAAATACATATTTTACAAAAACAATAAAAATTCTACATAAAATGTGTACGTCAATTCCATATATAAATAAAAACCTAAACATTAAACGAGCATACCAGTTGTGTGATGTATAGTGACGTAGCAATCAAGTTTGGCAAGTCAGTATTTCTATAATTATCCTCTAACCGACTTATGTATTACGGAGAGATAAAATGTTGAAGATTATGTCACGGTATATAAACACCATAACAACAAAAAAACAGCAAACAATCGCATGTAACAGGAACTGATGAATGTATGAAATCCCAATAGGTGGGTACTCGTATATTTGAGATATGCAGGGGCTCGGGTTTTCGGGATACCAAGGGCTTCACAGTAATAGTCTGACACTCCCTCACGCTGCACCCACAGCGGGAGTAGTCAATAACTTTCCACGAAAAAATGAGATTTCCAGGGGCTCTAAACCAGTAGGTATATAAATATTTAACAGATGTACTAACTACTAACGTCACAATGCAAAAAATTAAAACGACCACTTGGAAAGATAAATGAAGTTGTCTTCCATGACAACAGATCCTAGCCATGGCGGAAATTGCATGTCGATTAAAGTGAATTTTACGTAGTTGCAATAGAAGGACGTTTTCAAAGCAGTACCCTTTGTCTGGCACTAGACCGATACTTTGACAGGTAAAAAATGCATTAAATAATGTGAACAATAGGAAGCAGAAAAGCGATGAGTGCTGAAAAGGATTATGGGGAATATTTTGTACTTATGTACGGAATTCCGATTTCCGAAGTTCAAACTCCATGAAAATGGTGTAGAAAGTGTAACTAGTTGACATTGTAAATATACAGATGATTATGGTATTACAATTGTATTATAAAAGGCTTACATTTTATATATTTTTAATTAACCATAATATAGCCATCCGACCGATTTGAAATGTTACTTAAATAATTTTATTAATCACTCATAGTTTATTTATTTGATTGCGCATAATCGGTATAATGTACAAAAATTATTGATATAGGCAAAAAATAGAATGATTTTTGTATATTTACTGAGATTCAACTGATTGTAATTAATGTCGAACTGAATCAAGAATGTTGAATTGTAAAATTTCTTATAATAGGCTTAGGGATATTAAGACAGATATTCAGATAGGTACCGATACAATATAATAGTGTCATTTTCGACTTTTGGAAACAGTTTAGATGTATTTCCAATTACAAAATTAATATTTTTAAGAAATTAAAGCTATTCTGTGCGGTAAACTCGGGATTTCACACAATTGGGGATGAAGCGCGGGTCTATGTAGGACAGCTTTGCGGAGACTTGATAAAGTGGTGCGAACGCCGTGCTGAGCTTATATACAACCAGCAAACAACTTCAAAGTAAGTTGACGAACAATCAATTAACACGTTCACTGCGGCACAGATTTATCTTTACTTTCCAGTACTGCGTTACGAGTTGTTTTAAACCTCGTCCAATACCCGACATTGTGGCGGCACGAGGCGTATTAAACCCCACCGCCCGAAGGAGACTTAAATCCTTTTTTTGGCGCCAAATAAGACAAAATTGGCGGCTTTTTTCTTGATTATGATTAACAATGAGTTGATTAACCTAAATCTGCCGCCGCCCGTGGTAAAATTAATTAGTTTAGATTCTATGGGTAAAATAAAATGTGGGGTCTAATGCACCCCGTACCGCACTGAAAAATGGCAGGTTTTCATATTTTTTAGTGATGGGAAAATAAATATCGATTTTATTTTATGGTTTTTATTTATCAAAGTTATGTACTTACTATACATCATACAGATATATGGCTAGCCTGCCGAGTCTCACTGCTGGGCAAAGGTATAGGGAGCTATACATACTATGTATAGCTCCCTATACCTTTGCCCAGCTTTGTATGTATGTATTACATACATACATACAATAAAATACACATTTTAACATTAACGTACTTTGCTGATATATATTTATTTTAACAAATAAACGTAGGTATTCTAATATACCTAGGTAACTTGGCATAATTATTTCACCTAGACAGAGTATATTTGTTATTTAAGTCACAAATATACCACCAGTTTCTCTTCATCTTCCTCCTTGATCAACTGTTTTCGGCAACGTCTCGACATGATAATTTTTAACTCAAAGACAGCGGTCTTAGTTCGTAGCGTGCGCAGCGTCAACTGCGTTGCACAACACTAACCACGTGAAACTAGCGTGGGGTGCGGTACGAGGTGCGCGGTGGCACGAGGCGTTCGCAACCTCGTTCCGCACTGTGTTAGCATTATTATTTGTTCAGTGCGGCACGAGGTCTAACAAACCCGACATATGGTTGGTGTACCATAGAACTAGGAATCAAAAGCACGTCTCAAACATATAGTTATCTCTCTCCTACACCGAACCAGATTGAAGTTATGCCTCTCGCACGACAGAGAAGTTAACGTTTTTTCTTACCGCTATAACGACCAGACACGGACGAGGTGTTTTAAGCCGCGTTCCGCAGCTATCGTGTTAACAGATGCTAAAATAAACTGCATTCGTAATTAAATACCTGTGATCATGTTTTTGTTACTCATACGCGTCCCAGTAACAGTAACAACTGCAATTGGAAATTGTATACGCACATTATACGAGTTCTAACTTACTTCACAAGGTGTTCTCTGGCCTCATTTAAAGTTTGCACAATTGCACATAAAATTAAATAATTTTATATATCGGTAACCAGAAATGCAGACATGGCTAAATAAATTAGCTTAACTGATTAAACAGCTGTAACAATACACCGGTAGGTAATATTTTGCTGTTGTATAAAACGAATGAATTTATTGATGCTCGAAGTGAAAATTATTTTATTTCGAAATAAGAATTTCACTTCCTCGGCAAAATATTAGGTACTATACTGAATTTTAATTTTACGTAAGTAGCTTGGTAGGTCATAAGTAATCAAAAATACAATATCTGGGTTACCCTAAATATTATCGACTTCAAATTATCTGTTATTTTTTTATCTACTGATAGATACTAGACACAATTTATATATTGTATGTAGCTACTGTCCTACTACTATTACGTCTGCCAAACTTAGACAGTTAAATTCAGAACTATTTATTTATTACTAATAATAAAACAAAGATTAAGTTGCCTTTGAATACAGTAGATACACTATAATATTCATTTATATTTCATTCTACTTCAATAACTGAACATCGTTAAGTAAAAATAATTATGTTCAGTAGTTGCACAAACCGGCTCCGTCAACGATACCTACAAAGTTATTACTTAAACTTAGCCAATATTCAAACAAAACATAAATCTTTTGTGCAGTATAAATGAGCCAGGCGTATCTTAAATACAAAATCGCGAGGACAGGACTGTTCGAAATCAAAAAAGTTTTTGCAAAGTATTTTTCAGAAACGCAGCGAACTGGTTGCATACCGGCTTTTTGGCGGAGATTAAGAATAAACTTACCTGCAACACTGATGAGACAAGGACAAGCAGAAGGGCCGCTAGCGGGACCCCTCCGGTCCTCATGGTGGTCCAAAAATAAGAGAAGACGAATGTTGAAAAGTTATGTCCGGTGACCGGTTGGCGCGCAGGCGTCGTCCGCGCCGCTCACTGGTCGGACCGCGAGTGATGGGACGTAGCCCGCTCCGCTCGGCTCCACCGCTCCTCTCCTCTGTTAGCTTTCGTCCCAAGTCCAGGAGCGCACGCAGCGACGGCGGCACACTGCCACACAAGCAAACCCGGCCTGCAACACTTCCTACGCAGCCTTGCGATGCGCTCGGATCACATCCCACTCTGATACGAATTCTTTAAATTCGTTCGGAAAATACGTAACATTTAAACAGAATATTTTATGCACAGCTTTTTTTGAGTATGATTCTTTGATATTCTAAGACTTAGTGCGCACAGGTGAAGAAGGACTCGCAATCTGACCGGTATGAAGAAAAATTCTTCGTCTCGTTCCCGCGTGTGAGCCCTGCAAAGTTCTATGACCCCTCTCCTGCGCTTATCACAATGGCGCAATCATAAATCAAAAATGTCTTAAGTTTTATAGTGTTGTGGGAAGTAAAGTATTCGTTATTTCTTTGGCGTAGAGTTTCAAATTGGATCTTAAGCAAAATTGTAGTGATTCAACGTGATATCGCTGTTATTTACTTAGTCGTCGCGCCCAATTCCTTAGCTCAGTAACTTGTATCTACTCGTATTTAATTCGTATTAATTTGTTGGTTTTTATTAATTACGATAAAAATTCATTAATACCTAAGTTAAAAATTATATAAGCATATAGAATTTATATCATCTCCTTCATCAGACAAAAATCAAAAACTTAAAATGACTGATCGCCAGTGACAGCGACGGAGCGCAGAACTTTTAATAGTAATCTAGAATATAAGAAGATAAGGGGTACAAAATTAGGTTAGGTTATAAAGGCTATCGAGAGGCATCTTGGTGTCTCGATTAACTTTAGCCAAGGGATGTAGGTTAGTTTTAACTGGAAGTTAGCAGACATGTCGCGGTCAACAGACAGGCCGGGTAGTGTCTGATTAAAAGTTGCGGCCACATTTAGTACTGCTCAGCAAGGTGGCCTAAAGTGACGTCCTGTGATACCGCTAACGATTAAGCGGTTCACTAAAGTGGATGATTTTTCAACTCCAAGCAGAAGGATGATTTTCGTTGAATTTGTATTTTTTGAAGATTAATATTGACCTGCTATGTTGAACAAGTTTCATGAAAGTCCGCTAGTATTAAAACAGTTATTTTCCCTTACAGTCCTGGTTGACTTTTTACTACGACCTTTTTTGCGTACTACTCAATATTGCCTGCCTTTGGTAAAATTTACCTTCCACTATCGCAGCTTTATTGGATTGAGTACTTTCTGTAGTAAGTCAGGCTAGGCAGATGATGACTCTATCAGCGCATGACTAGATGACTCAATGTCATGTTCGCAACACATTGATAAATCGCAAGATTGTATAGAAAACTTTATTTGCTTTGATGATCCTTTATGCTAGTGAAGGCCTAGGTTATTTCTACACTTTTTGCTTGGGTATAAATTATATCTAATTATATGCGTTAACCTTACTTTATTGGTGGAAACCACGTGAAAAGCCATTCAGAAAATCCCGTACAAATAGCAAACGCGATGCGCGACCGTTTTCAGCTTATTCAAATTAGGCCAAAAAGCAGAAAATTGATATGTGTGGAACTGTGAAAAGCCCCAATTAATTCCGTATGTCAAAAAATAATGATCAAAAGTAAAAAAAAAAAACATTTAAATTCTCGAAATGGGTACGTTTTATTAAATACGTTAATCGGACAAAAATTGTACATCATAAAATAATCTACAGAGTGTACCTACTTTTTACTAAGTACTTTTATAAGAATCAC
The DNA here is from genome assembly GCA_002382865.2 of Heliothis virescens. Lineage (NCBI taxonomy): Eukaryota > Metazoa > Arthropoda > Insecta > Lepidoptera > Noctuidae > Heliothis > Heliothis virescens. The sequence goes on along the minus strand of NWSH02000323.1, from coordinate 13,956,470 downwards.
TATTTCTAAGATATGGCGATTCTAAGACTTCAAGGCACTACTTACCCGTAAAGTGTACCTAATCTCCTTTCGCTAGTTGTAATGTACAGACGCCAGCACATCAACCTACTTCAATCTGTCAAATTTCTTTAATAGATTTTCAACCTTATCTCAATAGTCGAAGGTTAATTTTGGACTGCTAAAAATTGACAGATTCAGGTAGGTTGACCTGCTGTCGTCTGTACCTAAGTACTTCTTCTGATCTCCACGATCTGTTATGTTTGGATTTTACTTGAAAATACCGATTTAAGTGCCACATGGTTAGTAATGATTGCCCAATCCAAATAGATACATATTGATCATTGCACAAATGGTTAAGTTGAAAATTAGTAGAAACCTTAAGATGACCATAAAATTAATTAAATTGTAAAAAGGTCTATCGCTGTCAGCAAATATAAATTTCAAGGTCAAAGTTTACAAAGGTGTGTTTTTGGTATAAATCTGAAAACGAGTTCTCAGGATTATTTCCTCTACTTCAACTCAATTTCTTCTTGCAAATTAGTTGCAATATTTTTCAAGGAAAATAATTCACTAAGCTTCCATCGCTTAAACTGCAGTTTTTTATGAATAAAAAGTCAAATTCTTGAAAATACTCATAAATATTACCAGCTTTTACCTCATTAAAAATAATTAGTTTAAACTTTGTTTTAATCTTATTGCAAAGAAATAATAGTAATCTTATCACCGAAAAAAAAAACAAATAACAATGGTGCTATCATTGCCCTCACCGACTCAAAAAAGTTATCTTCAAAATGATTCTTTGTGGCACATATCGAATCTTTTTAAATGACTCTTTTAGTGGTTCGTAACTTATGAATAAAATAATTAAATTATTCTCGTGATTTAATACACGAACACACACAATGTTTAAGTACCTAGGTAGGTATACATTTAAGATTCGAATAAGCAATAATTTGCCGTAGCAAACACAAAGCTTCATACAAAATTCCCTTATTTATTGGGTCATTTAGGTATGCAATATCCCTCATAATAATCTTATTTTTTTATAATACTACGTGTCGACAATTAGACGCTTTTGATAAAATCTAGCACCGAAATTTCATTTCTACTTGCAGTTCAAGTCAAGAAAAAAATTGTGTAAGTATCACATATAGGCAAGAAACTCAAACACGAACAATTAATAAGTTTGTATCACCTTACTCATTTTAATAGGTACAAGTCACTAAAATGGAATAGCTACGGATTATTTGAATGGACCTAATAAAGTCTTCGGAATTGCAGTCTGCATATTGATGCAGTCTAAGCGACCTTGAACATTATAACTTCCATGTTATGTCATATTACAGTCATATACTCATGATAATACATTTCGATGATTAGGTATCCAGGGAAAGACCATTACCAGTATATCCATTTGCGGGAATCAAGGAGCCTTTTACGTTTCGATTTTTACAAACTTTTAAACAAACCTCTAAATAGGTAAGAGGTATACAGGGTTACTTGTAATTCGACGTATATCCGGAAGGAGGTCATAGAAGGGCCCAAGAGCAACAAATTAAGACACTCTTACCTCTGAGCAAAGTTCAGTGGTTTCCGAGATTATCGCAATTTTTGTTTTGAATGTGACTTAATAATTTGCGCCCATAACCAAATCGTCCATGTATAAAATCGACGCTACCAAATCCAATACTGTTAGATTTCGACATCGTTAAGTTGTTCTATGAGGCAGAAAAGTGCGTAAGCTTGAGAGGATTAGTCAGAATGTTTTCAAGTGGTGTAATAATGGCCAAAAAGGTCTAAGCTTGAATGTCGAATTTTGGGTAAATTTCCAAAAATCCAAAAATTGCCAATATCTCGGAAACCACTGAACTTTTCTCAGAAGTAAGAGTGGCTTAATTTGTTGCTCTTGGGCCCTTCTATCACCTCCTTCCGGATATACGTCGAGTTACAAGTAACCCTGTATACCTCTTACCTGTTGTTTGTCTGTTCGCGATGGAATCAAAAACGGCTGAACCGATTTGAAAAATTCTTTCACTGTTGGGAAGCTACACTATCCGCGGGTAACATAGGCTATATTTTATCCGGGTACGGCAAGTCGTTCCCACGGGACGCGAGTAAAACCGCGGTAATATGAAAGCTCACTGATTAACAATGAAATCTCGGACACTAAAACACCTTCCAACTTGAAAATTGGCAGTTAGGTTCCTCATAAGGTGTAAAAATACTCTAAAAAACGATTTTTGGAAATTCCACCCCTAAGGCGTAAAAAAGGGGTTTGGTAGTTTGTATNAACAAAAATGCGAAAATCTCGGAAACCACTGAACTTTGCTCAGAGGTAAGAGTGGCTTAATTTGTTGCTCTTGGGCCCTTCTATCACCTCCTTCCGGATATACGTCGAGTTACAAGTAACCCTGTATACCTCTTACCTGTTGTTTGTCTGTTCGCGATGGAATCAAAAACGGCTGAACCGATTTGAAAAATTCTTTCACTGTTGGGAAGCTACACTATCCGCGGGTAACATAGGCTATATTTTATCCGGGTACGGCAAGTCGTTCCCACGGGACGCGAGTAAAACCGCGGTAATATGAAAGCTCACTGATTAACAATGAAATCTCGGACACTAAAACACCTTCCAACTTGAAAATTGGCAGTTAGGTTCCTCATAAGGTGTAAAAATACTCTAAAAAACGATTTTTGGAAATTCCACCCCTAAGGCGTAAAAAAGGGGTTTGGTAGTTTGTATGGGAGTCCAATGATTTTTGAAGTAAGAGACATGAAATTTAGCAGATAGGTCCATTATAAGGTGTAAAAAATATTTAAGAATGGATTTTATGAAAATCTACCCCTAGGGGTGTAAAACGGGGGTTGGGAGTTTGTATCGAAGTCCTATATTTTTGAAGTAAGAGACATGAAATTTAGCAGATAGATCCGTTATAGGGTGTAGAAATGATTGAAGAACGGATTTTACGAAAATCAGCCCCTAGGGGTGTAAAACGGGGGTTGATAGTTTGTATCGAAGTCCTATGTTTTTGAAGTAAGAGACATGAAATTTAGCAGATAGGTCGGTCATAGGGTGTAGACATTATCTAAGAACGGATTTTACCAAAATCTAACAGGGGGGAATGTAAAACAGGGGTTGAAAGTTTGTATGGAAGTAATTCGTTATTGAAGTGTTGGTTTGTTTGTTTGTACACGCTAATCCGTCCAGTAGTTCAGAACTACTGAACGGATTTGAATGATTCTTTTAGTAAAAGTGACATTTTAGTAAAAGTTGTTTACACTTACTTACTTACAAAAATGAGAGATTTAAAACGTCCCGAATCGTCTCGCGCAACCAATTTTTTCCCCGGACTCCTAAAATTCGACATCAGACGTTCCAGATCTTTGATCTTGACGACCCATTGACGCTGGCATAAGCGACATGGTCCGCGTACGAAGTCGCGGGCAGAAGCTAGTATATAATATAGGTATAACTACAAAGGACATGAAAAGGGACCAAACTGCAGGAATATCGGGGAATGACTTACAAAAACATTCAACAAATTTCGGAAAACTTATACTGGATACTGGAAATCTATTTATAAATCGTAGCAGACTGCCTTCCGTAGGTTTCGCAGGCCTCAATAGAAAAATAAATACATACTTTATTCCCGTCTGTCTGGCTGTTTGTAGGAAACGGATTTTGTTGCGGGGTTTTTAAATAAATAAACAGATCAATACAACTGTTTACAAATATAAATGTAGGATAGTAGATCATCACGGATAATTAATTACTAATGTGATATCGGATATAAACATAATTTTATATAAAATGCCTGTTGCATTTAAAATTGTTTGTACTTTATTATTCTTCTTAGCGAGTCGTTACTTTATTATTAATACCTATCCAAGAATATTACTATATTTTCAGTAGCTGCCAATAGCTAAGTAGGTATAACTTCTTCAGTTATTTTATTCAGGAGACATTATCAAAGCTTTGCAAAAGAGAAAAACTACATAACCCCATGCGATGGGGAGCAGCTATTTAATAATATTAGAAAGGATACAGGGATCATTCGGAGCTCAGTTACAAAAGCTTTTATTTTGTTTCGCCAACTTCAGCGAACTTTTGACTGCAACTTTTGCACATTCAACAGGTTTCACTGAAACCTACAGGTACTTCATCGAAAGTTGACATTTTGGATTTATTTAAACACTTATTTTCTCTTTATAGAATACCTACTTGTGTATTTGTTTCCTTCACCAAATTGTTATTTAGGGTTTCGTAGTCAACCGTGGCTATCTGTCTGTCCGTCCGCGGATTATCTCAGAGACGTTTGCACTAGATAGCTGAAATTAGGTAGTGGTATGTTTATAAACCCCGCCGACAAAGTGCAAAAATAATTAAATAAAAAACCGGCCAAGTGCGAGTTAGACTCGCGCACGAAGGGTTCCGTACCATAATCTATGAAAAAAGTACAATAGGAATGGTCAAGTGTGAGTTACTTAAGTTGCACATTATTTCTAATAGATGGCGCTACTAGTATACAATTAGCAATTATTTAATACTAGCTTCTGCCCGCGACTTCGTACGCGGACCATGTCGCTTATGCCAGCGACAATGGGTCGTCAAAATCAAAGATCTGGAACGTCTGATGTCGAATTTTAGGAGTCCGGGGAAAAAATTGGTTGCGCGAGACCATTCGAGACGTTTCATCTCTCATTTTTGTAAGTCAAACAACTTTTACTAAAATGTCACTTTTACTAAAAGAATCATTCAAATCCGTTCAGTAGTTCTGAACTACTGGACGGATTAGCGTGTACAAACAAACAAACCAACACTTCAATAACGAATTACTTCCATACAAACTTTCAACCCCTGTTTTACA
>NWSH02000323.1:13917471-13934091 GCA_002382865.2 Heliothis virescens | reverse complement strand
GAACTTCTATGACATTTCAAACCTCATACAAAAAATATTGTAGGGACTGTTATGCCCCTGATACATACATAGTTTCAATACAATACACGACCGGACTCCGGACGCCATTACCACGCCTTCGGACTAAGAATCTGTCAGTAGTGCGCTATTCGTTTGATAATATTTGGATTTTCCCGGAGTTGTTTCTTCAGTGATAATAGTACCGTAAAATATATAAACACCAAAATGTCTGAAGAGAAAAAGGGAGAAAGCGAACATATCAACCTGAAAGTATTAGGTCAAGATAATGCTATTGTGCAGTTCAAAATCAAAAAACACACACCTCTCAGGAAATTAATGAATGCGTATTGCGATCGAGCGGGTCTATCAATGCAAGTGGTGCGGTTCAGATTCGACGGACAGCCAATCAATGAGACCGACACGCCAACATCACTGGAGATGGAAGAAGGTGATACAATAGAGGTGTATCAGCAGCAGACGGGTGGCTCGCCTCTAGTGTAATCTCACAAGGAACTGTCCATTTCCCATCGGAAGAACGCTCTCAACATCGGGTGAACCCATCTCAACTTTAATATTAAGTTAACTTTAAATAAACATTCAAGTATAAAATGTAAGGCTTTGTATACCCTAACATTATGTATCTTAAAACGGTAGTATTTAATCTATACTCTATTAACTTCAATAATTATTCCGATGTGATCACTTTTTGGTTGACACTTTTTTCAGATCCCGCTCTTAATTTTTTAAGTGTGGCCAAAAAATGCTACTTGCAACATGTATGTGGTACTTACATTAATTTATTGGACATAGGTCCAACCCACTTGTCAGTCTGTAACCACTATTGTAATATCTAAAATAAAAGTTTAATAACAATAGTTGCTTACTTATTAACTATGCTTCCTGATTAATAAGCTTTTTTGCTGGAAATGAAAAGCACCTGGCTATTTTGTACTCTGTTTATTAAATTTACAGCTTCTACGGGACATCACACTAAACAATTTAGGGCCACAATATAATATACTTCATATCTTTCATATTTAGACATATTTCCCAAGTAATATACCAAATTTATACTGCATTCTGTGGACATATTCTTCACCTGGATTGAGCACTGCGCTGGGGAAGTTTTTCTGGAACGTCAACAAAAAATCTGATTTAAGTACTGTAAAGGTCCAATGGTTCAAAGTATCGGGTATTGATCCAATTTTCACAGGTGGCTTTCACACCTTTGTGAAACTTAGATATTAACACAATCATTTTGATTAGTTATACTCTTTTTTGTAGACGGGAAATCTCATAAATAGGTAAACCGTTTTTCTTTTGTGTAGGTAGCTGCTGAGTAATAGGTATGGATATGAAGGGTTGTGCTAGCCAACATGGGTAAATATTAAATTAAATTTTATATTTCATGTATTTTTTGAATAGAACCAGTTCTTCAAACTATATAGACAGACTTGTGTTGCTGGGGAGTTTGTTCCACCATTTCTTCTTCCTAGCAAAAACACAGGAAGTGATGGAGGGCAGGCATTCTGGGGGCTGGCTTTTGTAAAATATTTCCTTCAAAAAGTGCTGATTTACAAGCCTCTGAATAAATGACTTTTATCTATATCTTTATCATCAAAAAGTCCCATTGTGATTGCAGCGGAAGGGCATTGCAGACTTGTATGTACTGACTTAAACCCAACTAGGTTCTTTCTGAAGCCAAACTATACTGTGCGAGCTCTAGACTTTAAACAAAGCTAAGCTAAGTAAATATGGACAAGTGCTGCACCTGTATTTAATTATCTTTATAAATATCATCTCATTTTTTTTCGAGGGTAGGGTAAGGAAAACAGCTTTAAAAAGAGCTGTTGAGTTTTATTTATTTTAAAATTATTGACATAGCATTGAATAACACAGTAAAATTACTTGACGTACTCACTCTTTTAACAAAACAACAATATGTGTAACTAACAAATTGCATGAATGAATTGTCTGCCACATTTACCTTCGGGATGAACACTTATTTTTATTTCTATCATTCTATCTATTATATGCAATACTGTCTCTGGGATACTCAGCAAGTGGTCAAATGTTTGTTTGCTTTGTCTATTCTGTTATATTATATGGCTTATGTTTAACTTACCACCAGATATAGTAACATAAAACAGACAAAAATAGTAAATGATCACCAAAATGAAACCTGCATTTTAATGTAAAATTATGACCAACATTTTAATATTTCACTATCTAGCTTTTACATCTTGCTATGCATCATCTAGCTTGCTGAGTACGAAAAAAATATTATTAACACAAAAATTGATAGTGAACACCTAATTATTAACCACATTTAATTTAAAATAACATGCAAAAAATAATAGATGATAGGTAGTACTTATATTAAAATTGGTACATTTTGAACATTGCCAAAGACTGCACATGTCTCAAACGATTATTTTCAATCCACTCAGTGAAATTAATAAATATAACTTAATATGGCCTCATCATTCTCCTGCCCTTATCCCAATTTAATTGGGATCGGCGTAGCATGTTTTCTTCTTCCATTCTCTTCTATTTGCCGTCATCTCATAAGTTACATTCTTCTTAGCCATATCGACTTTCACGCAATCTATCCATCGTTTCTTTGGTCGTCCCTTTGCGCAATATCCATCTACATTCATGCTCAAAACCTTCCTCACTCCTCCGCATCACATGCCCATACTATGCCAGCCAGCAATTTTTCGGTTACCGGTGCCACTTTCAAACTTTCTCTTATATACTCATTCCTAACTCAAGCCATCCATGTAACACCACATTCCTCTAAACATTCTCATCTCTGCTGCATGCAATTGTCTTTCATTCATCCCTTTTGTGCACCAGCACTCATAATACTTATTTTAGTAATTAGCCATTTTATGAGCGGTCACCCACATCCCAGGGAATCTTCTTCCTATACCCGGATAAAACATAGCCCATGTTCAGCACAATTATTCAAATTGGTTCAATAGATCCGGAGACTATTAGTTACAAATAAACAATCAAACCTTTCCTCTTTATATAATTATAATAGTATAGATAAGCCTACATTTTATGGCAGGCACAGGGTTTATATAGACAGAAACAATATATTTATTTGCTTGCTAAGATCTGGCGATCATATAATACAATTGGTGTTCAAATACAATTGGAAGTGCTTACATAGCTATTACTGCTACTAATACTATTGTAATTTTTTGGGTGTTAAGAATATTTTTGCTTAAAGGACTAAGGGTATCAAAGCATTATAAAGTGGTCAATATATTTAATCCCATATTATATTACAGATCTCTAGGAGTCTTTCTTTTTATCGGGCAAATATAGCTTCAATCTTCATTCGCTGGATTGCTTGTGTTTGGATGTGTATTCAGCCTTTCACTTCTTCCTTAACAGTGCAAATTCTCAGATCTTTGTATTTTTCTTCATTAATAATAAACCAGGGAGAATTTGTCTACATTTGCAATTTTTTTTATTGGAATCGCTGTAGAATCTCTATTTTGGAATCTAAAACTGTACATAATGCACTCTTATGAGGAAGAGTTGAAGAACGTCAGCGGCAATGAGGCAACACAAGACTGTTACCAGTCTATCCCGAGACTTCACCGAGTTTAAGTGCCTCATTTAGAAAAAAATGTGGGCACTTAAGCCACTTAAAAAGCTTTCTTCATGGTCTTCCTGAACAGAAGGACTAAAATTATGTGTCCCAAGCTGTCACAGTTTTGGCTAAAGTTGCTGCAGTTTGAGCGGCGAGGTGTGGCGGAACAAGACAGCTCTGAAGGGCTCTTGACTTCTCAGAGTTCCTGACAAAACCCAGCAATGATGAATTTGTTGCTGCTCGAAGGCATTTTGAGGTGAAGGAGTGCTGGACGTACGAGAGCAAGCTAGCCATACTAATGCCGGACACGTCGCGCCGAAAGATTGACCCGGCGTAACTGCAGCAGCTGATAGTACAGTTCCCGATGCCTGCTGCTGCGATTAAAGAGTCTGCATCGACCGACAAAACTCCGTCGGAATCGAATAATTGTAAATATGTTTATTTTTATTTTTGTTGGTCACAGTAAATATGTTGTGACGTTTGATCTGACATTCAAGGTATCGATTTTGTGTTGTGTGTGTGTGATGTGATTCGTTCGGAAACTATTTAATCTTTTGCAGATACGTGTCTTTTAATCTATGTCAATGTGATGTCAATTGTTAACTGGTGAGTGCATCGAGATACTTNAATATGTTGTGACGTTTGATCTGACATTCAAGGTATCGATTTTGTGTTGTGTGTGTGTGATGTGATTCGTTCGGAAACTATTTAATCTTTTGCAGATACGTGTCTTTTAATCTATGTCAATGTGATGTCAATTGTTAACTGGTGAGTGCATCGAGATACTTTTATTCTTATATATAAAAATGAATCGCTAAATGTGTTGGTAAGCGCATAACTCAAGAACGGCTGGACCGATCGGGCTTATTTTGGTCTTAAAATGTTTGTACAGATCGAGGGAAGGTTTATATAAAAACAGGATCCGCGTACGAAGTCGCGGGCAGAAGCTAGTTTTATATACAATATTCAATAAGGTATCTGTCGTGTGATAATTTTTATGGTACTTTTGTTTCTTGTTCGTCTTCTTGCGCTGCAAGCTATGCGAGTAGGTTTTTTTTATTTATTTATTGCATAATGTACAGATGACAGCACGTCAAGTTACCACAAACTGTCGTACTGCAATAGATTTTCAACCTTTAAATTAAAAATTACTGAAAATTAAAAATTACAGATTGAATCTATCAAATTTTACCAGTCAAACATTCTACCTCTATTGTGATAAAGTTGAAAATCTATTGCAGAAATTTTACAGATCTGTATTACCAGATACAAGACGAAATCTCATCATCAACAGTATCGACTACCATCCTAGCAATAAAAGAGCTAGGCTAGGCAACGTGTTGGAGTTGGTCTTCGTCAGCGGGAACTCGACCAGGGGGAGGACAGTTCCCTTGACCGAACGTGTTGTAAAGAAAGGAACGCCATCTACATGTTAGGACCGAAAAACCACATGATAGATGGCGCTGTAAACAATTTGAAGAAGATTATTTAACTTTTTTACGAAAAAATACGAAAACTTTTTAATAATTAGACGGAGATAATTTAAATTAAGAATTCTAATAAAAAATTGTCTTTAAAAATCCTTGTACTGGCAACATTATCAGCATTTTGTTAATTGGCAATAGGAACATAATATTTTTTCACAAGATGGCCACCATCACAGCTTGCGTATGCGCCAGTCTGTTTTAATTGTCCGTAACATATAAAAATTAGACTCCAGAAGACCTGATGCCCGGTAACAAGTTATTTTGTTTAATTTTCTTGTTGTTATGCTTTGAAAACCATTTCAACAGGAAAATTAAACAAAATAACTTGTTACTGGGTATCAGATCTATTGAGAACTATGCATAGATATATATATATACTATAAATAGATACGTAAGTATAGCTTACCCAAACTCTTGCCCTAAAATACAGATGGCGCTTCAAAATTGCTTGCATAAAAACCTCACGAGAGGGCTCTCTTTTACCCTAGTATTATTATACTCTTTGAACTCGACAAACCTCGGACAAGATCGGAGCGTTGGCACTACTGGACGCGAACATCAACGACCAATCAAACCACTAGGGGCGCTACCAGCAACGTGAACTATGACGAAGCTCAGAGCGGAATTTACATCGCGACGACCTGTGTGAACACAACAAGGAATGATTTGTGTTATGATGTTGGCAATATGGACAGACAATATTATGTTCATTGAGTTTGACGTTTACAAAGTAAACAAAACGAGTAGTACAAGTAGTACGAGTAGTAAAATTTTATTAAACCGCCACCGGTTACTAGACCATTGAAATCAGTAATTGTGTGCATTATACGTGCATTAGTCGCCTCAGGATGCGCCGCGAATTTCGCGAAGAGCTCGTGGCTAAGTCAAAGCCGCGCGGATCGATCGATCATCAGGTTAAGCAACGCTTGGCGCGGTCGGTCTGTGGATGGGTGACCTCTTCTCATAACGATGAACGATCTTGTCATAACGAGTTCTTCCGTGTTTCGGAAGGCACGATAAACTGGTGGGTCCCGGCTGTCATTTGAACATCTTTGGCAGTCGTTACGGGTAAGTAGTCAGAAGCCAGAGAAGTCTGACAACCAGTCTTACCAAGGGTGCCAGGTTGCCTGGGTGACTGGGTTGTGGAGGTGGCAGTCGCTCCATGTAAAACACTGGTTCTCAGCTGCATCCGGTTAGACTGGAAGCCGACCCCAACGTAGTTGGGAAAAGGCTATGCAGATGATGATGCGCCGCGAATTTAACGTCAATGGACTTTTATACCCAAATAAGGTCAGACTCTGTTTCATTGTGTTACAAACACAAACATTTATACCATGATATATAATATTTTCTAAAATGCCTAACGACTTTGTGTCATTTAAAATTTTAATTAGTAATAAGTTTTTACGAAAAGTCACGATGTTAATAATGAAATATTGTATAGGTTTGATTATTGCCGAAATTTGATGGATGGTTGAAAGATGTTGTATGTTCTGTTGATTTTTTAGATCGCATCACCTGTATAGGAAGAAGTATCAAGTTTAGTAACGAGTGATACCTTTCATAGTGATATAGAAGATTGAAGAACCCCGAATAGAAAATATCGTTCTCAAAGATAACTACATAATATATCTCAACAGTCACAACGGATTGCTTTCAAGGAGAAAGAAAGTTTGTAGAAATGTATAGTCTATTACTACAAGAAGGACGGGACATTTACATATATAACAAAGAAGAGAACAAAACAGCAAATCTTGGAAGTGCAACAAGAATTAAAAGGATAGTTGGAAGTATCAAGGAGGGCAAATTTAAAATAACATTACAAAGTAAAGAAAACTAAAATATATCATGATCATAAGATGGCCAGATAATCAGGACTAAGAGCAGATGAGTAACCTATACCTGTGAGATGTATGAACTGCGGTGTGATGTATGTAATGAGACTTATGTTGTTACCTAGAGTGTTATATTTATTTTCAAGTTTACATAATTATTTTTACATTTTGCATATTCATAATGCCACAGAGTTGTTAAGAGTAAGCCTCAAAGAATTGTAGGTCATTGCTAAAGTGTTTTGTATTTATTTATTATGCAAAGATATATTAAGATTGTTTATATTACAGCAATTTAGTGTATAAGTGTATAATATAAATTGTTAAGGAAAGAGTATGGTTTGTGTTAATTTTATAAAGTAAATGTTTGTTAAGCTATGTTATCTAAGATTGCAATTTCATTATGATTTTGTAACTTATGCAAGACGGGTAAATCTAAGTGTTGTTCATTGATTCAAGTAAATTTTATGTAATTTGTGATGATTGTTGGGTCTAGCATGTCTGAGGACAGACATGCAGGATGACCGAATATGGAATGAATTTTGATTGAAAGGCAACATATGAAAGAGAAGAAAGGAATGTATGAGTGACACAAGAATGAAAGACAGATAAAAGGGCAGCGGAAGATTCTAGCAAGAGGACTGATGAAGATGTATTATTTTTAATTTTTATTTGTACAACAGAAGAGAGTAAAAATAAACCAACTTACACCATATCCAGTCCATTATTTCACCACTCAATCCAAAATACATATATTTTTTATTAGAAAAATAAGTTAGGTACACAATTGAATCACTCTATCACTGTAGGTTGGCTGTAAGACAACCCAACACTCGGTTAAGCGCACTGTTATACACAAACTCTATTTTCTGTGTCAATATGTATTTGTGTGTGCAATAAAGAATAATAATAATTTTATTAGAGAACAACGAGTTTGCCGTGTTTCGAAATGTAATGTTAAATGAGCTCCTGGTTGTATTTTTGTTGTTAGTTGAGATAGGCAGTTGCTCCAAATAAAACACTGGAACCTCCTCAGCTGCATCTGCTTAGGTCCAGACTACACCAAGGTGGAGCAGAGATGTTTTTAAACAATTTCGTTTTACACATCTTGACTCAGCTCTCTCAATTGCAGAGAATCTCTATTCGTTTAAAAACTCCCCCGCTCTGATTTCATGGAGTTTGGACTGAAAGCCGATCTCAAAACCTTTGAAAAACCTTTGGAATTCAGTTCAGTTTCCAAAACAATTAGAACTATACTCACATTATTTACGGCATCGGGATAGTTTTGTGGCATCATACAGAAGAGGCCGTGCCGTTTGTACATCGTACCCTGTTTGCCCATCAGAGGAACGTAGCCGTAAGTCTTTTTGCCCTGTGAACAAAAAGTGATTTAAATGTCATGACGCTTTATTTATTTTTTCATCTATTATTTTAATATTTCCTGGCATCTTGTGAAGTGTTTAAGGTACGTTTTGGAAGCGACTTCACGTGCCGCAGCTGTACTACAGGTTTGTATGTATTTTCATGACATCGTTTAGGATCGAAGCAACAGCAGCAGCTGCAGTCAGCGGCTCGCTGTCTAAACGTACCTTTATACAGCCCAGTCAAATTAGCATCATCAATGCTCATGGTGCCCTTTTGTCCATCCCCTACCTCAATGTCAGTAAAAAAGAAAAAGTTCAAAATCACCTCGCGTTCTTCCTCTTCCGCTTCTTCACCTATTGTACTCGACCGCTCACTGGACTGCTCACTTCCCTCCTCAGATTTTTCTTCTTCTGCCTCTTCAGGCGGCGCTTCCTACGTTAAGCGATTTGTAGTTATAGCATTGTAATCGTTCGAAAGTTGGTATTCATCCGACTGTAGTATACATAATCAAATCTCAAAGACAAAGTTTTACGATGAAATAAAAAGCCATCGTGAAACCCTAATCACAACGCTAATTTTTAGTACTTGGTTACTAAAGAATTAAAATGATGATTAGGTAAAAATTTCCGAGATCGATTCACAACAGGTAGGTAGGTAGTGAATCTTAGGAAAACAACTGCAAGAGCAATGTTTTTTAAGTTGTTCAATCAACACCTTTGTCAAAACTTTTTTTAAAGTTTCATTATTATGGTGACCAGGTTCATACCAGTTTCCACTTCAAGAGTTAATGACTATTTTGACTGGGCTAACCTACTGGGTTAAGGGTGTTTTTAATATGGTGCGGATTTTATAAAGCACGCGTGATTGTCCACGTGTCCTTTTCATACAATTGATCTTACATGCTGATTTATAAAGGCAACTCTTGGTCATGTTATAAAGGCAAACTTAGGTCCATTTCAAAACTAGCGTCTGGGACAACTATCTGACATACCTAATACTGATCTGAAAATTTTTGGGGTAACATTCTTTTGTCATTTACCTTTTTATTCCCTATTGTGTTCTGGTAATATTTTTTTTTCTTCCTTTTTTTATTACAAGGAGTAGAATATACTTAGTATCGCGACCCCGAGGAGAGGTGTTTCGCGCGCGTCGAAATACGCACGGCATCAGACCACCCTAGACAGTGACAGCCTAAAATTACCTCCACAATTTTATCTGGGTCCGGTAATAAGTTGCCGGTGTAGAACTGCATGCCGGGCTGGTTGCTATAAATTTCGATCACCCGTCCCGTCCATGGATGCAACACTCTGAAATCATAAATAAAAATAATTAATTTGGATCTAAGTAGTTTGTAATGTTGTCGTGGCCTAGTAGGTAAAGCACCAATCTCTCAAGTATGAGTGTGTGGGTTCGATTTCAGGTCAGGTAATTACCAATGCAACTTTTCTTAGTTTTGTATGTACTTTCTAAGTATATCTTGGACACCAATGGTTGATTAAAAGGTGAAGGAAAACATCTCGAGGATGTAAAGTCTGAAATCACCAACCCGCATTGAGCAAGCGTGGTGATTACCGCTCAATCCTTTTCTGTGTGAGAGCCCAGCAGTAGGGCGATAAAAAGACTGATGATGATGGATCTAGTTTATTGTTTTAGTTAGTAGATGCTAGATAGTCACTTCTATCTTCGTGCTCATAAATTGTAACTGACTCTGCCTTTTTGTACTTTTGCCGAAAAGGTTCACTAAGTAAATACCTAACAAACTTTAGTTCTGAATGCATCAAATCGGTTCGAAGCCCTTAGGGCAAACAAACAAGAAATGATTCCTCTTAGTATAGTCAACGGTTATAATGTTATGAAGCTGTTCCTCACCTGGCCTGGAACGCCAAATCCTGATCGGTACCCCGAGTGATACAATAATTAATATCATAGCCTCCCATCGGAATTTTAGGCATCATTGTCTTTAGAACTCGTGGCACTCGAAAGTCGTAGGCTGTTCCACCTACTACTTTTCTTTCACCTGGAGTAGAAATAAAAGATCTGAGTGTCTATCTATTTTTGACTTAATGTTTGTTTAGTGAGATACTAGGTAATATTTGTTTCAAAGAGATTCATAATATTTGGAACAAAACTTAAGGTTTAGGTTTACAAAATGGGCCGATATTTACATGCATGTGATATGGGTTCTAGTGACAGGCAGGATACTTACAGGTTGTGAGATATATAAATGTATGAAGGAAAATGTTTCCACTCACCAGTTACAAGTCCTTCTTCATCGACAGCTGTATATTTATCTGCATTGATGGTGAATATGTGGTCTAGCATCAAAGCCGGCCCAGAATGCTGAAATCATAAAAAATAAAAATAGTCAGAAGAAAACCTTTTATTTGTGTCGAAAGTAAATGCTACGCCATCATGCCTTCAAAGCTAGGGAACTTTCATAAATCTGTAGAAAGGTCGGTATTGAATATTATTGGGTGAAAAAAACTTATAAGTACGTGATAGAGAAAAAAATATTCGTTTTGATTCACGTTTATAACAAGCATGTCTATTGAAATATCACCCACTGTGAATTCTTTCGGAAGTTAAATGGAAATAAACAAGTTGCATAAAAATAAACAATTTTAAAAACTCGAGCGATATCGCGGCCGCATTACTCGATTGTGTGAAAGATAGCTACTAATTATTGAGTTAAATAGCTGACAAAATTAAAATCTTATTATAAAAATGAAATGCTGTTCCTTAGTTTCACTAAAACTCGAGAATGGCTGGGCCGAATTGGCTTATTTTGGTTCTAAAATATCCAGGGAAGGTTTAAAAGATACGAGGTGGTACGAAGTTTGCCAGGTCAGCTAGCACTGAATAATATGTATAGTTCCTACAATTCTCTGAATAAATTAGTCTAGGAGCTCACTACGAAGACAGACGGACAATTCTACGACATAGGTACCTTAGAGTTTCTCTAATCTACACACAAAAGGGACAAATACAACTAGTTCCCACTTACATGGCCCGCTAGGTTGAAGAAGGGCGAATTGCTAAGATTGATGACTGTCGGCTCGCTGGTAGTGCACCTCATTTCAATTTTAAGAGTGTTGTCGCAGGTGACTTCGAATGAGACCTGGCACATCAATGTCCCAGGGAAACCCTCGTGGAAACGGTCTGACACGTGAGTCATTATCACTTTCAGGCCGGACACGTATGAGTGCCAGTTCACCTTAAAAACAAAAATTATACTTATAGTCAACTTCGGCTTACCCTGAAAACTTTCTCTTCCGTACGGCATCCTATTACTATTCATTTCTTTGGTTTTTATTTTAATTACTACTAAAGACAATGTCTTACTCATCTAAAATGCTACTGAACCTTCTCCTTGTTATTATGTACCTACTTGGTAGGTTCTGCCCGCGTTTTGACCCGCTTCCCGTAGGCACTAATTTTATTTATAAATATATTGCAGGCAAGTTTCATCAAGACCTATCCAGTAGTTTTTTTCGTGAAAGTGGTACAACATTAACGAATAACTTAATCAACAGATTTTACCTTATCAAATCCAACATATCCTCCGTTGTAGTGATGGGGTCCCTTGTTGTTAGACACCATGTACAACCTGCCTGAAGGTCTGACTAGCAACGTGGCATCCCTGATCACGTTTGCATATCGGCCTATGGTAGCACCGAAGTAGGGATTTCTCGGCTGAAAGTATTCTGCACAGAAAAAAAAATGTTAATAATTATACTTAATACCTATAAACGATTTTATCAAATTAATATCAAATCGATATACCTTCCAAAGTGTCGAAACCTGCAACAACATCGTCAGGAACCCCCTTTCGATCAGGAACTGAGATAGACGTAATAGTCGCTCCATATGTTATGACCTGCAATCGAGACTAACTGTTAGTTTTTCAAATTTTTTTTCGCCGGGTATAAACAGGATATTTTGTGGGAGTAGGTACCCGGTATTGGCATATTAGTAGGTAGTCAGACATGAGAACTGTTGGGTTTTAAAAATACATATCTAATTAAACAAGTCAATCATCCTTAGGCCGTGTACAATAGGAAAGTTGGAAGCCGGCGTCGACTGTCATGCTGTTGAAAATTATTTTGCTTTACCTGTACTGTCATCCTGTTTTTCGTTTTCCAAGTGTACCTTCTGACGATATCAATGTTTGTACTGGAAGCACACGGACTATGTTCCTCTCCATTTTCATCGTGTTGCGTTTGCTCTGGTCCAGGTTTAGTTTTTGCGAAAACGCTTGAACGTCTTCGCGCTTGCCGTTGCATATGTTTGGGCATGAACCCGAAGCCGTCCACCAGCAGCTCTACGTCAGGTATCGCCGGCTTTGACTCAGTGTTCTTTGGCGCTGAATCTCCACCAGCATCCCTTGCATGGCTATCAGGACTTCCTGGGCCTTCGTTGTCTTCTAGTCCACCTTCCATTATATTTGAAAATCACAGATAATTTTTATTAATCCAAAAGTTTTAAAATTACTTTTTATCCTAAATTTTTAAAGTATATAAAAATATTTTTAATAATTTATCTAATTAAAAATCATGTTGGCTTTTTGTAATTTTGTGAAATAATGAATGATGACATTTCGACGGAAATTTCAAATTTAATCTTTTATGACAGTAAATACTTTTTTTAAGTAATGAAGTTTTATTAACATTTTTAAAACGTGTGATAGGAAATAGTTTCGGATTAATGAAATACATTCATTAATCAAATAGTAGTGTAGGTACAGGTATTCAAATCTATACATATAATAAAATTGTAGACAGAGCTGTGTCTTTACATTGAATATTTTTTCGAAAAAATTAGTGTTATGCATTATTTGTATGCTACTGAAGCCAAAACAATCGTTTTTTAAATTTTTGTCTGTTTGTCGGTTTGTCTGTTAGTCTGTTTGTTTGTTCGCGATAAAATCAAAAACGGCTGAACCGATTTGAAAAATTCTTTCACTGTTGGGAAGCTACACTATCCGCGGGTAACATAGGCTATATTTTATCCGGGTACGGCAAGTCGTTCCCACGGGATGCGAGTAAAACCGCGGTAATATGAAAGCTCACTGATTAACAATGAAATCTCGGACACTATAACACCTTCCAACTTGAAAATTGGCAGGTAGGTTCCTCATAGGGTGTAAAAATACTTTAAGAAACGATTTTTGGAAATTCCACCCCTAAGGGTCAATTCACACCTAGACGCGACGCGACGCGACGCG
Organism: Heliothis virescens; assembly: GCA_002382865.2. Classification (NCBI taxonomy): domain Eukaryota; kingdom Metazoa; phylum Arthropoda; class Insecta; order Lepidoptera; family Noctuidae; genus Heliothis; species Heliothis virescens. Next base: position 13,920,573 of record NWSH02000323.1, on the reverse strand, counting down.
GCTTTGATGTAGCGCTGCGCCGCGCGGCGTCGCGAGACGCATCTTAAAAACAAAGCAAATCGCGAGATGCAGCACCGATCTTGTACGCCGCGCGTCACCGCTGCGTCAAGATGCGTCGCGCTGCGCCGCGCGGCGTCTCGAGGTGCAGCGCAACGTATCTGAATTCTGACAATTAAATGTGTATCGTTTCGTGTAGTGAATAAAGTATATTTTGAGTCGCTCTATGTAAAATCTGCGTGCAGCGTCGCGTCGCGTCGCGTCTCGGTGTGAATTGACGCTAAGGGGTAAAAAAGGGTTTGGTAGTTTGTATGGAAGTCCAATGATTTTTGAAGTAAGAGACATGAAATTTAGCAGATAGGTCCGTTATAGGGTGTAGAAATTATTTAAAAATGGATTTTATGAAAATCTACCCCTTGGGGTGTAAAACGGGGGTTGGGAGTTTGTATCGCAGTCCTATATTTTTGAAGTAAGAGACATGAAATTTAGCAGATACATCCGTTGTAGGGTGTAGAAATTATAGAAGAACGGATTTTACGAAAATCAGCCCCTAGGGGTGTAAAACGGGGGTTGATAGTTTGTATCGAAGTCCTATGTTTTTGAAGTAAGAGACATAAAATTTAGCAGATAGGTCCGTCATAGGGTGTAGACATTATCTAAGAACAGATTTTACCAAAATCTACCTCTAGGAATGTAAAACAGGGGTTGAAAGTTTGTATGGAAGTAATTCGTTATTGAAGCGTTGGTATGTTTGTTTGTACACGCTAATCCGTCCAGTACCTAGTTCAGAACTACTGAACGGATTTGAATGATTCTTTTAGTAAAAGTGACATTTTAGTAAAAGTTGTTTGACTTACAAAAATGAGAGATCTGAAACGTCTCGAATCGTCTTGCGCAACCAGTTTTTCCCCGGACTCCTAAAATTCGACATCAGACGTTCCAGATCTTTGATTTTGACGACCCATTGTCGCTGGCATAAGCGACATGGTCCGCGTACGAAGTCGCGGGCAGAAGCTAGTAAAATTATAAAACTTGGGTATGTTTGATTATTTGTCTTATTATAGATGGATAAACTGTATTTTTATAAAGGAACCATTACTAAGGTTTCTGAACTATCAATGATTTAGGTTCTTTTTAAGACCTGGGATTATTTAGGTACATAATAATAACAAAACCAAATAGTAGGTATATCAATGTATTATTTATTAAAATTAAAGTTTTACGACCCAAAAAGTAAACAAAAATCTCGGCAATATAGTTCAGGCACTTCCTGACAACAGAAGGCAACAGAATTACACAGCTATCGACGTGTGAAATCTATGTTAAGTCATTTGTGCACTAGGTACAGTAAATACTGGCAAAAATAATTTAACCGTCCTTAAGACGCAATCAGGCACGAATTTGTACATTGGCAAACATCATCAGACCCAAAATACTTTCACAGTTTGTTTGTCGAGGTCCATCGTATCGCTCTTCCACTTTTCGGTTCCATCCAAAATGTCGGTGAGCTCCTCAATGTAACCTACCTCTTTGCAGGGTGACGGTGGTATTATACTTATTATAGGAATACCTATCTCTTGAAACGAACTCATTGACGAAAACCCACTTTCATCTTCAATGTAATGCGGTGTATGGTTATACACGTTTCTCTTATCAGTGCTTCTTGTTTTTGTTTCTGTCTGTGTTTTAATATTTTCATCTTGTTGGTTGACTGTAACACCATTAAAATCATTTTCCAAACCACAAGAGAGAGGAGACGATGAAACAATGAAATCTGTTAAAGGAACATCTTTAACATCATTAAATTTATCTGTCAGTCCATTGAAAGCGTCCTCGCTATCATAAATAGTGTTGAGGATAAATGCATTAGTCGTGTCCTCGTCTATCAGATTTAAAGATGAATTCGATTCGTTATGTTCAAGAGTTCCATTAGACACAACATCACTCTTTATCGTGTCGTTATTATCGTTGCAATTGCAAGAGAGATCGGGTATTTTGGTACTGAGTACAGTATTGGCAAGAGTGATCAGTCTAGTTATTTCTTCAGTGAGCTTATGAGAACTATCCGTGTCGGATGACAAAGATAATTTAGATTGATTCCTGAAACCAAAAAAAAATAATGAACGCTTTAGATTCCTTTAAAATCCAATAAAAGATAATAAACTCTTTCGAGTTTACGGCCAGTTTCATAGGTTATGTGGTCATGCCATAGAAAAATTGTCAAAACTAAAACCGTTTCCTTATCACATGTGTCAGATAGCTTTATCTGGAACGTGTGAAACTGGCCATTAATATTGTTAAAAAAATCCTAACGTCTCATCGTGAACTTAATATGACTGACATTTGAGATGAAAGGTCATCATCAGCTTTTTATCGTCCCACTGCAGGGCACAGGTCTCTTCTTATAAAAAGAGGAATTTAAGTTAATGTCAATGCTTGCTTAATGCGGGTTGGCAAAAAAGTCAGATGAAATGTGGTATAATTATAAGAAAGACCTACAGGACGACATGCTAATACAAGGTGATGGTGCAACGCCTAAGACGGACATAGGTTACTTCTATATATATGGGAGTTAAATACCTCCTAGTAAAGTAAAGAATATGAAGCAAAAAATAAAAAAAATCTTTATTTACCAAACTCCGTTGCAATCTTTGAAACCATTAACATTGTTAATGGATTTACTCATTTTCCTTGCGCTTAACCTTTTGCCAGTAGTTAAGGAATATTCATGTTTGTTAACATGCAAGACAGATCGGGATCGTGGCAAGTCGACAACGCTGTGGGAGCATGGTGATGCATCTCTACGGGGCAACTCCTCTGGGCTTGGTGCAGCCTCAGGACTCTGGCACTCTATATGTTCCTTAACTCTGCTCAAAAAAGTCACCACCTGCTTAAGTAAAGCTATGTGCATTTGCCTGTTCGCTTCAGTCTGAAAATAAGTTACATTTGTGAAAGAATATAACAATAATAAAGGACATCATCCATTGCCAATACATTTTTGGTCCAAAATTGAAAGTGCCGGCCAAAGAACAAAACTGGGTTATTCTGATAGAAGTTACCCGCCTTAACATTTCTTATTATGGCACCAAAGCTGTATCTCCATTG
>NWSH02000323.1:13892711-13917044 GCA_002382865.2 Heliothis virescens | reverse complement strand
CGCCTTAACATTTCTTATTATGGCACCAAAGCTGTATCTCCATTGTACTTGATTTTATTTGAGTTTAAAAATTCTATTTTTTCATACATTTTCGAACAAATTAAAAAAACGAATTAGCTTGACAGAACTATCTATCTATAGTTTCACGCCTCTTTCCTTCCTATAATTATAATAAGAGGGGTTCGAGTAAAATAGAAATATTTTTTTTTTATGTTTTATATCTGCTCGTCCATGAGTGCTTTGTCTACCACAATGTATGTGTAATATTGTCTAGCTCTAACATTTCGAGATTGTAATCGCCCACAAATCATCCAGAAATCACTCCCTTGTTCCTATAACTCTTGTATATGCCAATAGCGACCAAAAACAACTCGTGCTCGTTCTACCTTGGGAATTCTGAGAATTCCTTCATATCAGCTGTCATTATCCTGAATCGAGCATGTCTTTTTTTATCGATGGGAAATCATCAGTATGACCCCACCGCTGTGGGTGACAGCGTGAGGAATTGTCAGGCTTTTACTGACTCAAACCCACCGTGTTCCTTCGGGAGCCCTTTGTGCGCCAGGGCCGCGGTAACTCTTTCGAATAACCCGCAGTCCCGACAGGCTCTGGCCCTAGTGGGCCCCGCAGCGGTTTGCTGACACTTTCTGGAACAACGCGCGCCGCCGGAAGGACGGAAGGACGATGAGTCAAACGAAACTCACCGCCCACAGACCCACGTCTACGGTGGTCGGGAGTCGTCTCTCGACACCCGACGCCCGTGGTGTCTACCAGGTCCACCGCGACGGCCGGGATGGCCGGTGCGAACTCGCAGCCGCTCCGCCGCATCCTTCTCCAGCATAACTGCTTCGCAGAAGGAGGCGACGGCATCCCATTCCCTCTCGCCCCACACCATGGCTTGAACCAGGGCTGGGCGCGAGAGGTCGCCGCCACCAATTGCCGCTATGAGGACATGGCGGTGCCCATCCCAGGCAGGGCACACCTCGACAGTGTGCTCCACCGTGTCCTCTGGACCGTCTGTGCAGTGGGGACACCCGGGCGCCACCTCTCGCCCAATGCGATACAGGTACCTCCCGAATTAACCGTGTCCGGTGAGGACCTGCGTCATACGAATTGAGCACGTCTGCGGCTGTAATTGTGCCGCTGTACGAGTTCTGCCAGTCTGTTTGGCGTATGTATATTCTTTCGTGAATAATCTCCAAAATGACTGCAGCATATGGGTTGTCTTCAATTAAAATATGAAACAAATATAGAAACCTACTAAAGCCTTTCGTCTTGGTTACTGATATGGAGGAATTCACAGAATGCCCAAGGTTGAACGAGCACGAGTTGTTTTTGTTCGCTCTTGGCATATACCAATTAAAGCAGGCCAAGAGCTACTATGGATCTATGGATAATGGATCATTTACAATTGAACTCAGCAATGATTTAACAGATGAAAACCTAACTGAGTTATAGGAACAAGGTAGTGATTTCTGGATGATTCGTGGGCGATTACAATCTCGACATGTTAGAGCTAGACAATATTACATATACATTGTGGTAGACAAAGCACTCATGGACGACCAGACATAAAACATAAAAAAAATATTTATATTTTACTCGAACCCCTCTTATTATGATTATAGAAAGGGAAAAAGAGGCGTGAAACTATAGATAGATAGTTCTGTCAAGCTAATTGGTTTTTTTAATTTGTTCGAAAATGTATGAAAAAATAGAATTTTTAAACTCAAATAAAATCAAGTACAATGGAGATACAGCTTTGGTGCCATAATAAGAAATGTTAAGGCGGGTAACTTCTATCAGAATAACCCAGTTTTGTTCTTTGGCCGGCACTTTCAATTTTGGACCAAAATGGATGATGTCCTTTATATTAGTCAAGAACTCGCTTAGATGATTTGCATGAATAATATCGCTAGCAGTACATAAATATTTTGCCTATAAATATAATCGCGGTTTGCTGTGGTTAAACTTATTTCGCAATGCCTTACATAACAAAATTCCAATAAAATGAAAAGTAATAAATATTGGTGCACCAATAAAATCGCCATGTTGAAAACGAATTTGAACCTGTGATGTTTTAGTACCTGTGTTAATTGCCATCTCAAGGTGTCGATTGCCATGTTCAACGCTGTTACTTCTGTGTCTCGTATATTATGATTCTTCGTCGGTTTGTCCGGAGCCATCACAACTTCCCCGTTTTGCTCCGTTGTTCTGATTTTGGAAAGTTGAGAAAACCGCTCAATTCTTTCTGGAGCCTGTAAAAAAGAAACCATGCATTTTATTATACATATTTCTACAACAAAAGAAAACATTCTATGGTATGGCGTTACTGCCACTATAATCCAATTCAAGAGGAAAGGCGATGAATCACGCACCTAAAAATAATTTCACTTAACCATCTTAGGTTCAAACATCAAACTGCGTGCAGTTATGTTAATCGCGCGCTATTTCTAATACTTAAGCGATGTATTTATTAAAACCAAAGACGCACTTAACTATTGATTCGACATTGTTTATAGACAAACAATACCGCATCCACATAATTATCTCAAGTATTTGCGATTGTACTTTTGTGCGTGAGAGAGAGAGGTACCTAAGTATTGTGTTTTTCAACTGAGTTGCGCAACGGTAGAGTTGGAAATAAACATAAAAACAAGTGCATGTGTTTATTACAGTACATAACACCTAATATCCTCATGTTGCTGCCATAGCAGTAGCCACCACAGTACATAAAGAACTGTAAATCCAAAAATGATCTCCCGAACAACATACCACCAGACAGCGTGAACAACTGCTCCAGAATCCTTGCTGACTGATTTTTTTTATCAGGGGATAGAAAAGAACGTGTACCTAACACTAAGTCCAAACCGTAAGTCTGTCACTTTCCCATAAGCAAAAATATAACTTCAAACTATCTAAAGTGTTATTAAAGGTTACAAGCATCTATTCAAACAACGGTCCTCTAATTAGTGCCGCTTGTGTAGAACAGAATCAGCAAAAACTTGGGAGCACATGTAGGTGTAAATGATTGGCAGTGTCACAGTCATCCCACGCTTTTGCCTCGATTCATATTGACCTCTATGCGAACAATGAAAAAGTTGTGTTACTCGCTCTCGTTAATATCATAGCGCCTTTAACATTCAACAAATACGTAGGCATACTTACGATCAGTTTCATAGGCTCCAGATAAGGTTCTAGATAGCTATCTGAAAGATCATGTCATAGAAAAGTTGTCAAAATTAAAAACATTTATATTTATGACCAAAGTATTTAAAGGGGAAGAAGTTTTCTCGTATAATTTAAATGTCAAACGTGGGTCTAATAAACTCTATAAACTTGCAATCGAATCAACAAGTAAACATACCTGTGACAGTATTGTATACATGCTATGTCTATCTCTTTATACTCTCACAACAATAAACATGTTTAACTGAACAGACGATGACGATGACAAACTATGTGACCCCGTGACGCGTGACACTAAACAATTTAATGCACATTCAATGAGACCTATGTAGGATTGCATTTATGTTTTATGAATTGTAAAAATTCCACGCCAAACATCGACCGCTAAAATCATAACGGACTTATTATTTAATAAACATTACGGTGTAAATAACTTCAACGGATTCCAGTGCAGTTGGAGATCTGCCATCATAGTTTACCGGTAGCTTTCATCCTATTTTCGAAACTGTGGTAATATTCGATTGGTACTTACGTACTGACAAGTTAAATGAGTACTAAATGTGGGTCATATTCTCAAAGTGACCACGTTAAGAATAGAAACTTTGAAGATAAAGCACCCATTACACTTAATTAAAGCACACGTATTTTATGTAAAGGTGACGCTTATTTTGTTGAAGAAAATGATACAATTATAGTATCCCGTTCACGGTGTTACGACGTCTACTAAGACACAGTTTTTATTTTTGTTGTGAGCGGACGAAACCGTTTAACAACATTAAACAGCGGTTTCTGACGTTTTTCTTCCAATTATTTTTATTAATTGTTTTCGCTGTACTACTTTTGAATGGGAATGTGACATATAGCTTATTTAGTAGAGTGTTCCGGTCGACTTGGTTGGGTGTCAGGTGGCGGGGTGGTGCCAGGTTCCTCTCGGTTTCTCATATGTCCGGATCGCTGGCATGGAACCGAACACGCGTGATCAAGGCCACTGGGCTACTGTTCTCAATTTACAATTTAATTTCCATCATTAATACTCTGCAGAGATTGAATTAAAACCCACCAGGGTTCCTTATCTAGATTAAAGAACGAAGACACGGTTCCTAAAGCCTGTCGCGTCGTTGGTAGTTAAATTGATTTTGGTGCAAAATCTAGTTGAATTAGATGGGTAACAGGCAGTCGATGGCGAAGCTAGGAAGTTATAGGCAACCAACTAAATTGTACTTGTGATTTGATTTGTACCCTTTATAACAATTATTTACATGTCACGAATTCCTTACCAGCAATTTTCGTTATGATGATGAAATAAAAGGAAGGAAACTCTACCACAGGCTTAAAAATCCTTGTGCGAGTCTTAGGAGGTGCCAGAATAACATCTCTTAAAAAAACATTGATGCACATAAAATAAACGATGTGCAACTATGCAGTTTAGAATCATTTCGTGACAACATACCTGCTGACTTCGCCAAGTTCATAAGGTATCATTTTCACTGCTGTTGCGTAACTCTGACTCATGGCCCAAAAACTACAGCGCTGTCCGACAGAATTGTCGGTTGGTCGTCTGTTTAGTTTATAGTGGGGTTGCCGTTTCAATGAGTCGGGTTAGCATCGTGGTGAGGCAAGCCCGTCATGCCGGCGACGCGTGACGCCCGCGTCCGGCCTGAGCCCTCGGAAATATTAAGCGCCCTACCCTAACAACGTTGTATAAAGGGAAATAGTACAGACATTACATATTTTTTCCATTGAATAGGTATTTTAAATTTTTGGTTAGAGGAAATTTTTAGTTTTAATCAGAAAACAGATGAAGGATTTTTCTGATTACTTCTATCTGTTGTGAGATTCGAACAGATGTTCAAAATGTTCAAAAATCATTCCTCAAACAGATTAACTGTAGGGTTCATGTGGTTTTGGCAGATGCTGAGCTAACTTTATTCTTTTATTTATGTAACGATTCCCAATTATGACTTGTATTTGTTTAATTCTATTCTAAGAAATAATGCCAATTCAAAAATCTTTATTAAACCATGAGATATAAGATTATAGCATGGTGCGTAATAGATACAGTATGTTTAAAGAATTGCTAGAGAAGAACGCACGAATTACTAATGAATCCAATGATGTTTACAATTGATTTTCCTTGCTCTCTCTACATATATAAAAAACTTAAAAGCTTCTTAATCTTTAAGGTCCTTCAAACTGGTGAACTTCATACAAACAATTTATTTTTCCAACAATTTTAATGATTCTGCTATTTTCGCATGCTTATTAAAAATCATAATATGAGTTTTAACTGCAAGACTTCGTTCGTTGCAAGTATTCATACTTATGTTGCATTTGTGTTCCAATGGCATGTTTTCCGCTGTACTCTTTGTGCCTACTCCGGCAAGTGCTATTGTTCCAAATGCACACCCTTGTGAGCACCGCAAAACGAGTTGAGTACTGGATTTACTTGTATATTACATACGTCTACATCTCGCCTACTATTGCGTTATATACTATCGCCTTTCTTAAGAATGATTCTGCAATCTGTAGCGTTTACCCACAGTTCTACAGGATTCTCAAAGGCACTACGTTTGTTTCACCACTAACAACGCTGAAAGCCTGTTACTCTCTAAGATGCAACGTATCTTGCCATTGATCTCAATTGATTCAACCTGTTAACCGTGAAAGCCTAACAGAGCAACGTGCTCACTTTCGCAGGACCATCTATAGTAGTATACTAGTATCGATTGATATTTGGTTACTAAGCTACGCAACGCAGGGACCATAATATACATAATTCGAATGCAGACCGTTTGTCGATTGTTTCGTGCGTATGCGATGAGACTTACGTAAGGTATTAAGGTTGTTGCACACAAAGGTACTAACACAAGATTAGACTAATAAAGTGTGGGTATGACGGACGGAATGTAAGTATTCTTATGGAAGGAGGTTATATATTATTATGGGAGGAGATTTGTAATCGTGGAATACCTCCTACTCTTGCACCATCCAACATTCTGTTGGCTCAGACAACCTAAGCAGCTTCGGTTGCAGGCCGAAATATAGAAGATTTTAATATATTTTTGCGCATATTTCTCTTCAATAACGATATCTACTTTTAAAAGTTCAAACGCAGTTGCGAGAATCGGCCCTCGTCTACAATACAAAACGTTAGTGGCATGACATGGTGTTTCGTGTGTGATCGGCCTTATGATTCCCCTCACGTACATAGTTCGTGTCAGCTTCGTCTGCTTATATCAGATCCGGTACTACCGTCGTTTGTATTTTAAATACATGGGACATTATGCTGCGGAACTTAGTACGAAGTTTTAGAATTAAATTACTTGCTTAACTACATCAAAATAGCCGATGTTTATGGTTTGGAAGGAATTTCATTCAGGTTCTGGGAAATAATGCTTTATAGGTGGTCTTGTGTATGTTTCCTTTCTATGGGACTGTAAAGGTGGGCCATCGCTCGACTGAAATGTTGCCAGAAATTCCCTTTGCAATTCTGTCTCCTTGACTGATAAGCAAATGCCATTTACATCAAACTACCGTATACTCTTTTCTATTAATACAAACAGAGGCAAAATATTTTCTCTTTGTTCTCTCTACATTCTCGAACATTCTATAAAATATTCTAAAAATTCTAGGAGTGTTATTATAAAAGAATTCTTAATTCTCTATAATAAGATATATAACAATCTTAATTCTTATATTATAACACTGGGTCTTTGTTTGTCTAGTCTATAGGCAGGCATCCCTATTATTCAATTGATACAATCCAGGTGCTGTACCATTGCGGTTCCGCTCCCTCACTTACTCACTGTAAAGCTGGGTAGCAGCAGTCAGTTTATGTGTTACTAGCCGTTTTCCCGCGGTTTCACTCGCATCCCGTGGGAATTACTGCCCGTACCCGGATAAAATATAGCCTATGTCACTCGTGGATAATGTAGCTTTCGAATGGTGAAAGAATTTTTAAAATCGGTCCAGTAGTTTTTGAGCCTATTCATTACAACCAAACAAACAAAGTTTTCCTCTTTATATTATTAGTATAGATGTTAACGGAAATGTATATAATCCGTCATTGTATACAAATCCTAGGAAATGTATGTAATTCCTAAAATAGCCCGGAAATGTGTGAAATAAATTATATTAGACACATTTCCTAGGAAATCTATACATTTCCTAAATAGCAATCGGAAATGTGATTTTTGACGCTTTAATTAGTAAGATAATATGAAAATATTATATGGCACTCATTTAACGGGGCAGTTGTGATTAGCAGTTACGTGTGGGCAGTAACAAATCGGAATTTGTTGGTAAGAAATCTCATTCTAAGCAATTCTATAAACAATGAGGTAGTAAAATGCAAGCAAGCACGCAACATGCAATCAAGCATGCATCATGCAGCAGGCATGATTTCTGTCATGGCTCCGGCGCTGCGGAGCTCCGGCGGTCCCACGCGAGTTTATCGTCGCAGATAGCTTTAACGCTCACCACCTTAGCTTCGGCTTGCTGGCCGGCTGAGCCGGCCAGCCTCAGCCGCGGTGGCGAGTGTTACAACCACCTGCTCCTCAACTCGCGGGCCGCCTCGCCCCTCCGCGCCTACGCGATTTTGAATTACACTCTAGGGGTAGGGCAGACAAGACTACGTGGAGTCGGATTTACAGCGATTCGTTTTTGCCATTAAAGCCTAGTTTATGACAAACTTTTTATTACAGAAAGCCTTCTTTTTATACATTTCCTAATACGATATAGGAATTATATACAGTTCCTAGGAAATGTATACATCTCCCAGGATATGTATCTATTAAATAATTTTTTAAACAATATTTTATACATTTCCTAAATAGCCTCGGTATTGTATACATTTCCTAGGAGTTGTATGCAATTCCTAGATTTTATACATTTCCGTTAACATAGACATAGAAACCAACAAGGAACGGGCCGCTCGATTCTCCTTTGAGTGGTCTACCTTGCTGTAGGTCTTTGGCGATGAATGCTTTTAAACTATCGCGATTTGGACACATATTTATGAACACTCCAGACTTATTGATACAGATATACTATAAAGGTACGATACCTCATTCTTTACCAGACGTTTCGGCCGAATTGCACCGACCGAAAGGTATGATGGTCGTGGTCACAGGTGGACTGGTCAGTCCATCCATGTATGTATGACCATCGCAACTTTATAGTAATAAATAGATCGGGGTTAAGTCCCGAGTGTTTATAAATAGGTCTTTGGCGTACCTATGCTCTGAATCTACCACGTGTCCGGTCAACACACTGCAACAAGTCGACAGGAACGTCGTAACACCATTAGACGTCGTTCCTTTTAACCAATAACAACACCGGGCACGTTTCTACTTTTAGATGAATTTGGTGTCCAATGTCGCTTTTACTTCATAACCTCGTCGGTAGAAATCTTGATTGAGACTGGCTGATAAATATTGAGTAGGTATATGGTTAAACTAATCGAAAGATACATTGATTTTAAGCCATGGGGCATAACATGCTCGGTGCGTATGTAACATTACACCCTGTAGCTTTGGATAGTACCCTGAATGCTCAAATCTGTAACGTTATTACAGGCAAATGCTCCCAAGGTTAGGGTGTAACTTAATACGAAGTTTTTTTAATGAAGTCTAACCTAATAATACGTCGTAGTTGTCTCATCGACCAATTAAAGCGATATGGTCAAGAATTATTTTTAGCAAATTGTTTGCTAAATCCTAAAGGAATAATTTTCAAAATAGTAGAGAACATGAACTACCTATATAAGCTTCCAAAAATAAGTACACACTCTTAAGCATGACAATTTTCATTTTCACTTTTAAAAATATGACGAGATTCACATAAACTTAACATCAAAGATTCACAAAACAAAAATCTCATAACAAACCGTAAAGGTTTTCTAACAATTTCAATGTTCGAAGTGCGTTATGTAAGCCAAACATTTGTTTAATAAAACATGCAAGCGTTACGAAATAGAGCGAAATACTGCTCTGTAACAACAAATTTACATATAAATCCACGTCAGTACCTAAAACCCGTAAAAGTTAATGCTATTCACGCAAACTTTTTTCTTAAATCATGCAAATTTATTTAAACAATTAAAGATTTATCGATAGCACGCAATCTAATTGTAATTTGAAAACTATTGACTTATCATGTCATGATTGGTGGCAATAATTTGTTCGAGCATCGTCAGTACCGGCAGCGTGATTATTCACGCGGTGGTTACTGTGTGCCCATGAAACTAGAGGGTTTACAACAAAAACTTATTTGAACCATCATACCGTGCTAGTTCTAGCTATGAACTTATTAGTTGGTTAGAAGATGAGTAACTTAACACATGGTTAACTATGTTTGTCACAGACACTCAATCCAAAGAATAGAGATTTTATTTTCGAATCCTAATAATCCTATGTCTATCTGCCTATATAATAGAGTCTATACCCACGCCGAACTCTTAATTATAAAAAAGCACGAAAACTCAAATCCTTAACCAGCATCTTCGTCTTTATTTCTTGAAAATGCTGAGCAGTGACATCACATCAGTGGTTTTATCTAGGTGTTCTACATAACTACCTACCTACTGACAGTCTCGTATAGCAGGACACTTCGTAAATAGATCTGATTGTAGATATTTCATGCAATACTTTGGTACTTGTGCCTTTACTTTCTCCAACTGTTTTGAAATGGATTCCCAATCATTAAATCAAAATGGGGGACATTAGATTAACCATTTACTCCTACTTAAAATAAAAAAGATATTATATCTGTATTTATTATAATTTAATTTGATACATAATTTTAATTAAATTTATCTGTTTGTTTGTACATTATTAATTTTAATTTAGTAAGTAATTTAAGTTTGAATATATTTAAGGTGTAGTGTATATAATTAATGTAGGATATAGGACATTAAAATTATCTATACAATTGTACAAAAAATGGTCGTTGGTTTTTGCCAAGACCTTAAAAATTCTAGCTCACGATGACTGCTGAATAACATGGCATAAAACGCCTCTCGCGTGTAGCGGTTCTCAATTCTCATGGCCCCACTTTAACCAACATGGTTACGCGCTAAAAAACTGTGTCGTCTTATTGTAGTTTGTCTCAATGTTCACACGGGAAATATTTATAACACCATATATAATGTAGAAGATAAATCCGATGCTGGAGTACCTTTACACGTGTTCTTCGTGTAACATCAATATCTTATTTGCAGATCAAGTGGGAGAAATAGAGAGAACTTTTTTGCATGTCAAAAGCATTCGGGTTTATTAAGGGATTAAGGGTTGGTACCCTTATACATAGTTTCGCTCAAAGCTGATATTTGGTAGGTACCAATATTTATATCACCCGCATCGACAAATTGGAAAACTGGAAAAAAAATCTGGGACGTAGTGTCAGAAAGCAGGGGTCTGAAATTTTCCATAATACCAATCACGATTACCAATATCAAAAACCTAGTGGGCGGCTGTCCGTGAAAAGTTCAATCCCCTTTATCTACTAAGTGAATACCTTATTTCTCATTTAAACACTTACCGTAAATAACAAGTTAAAGAAATACTTGCTAATAAAACACATAACAAGGCTATTACGATACTGATGGTACCGCATTAACGATTACCTGAACCTAATAGAAGCGAGTAATCGATTATCCAACATTGAGAAACTTGTACAAATTATCATGCTTGCCGATCGAGCCAATTAGGAGCAATATTATTGCGCCTGCGACGTGCTTACTATTAAGCGTATAAAACTTGAATCAAGGTTTCTTCATGCGTAGTTTGTTAAAATTATCTTCTGGACCGCACGACTTCTTCGTGCGTGAGGAGTCTGCTACAAAAACTTCAATTTGACAGCACTGTCTGAATTGTATGACGCAGAGCTTGAACGTATAAAGATTCTTGCGAAAATAATTAGCCAACAACTCATCTCATTGTTCGAGTAGACCAATTTATCTGCGCACACAGAAATAAGTTCAAAAGCCTTTCCTAGAAGGATAGTTTTTTTCTGTCTCTAAATAATTCATAGGGCTACGCTCCGGTGACGACGGCGTTGAAACAATTTGTTGGTGGTACTTTGTTTTTTATCAGCGAGACAGGTGTTCGTGAGTCATCCAGGTCGGATCCAGGCATGAGTGTGTGCACAGTGGCCACCCATGTGGAACAACTTATGTATTATACCAAGCCTTGGCACAGAAAGAATTCACGCTACACCACCCACCGAAATATACCTAAGGGACTTGATAGTCGAGGAACTTGTAAACGTGATAAAAAGTTAAAACAAAGTTTCTGTACCTACACATTCTGTATCTATTTATACAGGACGCGTGATAGTTGCAGATGAAAAGCTCCTGGTTAAACACTCCTCAGAGACCAATAATCTATGAACTGTATGGTTAGGTTTTGTGATACCTTGAGTAAGAGAATTGTAATCACTCAACAAATCAATAAATGCAAAAAAAACAAAAAGTTTAACATTCGTGTATTATTCTACATGGCTTATCAATCCTCAGGGACATCGACCACACAAGTAGTTAACCACTATTCAGTTCCAACCCAGGTTTCCAGTAACTCTTCATTTATGTAAGCGTTGTTTTTGTGGTCAGACGCATCTACAGGTTTTAAATTAGATTTAATGGGGTGGGTAGTAATTCAAAGCCATTGAAGCTTGACAGTTGTGATATAATTTAGTCATACTGCAAAAAGCGAAATAAAACACAAACTTTTGCTTGAACTTTTGATCTTTAGAAGAACTGCGAAATCTTCTACGTATTAGTTAGTTTAAGTAGATGTGTACACAGAACATATTTATAAACCTCCTTTATCTGTTCTGTGGATGTGTAGTCTAAATTCTCCAATTGTCTCAAATGAGTTTTTGGCAACAATAATAAAAGAATCTCTAACTTTACTTTCTAACTCTAGCCTTTAGGGTACAAACAAACAAAGAAAAAATGTGTTAAAAGGTAGGTTCATAAAAATATTGAGCATCTGGTTTGAGGAAAATAAGCCAGATGTTCTTCGCATCATTGGCTTTAAATGCTTCCAATCAATAAAATTTACCACCTGGTCACATCTGTTGAGAGATATATAGAGATACTCTAGACCTTATTTCGAATTATACGGCACACAATTACCTTAATTTTCTATCTTTACAAGAGAATATAGCAAAACATATCTGCTTACACTATATTATAAAGCTGAAGATTAATTGTGTTTCGATGTTTTCGTGAATGCGCTAATCTCAGAAATTCAGTGCCAGATATCCTATTTATCGAAGAGAGCTATGAGCAACTATAGGATGAGAACTTGGATTGCAACTCTGGTAACTCGTTTATTTTTGTCACGTATAAACAAAATTCTAGAGGAAGTCTCGTGCTTTAAAGTAATTAAAATTGTTACTGTACAATAAATTGCTTCGTGAACTATAAATCACTCTTTGTTCTTGTTTTTCAAACATCTATTAGTTCCGTATTGCATTTTAGCCGATTAAATCATAATCTGATGATTATTTTTATTGTTCCTTTTTAAACCTTATTGAACTTATTTTCCGGTTCACGCATTAATAAATTATGTGGAATTCATGAATATCATAACACACGACGACGCCCCAGCTTCCTAGGGTCACGGCCGACTACGTCGCAAGAAAAAGTTTAATACATCCGTCAAACATACCTTCACAATTATAAACCCTAGTAACATTAAAAACGCGAAGGTTTTTAGAGATCTTTCGATGAATGTTTGTTACTATTTCACTCAAAAAGTACTAAATAGTTTCTGAAGAAACTTTGCAATAATATAGCTTGTATATTAAAATATAATATGGGCTACATTTTATTGGAATAGCTTCCTTGTCTCAGGTGCACCTTGGTCGGAAGCTAAATCAACCTTAATAATAAGTTCCTACATTTTTTGTAACATAACTGCGAACCAAATATTTGTACAGGAAAGTCATGTTTCGTTGCAAGAAAATATCGGTACAAATCGCGTAACAAATAAGCGTGGCAACAAAAATAATATCACGATGATCGAATAAAAAATTATCGATAGTTATTCGAGTGGTTAGCATTCGAATACTTTTTATGGCGATGTGGTTACTTACAAGCAATAAATAGGTATTGGACGTACGGAAACCTGCTGATCGACGATACATAAAAAATTACATGTTTTGTTGAACTTGAAAATATCAAGGTCGATAAGGTTATAATTTTGTAGAGAGGCTTTCTTACAAAGACTATAAGTACTAGATTATTCATATCACATTATAAGTTAGGTCAAAGTCAAATCATTTATTTCATTTAGGCCTTTACAAGCACTTATGAATGTCCAAAAAAATAACTAAGGTTGATTCTAATTGCCCATTCCAAAAGTAGCTCCTATGGAGATGAACGGGCAAGAAACATGGTTATTCTTTTTAAAAATAGAATTATATATAGCATGGGAAGATCCTGTAGAATCCCATAAAAAATATGAGGATAAAATAATAATTAGGTTAATATATTTATATGTAGATTTGAATATTCATCTGTTGTTTTTCAAAAGCCCGTTAAAAGTAATAAGTCACTAGAAATGTTCTCATAAACTACGAGCGACGTGTAAGAATTCAAGACCGTTCATTTAACAGTAACCTTGAAAAAGTGGTAGGTATTCAAGAGCATCTTTTTAGTTCATAAAAACTTACAATGGCTTACCGATAGATTGCTTTCCCATCACTAGTAAGCAGTACTTGGGTGTACCTAATTATTATTAGAGGTTACGTTTAACTTTTAAATGTAATACGATAAAAATAATTTAAATATTCACAGAATATTGAATAAATAACTTATTTTAAACGTAAGTAATAAAAAAGACCAAAAAGATTTTTCAGACTAAAGTCCTCGAGGTATGTGAAAAAAGTGGAAATACAAAAGTGTAGATCTTTTTATTACCTACAACTTCGTCATTCAACTTTTTTCTATAGGACTTGTAGTTTCGCCAAAAATCGCGATAAACCCGTTTTTTACCCTTAAAAGCTCCCCCCCTCCCATTTCCCGACTACGAATGGAGTGGAATTTATTTTTTCTTCCATTTTTATCATATTCTCTTCCTTTTGGAATAGGTTTTATTCTACTATAATTTTATTTGACTTTTTGCCTTATTGAAAGGGATAGGCACTGGTCTAATATTAAACATAGTTGTCACCATAGTTAAATTCATTCACGAGCATCCACGAATAACTCGCTTACACCCCACTAGATGGCGCTGTACAGGCAGAGCCGTTTCCTGAATCGCGCTATGGTTTCGTTCACAAACCGTACGTAACATCATAGCGATTGCCGATTTGATGATGGTAGCTGAATATAAGAACGAAGGTTTCAAAATTTGAATTTTTGATAAGGCCTTTATCTTAAAAAATAAAGGTCTCATAAAAATAATAAATGCTGAAAAGCGAAAGCTTGTACAGACAACAGCAGGTCAACGTATACGAATCTGTCAAATTTTACCAATCGAAAATTAACCTACCTCCATTGTGATAAGGTTGAAAATCTATTGCAGAAATTTGACAGATTGTAGTAACTTGATGTGCTGTTGTCTGTACCTGTACGTTTGTCACGCCTGCATTAATTTTTACTAATGTGTAAATTATATTTTTAATACCTACATTAGAATATATTTTTTGTTTATGAAAGTATCGAATAAAATATAATGTACGGTGTACTGTATACTCTTTACACTAAATTATAGAGCTAATTTTTCCCTTATTAGTTTGTGGTTATTTTTTGCAGTCGGGTTTTTTATTCAAACATTATTATACTTATCTATAATATATAAGGATATCGAGTATCAATATATAAGTATTTGCTGATAATTTCGTTAACTGAAAAAATCAAATGTGTAACTAATTGAAGGTACTTAGGTCATTTTAAATCATTCGCGAAAGGTTGCAAGCAGAGTTCATGTACCTACCTCAAGTTTAGTTGAAGATCTAGCGATCTGGAAAGTGTAAGAGGTTACGAAAGTTCATTAGGAATTGGATAGGTCTTCAGTCCTATTGCAACCTTCTCCTTTATGAAAAAAAGGTTAAAAATTAAAGGAAATTTTAGAAGATGTACTAAATCTATATACTAAACATTAACAATAAACCAATACTAGCTATCCTTCAATCGATGTGAAGATAATAGCTCATTAAGTGTGAATACGTGAAGTCATTTCTTAGAGCATGCGTGCGAAAATATGGTTCTTATTAATTTCATACCTCGGCGGCCAAGGTCATCGACCGCTGTAACTAGTAAACTTGTACATAGGTACAGTATTATTAACTTGATACTTTTACCAAAAGCAAGATACGTTTAATTATAGGTACAACTTACGTATTTAAGCAATGCGTAGGACGACCAACGAGGTGGTCAGACGATCTGATAAAGGTCGCAGGTAGGCGCTGGACGCAGGCTACTCCCGACTGATCGGATTTGGTAATTGATGGTCAGCAGTACACGTCCTCCAGCTGAATTGACGATCATAATAAAATTACAATGTCCCTGCGTCTCTTCCCTATTTTTGTCCTTCTATATATCGATATAAATATATAAAACTCAATGGTGACTGACTGACATATACAGTAATCCATCAACGCACAGCCCAAACAACTGGAGGGATCGGGCTGAAATTTGGCATGCGGGTAGATTTTATGACTTAGGCATCCGCTAAATAAGAATTTCCCGAAAAAAGAAAACAATACAAGGTTGCCTAATATTTTTTTTCTCTTTATCTGTTGCTCTATATTTCCGCAAAAACTCAAAAAGTATCTACTTCATGGATTAACTTAAAATTTTGCATCAAAATTACTGAGAATTTTAGTCAGGACATACATACAATCACGCTATCTAGATTTTCAGCTCGGCACCTATGGGAGATAAGCAGTGACGTAATTGAAAATTCTCAATATTATTTATACTCTGTCATATACGTTCATTCTAACATAGGCTCTTACACTTTCCGGATCGCTGAATCTCCTACTAAACTTGATGTATACGAACTCAGCTTGCAATCTTTCGCGAATGATTTAAAATGACTTAAGTTCAATTAGTTGGTCATCATATTCCTCACACCCACTTCAAAGTTTGAGCGGTTCATTGGTTTTTTTCTGAATGCGACCATAAATAGTAAGTATGTCACTAGAATAAAAAACCGGCCAAGTGCGAGTCGGACTCGCGCACGAAGGGTTCCGTTCCATTGTCTATGAAAAATAAACGTACCTACTACCTACAACTAGCCAAAACACGAACATTTCTCGGCAACAAAAAATAACTTTGTTTTTCATACAAATATATGAATAACAAAGTTATAATTTGCGGTTACTGAAAAAGTGCTATATCTCAAAAACTACTGACTGTATTTCGTTCAAACCAATTTTGGTTAATAGTTTTTATTAAGATCTATAACATACATTTTTTTTAGATTTTTCACTTCGATAGTTTAGAAGTTACAGGGGGGGGGGACACACATTTTAGCACTTTGAAAGTGTCTTACTCTGAAATGATTGACTTTGAGAAAAAATGGTTTTAGAAACCTCAANAAGTGCTATAACTCAAAAACTACTGACTGTATTTCGTTCAAACCAATTTTGGTTAATAGTTTTTATTAAGATCTATAACATACATTTTTTTTAGATTTTTCACTTCGATAGTTTAGAAGTTACAGGGGGGGGGGACACACATTTTAGCACTTTGAAAGTGTCTTACTCTGAAATGATTGACTTTGAGAAAAAATGGTTTTAGAAACCTCAATCTCATTTTTAAAGACCTATCTATAGATACCCCACAAGTATAGGTTAGATGAAAAAAAAATTTTTTAGTTTCAGTTCCATGTATGGGGAGCCCCCCTCTAATATTTTTTTTTATTATTTTTGCATAAGAATCGTAAAGCGGTTAATGTAATACATCTACTTACCGAGTTTGAACTGTGTAGTCTTAATAGTTTCGGAATAAAGTGGCTGTGACATACGGACAGACAGACAGACAGACAGACATGACGAATCTATAAGGGTTCCGTTTTTTGCCATTCGGCTACGGAACCCTAAAAACTAGACACTATGACGGTGCCACAATTAAGTAAATGTAGTTGCCGTTTCCCATAGAGATGTGACTAAAACCGGTACATACATGCCTTCAGTAACTAGTATTACAGTTTTTTTTTATTCTGCGAAATGAGGTATTAATAATAAACACGAAGATACTCAAATACAGAAAATAGTGCCTTATTATGCTGAGATCTGGGTTAAACCGATGCCGTTTCCACGAGGCGTTTGTTATATAGAATGTAGCATGCAGATGCAAGAGAATCTGAATCATGTACCTACTTAACAAATATGTTTGCCCCCTAGGTGAATTTTAATTTATTAATGTTGAAGTTTTAGTGATGCTCCGTGTACTGGTAAAAACATTACGCATAAAAATACGATCAGTTTATGGTAGACAGACAGACGTACTGTTTCATGATAACTGTGATAGTTAAGTTTAACATGGCTTGTGTATACAGTAAGGAGCACCACAATGTAAGAAACAAACCGTTTTTAAAACAACGTAATTGTAACTCCGTAACGGATTGCTGACTTCCCAACGAGCACAACATAACATGGCGCCTGCTGTCTGTACCCGACTGCACTTACATTGAAAGAAATTGTAAAAAATGGCGAAACACGAATTTTCTTATTGCATTATCTTGGAAAAATGTTTTACTGTACTATAGATTCCGTACCCAGTTGGATCCAACTGCCTCGTTCGTCTAGTGGTCGCATAGCGCGATTTCCGTGCCACGAGTCTCGGGTTCGATTCTCGGGTCAGGCCGAAATCGCTTTTAGATTTTTGAAGAGAATTTTAGAAACTTTCACAGAGCAGCCTGGAGTTTGCAAATTGGCAGTGTTACACCCCCGTGCCTGGAAGGGCACGTAAAGCTGGCGTCCTCGAATGCTACGCAGTAGCAGTCTTAGTTATAATTCCACGTCAGAGGCCGTCAGGCGGATTTGAGAAAACTCTGACACTACAGCTTGTTAGGTGATTGAACCTGCATCTCACTCGATATGAAGAAGACCAACTGACCTCTGTTACCAAGCATCCCTTTCTACACATCCTTCTTAATAACAGTCAATATTAGGCCGGCCAATTATGAAGATGAAAAGAAGATAAACGAAAGATTATATTTTTTCAGTGGTAGAGTGCATTACAGCATGATTAAGCCTCAAAAGATTCAACTGTAACACGAGTAAGACAGCAACAAGATAGCCATATCGGAGACTCGCAGACAGGAATGCAAGGCCATTCATCCAGTTACCTTCTGATTGCAATCCGTAGGTGTTTGAGTGCCCACTTCATCTGAGCAATGCCTGATAAACTATCAGTTGATATCTTTAGAGCTTAATCTAACGGTTATCTTTTTACCACGGTTATGTGGGAACCGAACAGAATAATTGATAACGGGTTGCCAGTTGAGTTCTTCCCTATTTTTTCTTTGAAATTTCTCTGAAATTTAAATGTTAATCTTGCATATGAATAGACTTCCCAATAGACGTACATACTATAGTCATACAGATTTTTTTCCACTGGATGCCTAAACGAATGACAATCTGGCACAAAGACGCCTTGTACAAAAAACATACTTGAGACTTCAAGTTATTATCCATAGTTCACACAATCCATAAAAACACGATATTTCATTGGACTTAATTACTGTTATCTAGGTCGTCAAAATATGTACCTTCACTTCATAGGAGTATTCCTTCATTACATATGCCAGTAAAACGGCATCATATCAAGCTTGTCAAGTTGCCTATTTAGGCAAGTATCAAGAATACTTGAGCCGTACATTTATGTCAATAATGTGAACACCAGGTCACGACCAAATAAGAGATTACCATTATCTTTAAGGTTTGAGTTAATATGTAGATCCTTATATGTATAAACTCATAAGAATGCATGCATGCATTCTAGCATACTTTATTAATGTGCTGTAATTAAAAGTAAAGTAGGTAAAAGTACCAATAGTTGATATTACCATAGTTACCTATCGTTGATGAGCCATTTAATTAGATTTAGAAAAATCGTATTACCTATAGTCTGCCAGGTTTTGCACTCGAATACCTGTTCTATAAGAAGATTCGATTAGAATCGACCTTCACCCTATCGAATTAATTAAATACTTAATCCAATAATATGCATGTAAATACTTCATTCGATAATATTAGTTTTTACTGAAACCTACAGAATGGGTAGGTATCATACAAACAACGTTTCGTCTACTGTTTTTCTAAATCTTTCGTCTATTGTTTGGCTTGACGTAAAATAGCATTTTGGGTGTTAGAGTACCGTACTGTACCATACCGTACGTACATAGTGAGAATCAAAGAAACTGAAATTGCCAATACTAAATCACAACGTAGTAATAAATGTCTCAAATAATGACCAACTGTGCAATTTGTATTTCGACAGAGAAAGTTTAATTGGGAAGACTGTAAAAAGCTTCGCCAATTTTTGAGAACAAACCTTCGCCCTCAACCTTTGTGTAGAACGAAACCTTAAAAAAACAGAAGCTAAAGGTTAAAAGGAAAACTTTTTACCTTTAAACAGGTTCTCGGCAGCTGGTTACTTAATTGATGTAGCATTTAGAATCGCAGGCGACCTGCGACCCTAGTTTCTTGCTAAGCCACCCGGCGCATAGCATTTCTTTTCTAAGTACTTGAGAAACGTCCCATGTTTTACACCTTGCCTGGTTTAGCTTGATAGTTTAGGAAGACGTTTTACAATACCTTTGTAGCTAAGAACCATAAAGGTCATTCTAGGGATAATTTTCGGCTTTTCTTTGCTTGAATAAAAAAAAGGGATAACTTTCGGCTTTCGAAGTACTTATAGACAACAGCACATCAAGTTACGACAATCCGTCAAATTTCTGCAATGGATTTTCAACCTTATCACAACAGTGGGTAGGTTAATATTCGATTGGTAAAATTTAACAGATTCGTATACCGTACCGTATACCTATATTTTTAACCGACTTCCCAAAAAGGAGGAGGTTCTCAATTCGACCGCATTTTTTTTTGTCAGTAATGTCACGTCACTAATATTAGGATAATAATAATTGTACGTAATCTTCTACCACCGCTTAGAAACAGATATTAGATGTTAATTTGAAGCGTAATATTTACATGAATGTAATTTTATAATCACACCAAACGCCGGTTTCAAAGGATACCTAACCCAAGGCGCTAGAGTCTTCAGGGCACCGCATGCGCATGACTTTAATAACGGCAGATTTTAATATCTGTGTTAGGATCAAAAATAACTTATGTATTCATGAAATTCAGTTAATGTATTAACATTTAGTACCTTCTTCTACTTATAGATTTTTTAATTTAACATGGCGCTAGATGCATAAAGATAGCCATGCAACAAACAGACATATTAGTGCCTATTGCAATACACAGATAATGTCTACATTTTGAAACTAATAATAATAATCATTAACATAGTCTGTTCGCACGTTATTCTAAAGATGTGGTAATCCTCTATGAGTGCCAATGTGAAACTTAATATCTCTCAGTGTATAAAAAGGTTTAGCTTTAATATCTTAGGTCGAAAAGGACCTTTTGAAAAAGAGGAATCATTTCCTATGGTTTACATAAATGCGATATTAGATACTGCGCAAAGAAGTTAATATACGAACTACGGATGCTAGACTAAAATACTCCTTAATCTAAATGTTTACTTATGCCTTGTAAAATTCATCTTTTTAAAAGCTTTTTTAGAATTACTTGTACTACTGTTACTTGTCTACTAACGGCCATTCCCAATATTCTATCCATCCCTAGATTTGCTTACTAGAGATAGGTTTTTGACATTACTTGTATGGGGCTTATGTCAAAATTCTATCTCTAGTAGGCAAATCCAGAGATAGATAGATTATGAATTCCGCAGTAAGTCACTACGAACTAGCCGTCTTCCGTGGTTTCCCTCTCGTCCCGGGAAAACTTCTTCGCGTACCAGAATAAAGTATAGCCTAAGTTACTTTAGATAGAGGGATAGTCTAGCTTTCCAGCAGTGAAAGATTTTTTAAAATCATCCATTATTTTTGTGCCAATTCGTTAAAAACACACTTGCATACAATTTTTTTTAGTGTAGATAACAATTAGTATCAAATACAAGATAAAAAACGAGGTATACACCGACACTAACAGTTCAAAATGAAACTCTAATTATATCTTGCATACCCATAATTGTCAAATTACGAAAGTAATGGGAACATTTTTACTAAACGCCATTACATACTTGCAAAACCTATTGTTTCACATTTCCTAACTAAATCTGATATCGGAAATGTTGTGAAAAACAGTTAGGTTCATGGTGTCTAAAACCTCGAAGATTAAAACAATGGTGTCCTAATAACGGTCAGCGGTGTGATCCGTTGCACAATAGTGATTCATGGGGTTTAATGAATAAGTCCTGATTAAGCAGTCTTAAACAATGGTGTCAATAAAACAATAAACAAGTCAATGGAAATTTAAACAAAAGTACTAACAAATCCAAGAATTTTGATGATAAGACAATCGCCCATCTTGATCCCAATAAATTCACGGCATTATTTAGTAATAACAATCGCGTCCAAGGCTGATTGTGGACCACGGCGGCTGTTCTCATATAAGGAGATTAGCCAGCTGCGCAGAACATATTAGAGTGCACAAGCATTTGCGCTGACACAGATGCACTCCATATTCCCTCACTCTCATAACCCGATTCAACGAAAAATCCCACACAAGCAGAGAGAGACCAGGCGTATGAACGACATTAACGTGCTCTCCCATGCACCGGTGTATCAATGACCAACTTCCAGACTCCAGGCTGCATTGTGAAAGTTTCTAAACCCGCAAAGTGGTTTCGGGCCGACCAAGGAATCGAACCCAACTGCCTCGTTGGTCTAGTTGTCGCATAGCCGACTGCTGTGCATTATTTAGTAAACAATCCGACACGATCAGAGAGAGATCAGGCGCACGGGGCGCCGTCCCATCGGGTTATGAGAGTGAGGGAATAGGGAGTGCACCTGTGTCCGCGCAAATGCTTGTGCACTATAATATGTCCTGCGCAGATAGCTGATCTCCTTTCACAATAAGTATTATAGTAGAAGTAGGATATAAAACTTCTTTACTCTCTTCTACTGAGTGGGGTACCAATTCCCATAATTAAAAAAGTCTCATCAAAATAAGAAACTGTCGTACATGTGACCTACTAATAATCCATCCTTGCTTCACCTGTCAATCAAAATGTGGACCAAATTCTTTGCAAGTGTTTGTCATAACACATTATAATTTGTTTGTGTGGTTTAAGAATGTGTTTGGCAGTGGTTTGCCAAGATTTCTGATTGATTGTGTCTTTCAAATGAGGTATTTCTTAATAATGCATGCTTGTACAGTGTGGTAATAAATACACATACTTCCAGAGCTATTTTCAAGTCATAATATTTACACCTCGCTAATTCTACATTCAGTATTACTTAAAATGAGAATAGGTAAATATTTTTTATGGCTACTAGTTCCCCACAATTCTACTCCGAGGGGACTACTTCCCGTTTCTTTAGAAATAGAGTCCTTTCTTGGGCTCCAGAAGTAGAAGTCTAGACTAGACTAATACAATGTAATATTAAAGTTAAAGAATCCATAGTTTTAATCAGTTCAGTTGTTTTGGCGTAAAAATCAGACAGACAAAGTAAGGAGCAAAATGCAATTATTTTTATTCTTTAAGTTTGAGGGTTTAATGATAATTTGTATCAAACTTACGCCCTACGGATGTGCATCCTTTGAACTGTGGGAAAAAACAACCCTTCCATTGTGCAATTCTTGATGCAAGTTTATGCAGTGGGATAAAAAGTTGCCATTATATAAACTTTGAAGTTCGTCTTGAATAATATTACTTCGACCGTTTAAGTACAGTTATATTGTAAAGCAATGACCTTTACTCTCTTCTAGTTGTCTATCACTCGTCGTCTAATAATCACGTTACATGATTACTTGTATGCGCCATGCATGGGCTTTTTCGGTTCTTTATTTAAGATTTTTTTTCAGTTCATTGAATTATTTTGCTACTACTAACTTCCTTCGAGTTCCGTCGACTCTCGAGCGAGCTACTTCTAGTACTCAGTTTCCAGTAAAAAGCTTAGCTTATCAGGGGGCACGGCAGTGCCCCCGCCAAGTCAAGCAGAAAAGCGGTATGTTATTCTGATATATAAGCTATGTTACTGTCATGTTTCATCAAAATTCGTCCAGTAGTTTTTGCGTGAAAGAGTAACAAACATACATACATCCTCTCAAACAAAGGATCTTCTACCTAACTCCTAAGTCTGTAGGTAATCTAGGATAGGAATACCAAGGCATAAAATAAACGACTCATTACACATTCAGGACTAAGCACATAGTTGGCAACTACGGTTCAAATTAATTCGTTAATCTGCATTCAGGGACTCTCGAGGTATTCCTATTCATTACCTCTTGGCACTTGGAAAAACATATTGTCAAGTATAAAGACACTGACGACAGACATACTTACATTATTATGTAGTAACATTCTTAGTACATCCACAGGATATAGGTACAGTAGTAAGCATAAGTGGACTACCAGTTTCAAAAAACAATTGCATAGCAATATTAGTGGTACTTACGACCTTCTTAATTTGTAATCTTAGCGTCGCGTCGTTATTAAAATATGAGGGTAGATTATGATAAGTTCACTTTAAATCTATCCTCATATTTTAACAACTTTTCTAGTCACTTATAAATTATTCCGGTATTCGCTGTTGTTGATGAACACAGTAACGAGCGTTTGTGTTATCTTGTTGCGATTGTATTCTTTTGTATTCATTATGCAGGCTTATATTAGTATTGAAGCCAAGTCAAACATTGTGACCCTATATTCGGATGGTCTTAATATATCTCAAATATCGAATAAAACCGGCTTATGCGTAAGTAATTTTTTCTAATATAATGTGACGATATTTATAAAATAGCTCAATTGCTTATTGCAAGTGTGTAATATATATTATTGTTTTTAGAGAGAGACTACTAGGCGTTGGGTGAAGAGATTTGCGGAAGATGGTAGTCTGAAGAGTCGTGATAAGAGTGGAAGACTAC
>NWSH02000323.1:13874312-13890632 GCA_002382865.2 Heliothis virescens | reverse complement strand
ATGAGTTCGGCACATCAGCACGCACCGTTCGCCGCAGATCTATGCCGAAGGTCTTCATTCACCGGACGCCAGATAAAAATGTGTGAATATTGGGAGTGGATAAGTGCTTAAGGGCCTGGTGAATTGAGGTTTATTTCGACGCGAGCCAACAGTGTCAATAATGTGGAAGTGTTTTGAACGATGTTATCTAAAATTTTAAAAAATTCGAAACAGGTAGGGTAACTTTGTGTCAGGACATAGCGGCCGTAAGTTTAACAAATTAGTATTTATATTAGTATTCATACTGAGGTTAAGCTTCAATCCTCTTTTCATTGAGAAAATGAATAATTAAGCTATAACCTCAGAATTTTCTTCATGTCTGGAATTATGTAACCTAAAATGTGTTTTTATAATAATAACATAAGTGTAAAGGATTTATTTTATGTAAAAAATACAATGTTACCATAAGTTCAAAATTTGTTTCATTTATTATCATTTAATAATAATAAATTACCTTTATATAAATACCAAATACCTTGGACCCTGTGCCCGATATCGGTGGCCACCTGTTTTTTATATTTTTAAATGTTTTTATATTCTTTCTTTTTTATAATGATGTTTAAAAATGTAAAAAATATGTTTGTGAATAAATAAATGGAATAATAATTACCTTTATAATATTATTTATTGTAATAACCATTTTTTTTCAAAACAATTTAACAAAAATAAATTACAATCAATGATGACCAATAAATATAATTAATCATCATTATATATAAGATAAATATAAGATAAATAATAAATATTTTATATACGTTTCTTACATTATATATTGATGCTTATATACTGCCGCTTATATAATCAGTATTCCTAATTTACTACTTATTAGACCCTAAGTCCAAACCTTGGATTCGAACTCACACCTATCCCAATCATATTTGCTAGCGCAGCCTCGTTACCGACCTAGCTATGGTAGCTTACGTTAACACGTCGAAATTTTGCATTAGTATACGCGCGGGGTGTGACACTTAAAAACAGGTTACTGATATTGACATCCTTGTCTAGCATTGACTACATCTATTAACTACTCGTGGCGATGCTACCCAACACGTTATTTTTTAGCGTTGGAACATCACTCACACGGATAAATATGCGTGTGCATGTGTGTATAAGCGCCGCGGCCCGAATAGTGCACGCGATAATAGCCACAGCGGTGGAAATGGACTTTTGGACGTTGACTGTACATGAGTGAAAACTAAATTCCCGATATTTCGAAGATATTTCGAATATTAAGATATTTAGTAAGGCTCTATTGATTATGCAGGCTTCATTGTCAACTGTCACGTGAAAGGAAAAGCACGTTAGCAGAAAAACAGCACCTAAGTGAAGATGATCCAGCATTTGAAGAAATTATTGGAAGGTGAAGTAAATGCAGTGTATTTTTGACATTCTTGAGCAACACAGAGGGTGGCAGGAAGACATTTATGACTGAATTTCCCTGTCTTGTTAGGAGTATTAAACCAAATGAATAATCTGATATTCGAAGACCCTCAAGTTACCTTTCCTTACGGCTCAGCCTTCACAGCAACTCAAGCGCGACGCCATGAACAGCACAGTTCAGTTCACAACACCATAATAATTGACGATATATCTCCATTTCCCACATCCCACAAAAGGAGGATAGTGCAAACAATGGAGACGCTATCATCCTCTCTGATCGCGAGAATTACACTCACAATACCACTTCCGACGGGGAAGTAGCGGGCTTGTGATTTTTGTTCTCTCTATTTATTTACATGCTGATGTCATGTTTCAATAAGTTAAATGAAAACAAATAGAACTGAACAAAAAAACATATTGAACTAGCCCGTCGAACTTTGTTTCGCAAAAATAGAAACAGCCCGGCGAACTTTGTTTCGCCTTAAAGGCAATTAATGAAGAAGCGCTAGACCCATTTTATGCAAACTTCACATAAACCATCTATCTACGTTTGGATAAGTGAACCCATTATAAAATTACAAAGAAAGCTGGCATTGATTTATATTTAGGTAGGTATATAGATTACTGAAAATGCTCTCGTACATAAGCTGGATATATGGAGCTCTTACAGACTCCCCGACTACCGAAGAAATTAATAATTTCACACTCTACCCTGAAGAATACAATTAGGAGAATTAGCCGTGTTAGAGCCCAATGGACTGGTACGTGACGATGGAAAGAGGCCAGATGGTACGACGTTGTTGCCATGGGTGATGGGTAGGCCCTTGGTGTGGGATGCAACATGCGTCGACACCCTGGCGCCATCGCATATTCCTAGCACGGCAGGCTGTGCTGGTGCGGCTGCTGCTTCTGCAGAGACCACCAAGCGGCGCAAGTATAGCAACCTTATTGGCAATTATACTTTTGAGCCGTTTGGGGTCGAAACGCTCGGACCATGGGGCCGAAGTACACGCCTCCTATTCAAGGACTTAGCCAAAAGGCTTGTTGACGCTTCACGTGACCAGAGGGCTGGCTTATTCTTTGGTGAAAGAATTAGCATTGCCATACAACGTGGCAATGCAGCCAGTCTTCTGGGCACTTTTCCGGAGGACAGTGATGTGGAGGAAAACTTCGACGCCTAACATCACTCATGTCCTTTTATATTTCTATTTTACTTTAGTATGTATTATTTTAGTATTTAAGAGTAGTTTTAAGTTTGTATAGAGATAGACGTAGATTATATAATTAGGACAATTATACATATTTGCAAAGCATTTTATGTAACCTGTCATTGAATAGGTACACAAAAAGGTGCTTCCTTTACAAATGGCCAAAATACAATACAACCGATGAAATCGTTCAACTCAATATTATCATAATCATCATAACCGATAATATTTCTTTTCTCAGCGAATGTTGAAATTAATTTCTTCTTTATTACCTTAAAGAAATAATCATAACGACTTAAGTATCCTCACGAAAGACTACATATATTTTTATTTACGCGACTGGACATACGAGTACGTGTCAAAAGATAGTTGATGCCACTTCTAGCCCTATCACATGGTTTGCAATAGCGATAAGAATTATTGCAAATATTATTTCCACAACTTATGAAATGTGGGAGTAATTAATACACGTAAAGGCGTGTGATTTCGTGTTAATATTTGGGAAAAAGACAGCTTTCATATGAAAAGATATGACACGAAATTCCTTTATTGCTCGCTAGAAGTTGGATTTCCACATAAAATTATAAACATTTCAACTAAGTAGGTACTTAATCTATTGCTGCGGTGTTGTCACAGTCTTCGGCATTAATCTCTACATGGAACCAAGGCAGGCATATTTTATTTTTTCAGTTTTTGGCTTTTCAGTTTGATATCTGTCTTGATTACGCTTACGCAGTTTTTGTTTTAACAAATACACTCTCCCTTAAATCTGTAGGCATTAAAAATATAAGGAGTGGTTTTATTTATTAACAAACAATTCCTCTACGTAGGAAGTAATATTTTATGACTAAAGAAGAAATATTGGTGTAATAAATTATACTAGTGCAACTTTTGATTTTAATGCATTCGAACATCACTTTCAATCTCCACATTTTATGTGAGCTCGATTCTCACACAAAAATGTTTTTCGTGTGCCATTGTTTGCGACTGTGAAAACAAATGAAACTCAATTTGTTTTTGTCATACATATTTGTATTAATATAACAGATGTAAAAACGTTAGCCGTTAGTTTCATATGAACAAAGGTATCATTACGACCGGTCAGAAGGTCATTGGAGCAACAGTAAAAGTAGGCAACGCCATCATTTTAGTACTCATTTTTTTAGTCTAACGCAAACATATCTGTTATAATTTAATGAGGAACCTACATATTTCATATTTCGGGTTTAGGGATAATCACTGGTATTTATGGACCTCAAAAAACAAGATGCGAGAGGAAAATAATCGTCCGCATAATTATATTATAATCAAAACGACGAGGCTTTTTGTGACATCATAAGGGCTAACTACGCTAATTATGGCGTCTTTTGTAATGTCTTAGATTCCATATTGTTCAGCGTGACTTTGAACAGGTGCTTTGTAGGACTAAGTATCAGCTTCCGATCCATGCGCAACATGTGCCGGATCTACGGGGTTCTGCTCCGGCACCAAATTATATGAGAAGCAAAGCCGTGCCCGCTGTACCGAGTCGGACCTCGTAGTTATTGTTTGTAACTCCATAAGATACTTCATAATATACCAGTACCATTATTATACAAACTCTGTCATTGCTGTGCTGCGTAGGCCTTTTGCTCGTTCCATTAATTGCATTCTAATGATGCTGTCCTAATTAGACCCGTATTTCTACCAAGCAGAGCAAAGTTCCCACAATGCTGTTGATGCCACTAACCGAGGGAAAATACGCTCGTTTTGCACACCATGTCAGGCGACTTAAGTCTATGAGTGAGAGTAACCTGACTCGGTCGTAAACATGAATAACAACTAAGTATTCTTTTGGCATCACTAAAATCCGGCAAAAACTATCTCGTGCAGGTAATTGAGTAGAAAAACAAAACATGCTATTTATTGCTACTTACACAAAGTCAAACTTTGGTAAACGCCGCAAAAGAAATTCATGGTAAAAGTACTGAAGACTTGATTGTAAACAACACGCACTTCCTATAGGAAATGCAAATTGTTTATTATAGGAAGATTCATAAATCGGAGGTGCAAGCAATATCGCGCGGTTGGTTAAGTTATTTTAAATACTTTCACCTCATTTTACAAAAAACTATGACTTACATTTTCGACCGTTTCTTTGCCGTTGACACGCTGAACCGAATTCTGTCTCTTTGTGGTGACCGCTGATCTCGAAGAGTAGCGGTTCGACAGCCTCCTCGCGAAGTTGCTCTTAAAGTCTTCACATCTCATGATAGACTCAACTGGTCTCCCAAACCCTTCGTCCGTATGGCCGGGAACCTCGTCAGTATGATCCATGAACATTGTTGTTTACCAAACACATTAAAAGTCATTATATACTAGCAAGTTCATTGAATAAAGATCGCAGTTTGAATTTAAATTACGATGACTATCGCGCGCGCTGCATGCAACCGTTACCGTTTGCGATGTATGTTGTACTGACTCTATTAACCACCTGCCTTGTTTACACCTTAGGGACACTAGACTTAGTAATGTTACTTACTTTAGGTATAGATTTATAAGAAAAACTAACGCAACTGATGGACTAAAATTTTAATTATTTAGCTTTTATGGAGTTCTTGACATTATTTTAAAAATGTCCAAAAAATTAAGCACTGCATGAATATTTTAGTTTAGCGCCACCTAGCGGAAAATTTTGAGTCACAGTGGTTATTTGCATAATATAACTAATGTTGCAGTTCCTTCTCTGTGGCATAGGTGGCGCTTCAACCAATAATGTTATACGATAAAATAGTTTATTACCAATGACTTACAGATGACACTACTATACATCGAAACTAAATAAAAAATTATAGCCTGAAAGTGTATAAAATCTATTTCTTATTTATTTGTTCTTTAATTTGACACAAGTCATACGCCTGTTTCTGACTTTCAGGCTCAGGTTGACTTTAAACTGTTTGTCGATATGAGAGATTAAATTATTGTGTGGCCTTTGGCCATTTATAAACATGGAATAAAATAATAGAAGAAAAAAAGAGTAAACACGATGGAATTAAAAGACATCGCCTGCGGTAAAAACACTTGTTTATTCCTTGTTAGACGCTAGAATGAGTTAACTTTCCGCTGAAAAACTCGAAAATCCATCATCAGAAAGTAGGGCATTCTAATAAAGTGCAGTCAACTAGACTAGCTCTTTATTCTGTTTCTTTGGCTTTTTTTGCGCCAACTCCAAATAAAATTGGGAACAGGGCAGGAAGATGATGATGCCCTTTTGGGTTTGTGTCATGGTGGAAAAAGAAGTTTCATAATTTACTTATGTTCTAAGTACCTACCTATCTACACCACATGCCTGATTTTGGGTTATTTGCATTCCAATTCTATATCGACTATCTACCTACACGTTTTACTTAAGTACCTAGGTACTGAAAGTGTTTTATCATGTTTAGATAACACAATACAGCCGCCAATCCTTTTGCCGTAGCAACCAACAAAGGCCATAAATAAATTATTTTGAAACGTGAGTTTTAAACTTAATATTTACTTCAAATAAATATATGGTAGCTAGAGAAATCTATGTATTTTTGATGTAGGTAGCTTTTTACAGAACCTTGTAATGATAAAGTCTGTCAAACCATAATTCTAATGTAGTGTGGTTCAATACTAATGGAATTAAATGTCTAAGATAATTGAAACTTATGAGCTTAATAATTCTTCGTTGCATTTAATATTAGATGTAACTGAATTATTCAATTCCTGGTTGATATGTTAATTTATTTTTCTGTTTGCAATAATAGTTCGAGCCATATTGGCAAGTGATTGAATGTTGTCGCGTCACGACCCAACACAGCGGTGCAGACTCTGGTGAGTGGATACCAAATAACTAGGAAGGTACATCAATAAATTACAATTATTATTCATTTAACTAATTACTTCATGTTTATTTAATGATCTGTGGTCCTCAGGGTTCGCTAAGTGCGCAGATCTCACGGGACTCGGCGCGGTTGAAGCCGCGAAGCATGTGTGGCAAGTATTATCTTAAACAACCGTAAGTTCCAGTGGCGGCGCTAGACCAAAAGGGCGTTTTTTTTCAAACAAAGAAAGATTTTGAATATCGGTCCAGCCATCTTCGAGTAATCGGTTAACATACATAAAAAAAATACGGTCGAATTGAGAACCTCCTCCTTTTTGGGAAGTCGGTTAAAAATTGAAGTAATGTCTTTACCGCCGAGTACAGACACCTCAGGCCGCAAACGAAGAATAAATTATTGTCGCTATACCTACTCAGACAATGTAACAAAGAGCATGTTAAGTATGTATGTAGACAGATGGATGGAGAGGGAGACGAAGATCGAAGAAAATCAAGATGGTTTACGTGAGAGTAGGTATGACGAGTGCCAGAGAGGAATGGACGCGGAAAACATTGCGCCGACCCCAAAATAAAATCAGGAGCAGAGCAGGAAGAAGACATTCTGCTAACGTATTTTAGTGATAATTTTTAATCGTTGCATATGCTTCCAGTTTTATTGCTGCATCATGGGAATTGATCATTCCCCTTGCCACGACTTTGATTTGGTGGAGATCGTGTTCCTTTGCGTGGTATTCACGTTCATTCTCATCGTGATAACCCAGGTATGCCGCATGCTGGCTTCAGGCTTCCTCAACACTGGTCGTTAGGTAAGTACACACTACAGACATTTAAAGCTGGTTGCTGTGATAAGAGAGATTACAGTAGCACACATAGTTTTTGCCTGGAATGTTTCTAGTAGTTGGAAATATTTCTAAATGATACCATTTCCCTATTTCTGGTTATTGCAATTGGTTCAGCAGCTTCTCCAACTCTTTTCCTTCTTCTTAAGCTTCGTCAAATTAGTTTTGAAGCTAGGTTCGAACGTAGAAAGCTTTTGAATATGATAACGATTCATTTATTTTTCAGGTTTACCTAATGGCAAATAGATTTACAAGTTTTGTCAAGTAATACAAATCCATACGGATGGCTGACCCTACAAAGTAAGACTAATAATTTTTAATATATTTCGAGATATCTAGGAGAAGAAAGGAAAAAAAATATGCCAATTCAGTATGCTTTAAACAACTGTGATACTTTGATGAGCTAAATAGCTAAGAAGCTATTTTATTTAAACTACAGATATGACTTTTAGAATTACTTATCCAGAACTTCTTCCTAAATAAAATGAAAGCGCTGACTCGTTTTTAATTCGACGAACTTCATAATCATCGGCCTTCTTGTTGTCCCACTGCAGAACACAGGCCTCTTTTTGCACATAAAGAAGGAACGAGCTATAATCACCACGCTTGCAATTTGGGATTGGCGATTTTAGGTTTTAGATAAATTCAGGTTTCTTCAAGATGTTTTCCTTTACGTGTGCTAAGTCATTAGTATCCAAGACTGACTTTTGAAGTACATACAACATAGTAAAGTTACATTGATACTTGCTGGCATTTACTGGAAGCCATATACTCTTATTTGAAACCCACCACGACTTTGATCTAGCTGAATCTTTTGATTTTCATAGTATAGTTCTCTGCTGGTTTATATTTTCTCTTCGTTTTCAAGACTGGAGCTACATTTATGAATAGCATGTTAGTTCTGTTCTCATTTCATGCTTTTGTTAAGATGCTATGTGCAACCGCAGGGCAGATAAACGGGCCACACAGATGTCGACACTGCGAAAGTTCTGTTTCCGTATTGCATGCTATTGTGCGTTATTTATGCGGTGTTCTAATGGAAATACATGGCGTAATTTTAACGTTAACTTTTAGATTTTTTACGGACAAGATTCGCTTCTTCTTCTACATCTTCCTTGCATCTTTTTGCTTTCTTTTACCCATGCTAGAAGGTATACTTTGGATAAACAGAACACAACTTTGTAATTAATTACTAAGTATTAGAAATAATAACCGGCTTTTACTTTAAATCCGTCACATTTCAATCTTTTCAATCATCACACATGTATTATACCGACGTATATCAATATAATACAGGAAATGTGAATGTCTGTTTAGTATTTACTTCTCCCCGGCAAAACATCTCAAGTTCTCAACTAACATAACATTTTAGTTGATTATGTATCTTAATCAGTATAGTTCCACAGGACGCGAGCAGCTAAGTATTTTACAAAATAACTATGTATGTAAAAAAGCACTAATTGCAAGCAATTGGATTGCCTGTACCCAGTTGTAGATGAAGGGCAAGATATCCCTAACAATAAACCCTGTAATACACCATTAGGTACCTACATACAGTAAGTAAGACCGTTGTGAAACGACTTACGATCTCCCTAGACGTTTGGTAATCGAGTCTAACGTAACGGTCCGAATTATTTTTTAACTGTACAACAAGATTGGCGTTATGATTGTTGCATAAGCGTGGTCAGCGTGACGTCAGCCCGTGACGAGTTTCAGACTTGGCCCCATAACACAATAGAGTGTCGAAAAGATTGGTGAGCGCGGTCAAATGCACGTGATCTCTTTAGATCATGCACGTGGCTTTATTTATTTCATACTAGCTTTCCGCCCGCGGCTTCGCCCGCGTGGAATTCGGTTATTCGTTTGCAATATATTACCTTGTTTTAAACGACACACAGCGCCATCTACAATCCATCCATCAAGCAAAGAATATTTTTGTTTTCCCTCGGGAATATCTATTTTTTCGGGATAAAAAGTACCCTATTATTTAATCCGGACTTCCTAACTTTACGTCTGCAAAATTTCAAAGCAATCGGTTCAGTAGTTACGGCGTGAAAGCGGAACAAACAAACAAATAAACAAACAAACAAACAAACTCACTTTCCGATTTATAATATTAGTAAGGATCATTAAATGTAAGAATGAAATAATACAAATGTATTTATCATCTTCGTGATCGTTGTGGCCTACTTAGTAGTTTTTCGTTTCCAAGTCAACAAGTAAGTACCAATGTGACTTTTTAAAAAGTATATTTAGTTTCCAAGTACGTCTTAGATACCAATAACGAAACAAGATTTATCTAAAACCTAGCCTGGACTCAAAATCAAAGTCAAATGTTTTTATTTCAAATAGGCTTTTGCAGGCTCCTATGAAACGTCACACTGGTCGCACGGTTCCAAAAAGTTGGTCTCATGGAGAAGAGCCGGCAAGAAACTCCATAGACTCTCTTTTTTTTAAGTAATATGTTCACAAACATTCTATTACATGACAATAGTAGGCTGATAAAACTATAAACAGTCTGAAACATAAATCCGTCATCAGCAGGCGTGGTGATTAACGCTGGTTCCCCGTCATGCCTTCATCATGCACTCTCTGCAGTGTACGAAAAAGTCTATGACCTGTATCTAGCGG
Organism: Heliothis virescens; assembly: GCA_002382865.2. Taxonomy (NCBI): domain Eukaryota; kingdom Metazoa; phylum Arthropoda; class Insecta; order Lepidoptera; family Noctuidae; genus Heliothis; species Heliothis virescens. The sequence continues at coordinate 13,880,688 of NWSH02000323.1, read as the reverse complement.
GACAGTCAAAAAGCTGATGATGAATGAATTTATCTACTGTCGTTTAATTTTATTTTCATTTCAGAAATCCCCAGCCTGCAGAAGCGTACGTATAAACATGAAATTACTTATCTTAGATTTTGAAATGTTGAACTACTTACATATTGGGATCGTACATTTCGAAAATAGTCATTAATTCATTAGATTTGTCTATTTAATATTCCTATTAATTACTTCAAAAGTTTAGGTTAACTTTTATGATTGTAAGAACAAAGAATTAAATTTGCTTTGCTGTTTAGTTGGATACCATCTATTATTTAATATCTAACTATTACTACAGGTACAGCAACTAGAAACGGCTAGCTTAATATAATTTATCGCGTATAATGAAGGTTTCCACACTGTAAGCACGTAATTTGCAAAAACTGTGCTGCAAGTGTTCGTTGCTGATCAAATATCAACGTTACACCAGTTAAAATAAAGTCGCAATTAACAAACTGGCTGTAGCCTACATTTCAACTTATTGCAACCCAATTTTACCTCTTACAAAAGGCAACATGATTGTGACCAATCATCAAACCCGGGTGTAGGAAGATTAAGAGTATGTCATATGAAAACCGATGACTCACACTACTTTTTATGATTTAATAACTCCATAAATAGAGCAAATCTTGACCATGATCTTGCTTAGATCTAAATGGAATAGTCTGGCATCGTGCACAGTCAGCTTTGTCTGACGTAACATAATATTTTTCAGTTCAGCGGAATGCGGATCACTCAAAAAAACGTGGAATGATATCCGTACTTACACTACGGTATCGATAGACCTAGGAGAAGTAATAATCGCCGCCGTAGCTGTCACCGTGTTCCTTTTACTGGTGAAGCAAATGTGTAAGTTCTTCCCAAGACGACGGCGACCGAGAAGATCTAGATGTCTTTGTTAATAACAGTAAGTTAAAGGTCATCTATATAACTGGTACTTGAAGGTTCTATGAACCAATCCCCAAACACAAGACTAGGAATGTGGTGATAAAAATATAGACCAAAATCTTTCTTCCAAAAGAAATTGATTGAACTCAAAAAATTACGAGCAAGCAAGAAAATAATATGTTATGTGGCAGACGGTTACTGTATCCATTCGCAATATTCATGAGAGTCAAAATGTGGACGACCTTGAACAACGGGACCCGCCACACCAACACATTGCGTAGGCGTGTGTACTTTAGCTCAAGCATTTAGGTAACGCAATCAGCTGATCAGACCGATGGCCCTAATAACCATGTGTATGTAGGTTGTGAAAAAATCTATTTTTGAGTACATGTGAACATTTCATATGTTGCAGCAACGTGCACTTAGATTTTCTATTATTTCTTTGCGGATATGTTTTTTATTGACGCTAAGACCAGTGGCGTAGCTACGAAGGGGCTAGCCGGGGCAGTGCCGCGGCTCCCCCTCGAATGAACCTGAGGGGCCCCCTGAACTTTTCCATTTTTACAATAAATGATGAAGACAGTTGCGACCCGACTTTCCAAACATTTCGCGCTCGTCTTTTTACTCAGAAAACTAAAAAAAAGCTCGCTCTGTTCGCGCAATGTTACCATATCCCTTTCCTTAAGGGGCCTTATTTTTCTATTTACCCCGGGGCCCGCGGGTACCTAGCTATGCCACTGGCTAAAACTTAGTCAATGATATAATATTTTGTAAATCTAACATCTTAATGCGCAATGATAACATCTTAAACCCATTGATGGTATTAATCAGTTCCAGAATGTCGGGCAGGACTCGCGCTCATGAGACCAAGCCGCCCGAAGTACCGATGACCACGCACGAACATTACCTGATCATTTTGATTGCTGCAGCAATATTATATCTATCCCGAGACATCGTGTCTCATCAACGTTTTTAACAGATAAGTGTCTGGAAAAATAAAATGTGAATCATTATACAATTAATTTGATAATACTATTAAAATTTTAGTATATACATTCAGTTTTGTTTTTTTTTCAGTTGTTTTTAGACTATTTTGAAGGCACTATGGCTAGTCAAGCCGTGGTAGAAGCAACCTGTATAGTGCTTCCATTCGGTCTCGTCCTGTAAGCTAATATTACTTTTCTAACACAAAGCTGTGGGCCTAAGATACGAACCTGCAGAACCATTTTTTTGAAGTCAATTTTAAAACTGTTTGTATAGTTTTTAAATTCAAATCATTATGTCCTGTACACGCTCTTAGGCGCTGCATTAATAAAATGCCAAGTAGAATATAAAACAAGTGAAGAAGCCAGGCGTTTAGATGAATGGTATAAAAAGCTCAGCTCGAAGACAAGAGTTAAACAAAGTCGTGCCCTTTCTATATAACCTTGGCCCGTTGAGAGAATGGCTTTCGTTCGGTGTCGTTGACTGTATGTCGTCATGGTGGCGAATGCGTGTAAACAGAGTGATGCGGTAGTCTGTTGCGTTTGCGCATTCAATAGAAATATTCAAGTGACACGTATAGCAATTATTCTAACTAGCTCAGCAAACTAATACATGTGAATAAGTATGTATGTATTCGAGTTAGCATTGTTAAGGTTTTAAAATCCGTATTTTTTAATGCTCTTATGCCCAATTTCACCAACATCCCCTAAGTTTACGGGATCTCCTAATAGGTTTGGGGGACGGTTCGAAGACGGTTTCGTTTTCACCAGCCTAAAAGGGTCATAATGTTGGTGAAACTATATTCTATTTAGGGGAGCTTTTAAGTAAAGGATCCCATACTTAGGTGGCAGTATAGGGGATCATGGTGAAGTTGGGCATTAATATGCTAACTAGTCTCTATTTAATACCTCGTCTAATTAAATGAAGCAATCGGGGCATTAAGTATAATAAGCTATGCAGCATATTTGGGCCAGAGAAAGTAATTCAACTAGTTTTTTGGTCTAGAGGATCTAGACGTTTCACGAGTTCACACCACTTTCATATGTTACGTAGGTACACACAAAGCATTATGATGAATTATATAGTTCGTGAAATACAAAGCACTGTAACACAGATGATGAAATGTATTGACATTCTACTATTCATCAGTAATAATAATTGATTTTTTATAGTATTGATACAATCAAAAGTTAAACCAAATGGGAATTGATTTAACATTTTTATGCTCGTTTCCTTTGCGAAAACTAAAAATAACTCATTTAAGTCTGTTAATGTAGGTCAGTGGTTCGCAGCACCTTTGGCATGACATAAGAGGCGTCCATTATACTCGAGTCTCGTGCAGGCTATGTTTATCTCGCTTTATGACGCTTGAAATGGAAATTGTTGTCTCTCTCTACTGTATTGTGCAAAACCTTTTGTTTCTGAATAAGGCCTATAATTTTTTTTCCCGTGTTACAGTGACTCAATCAGCTTTCGTGTTTTTCATTATAAACATGTTTGGGATATAAAAAAAAATCCAGCTCTGAAAATTTAAGAATAAATTGAAAGAAGCCTTGTTCATGTTGTCAGGTGATAGAAAAACAGTATTTATTTAAAAAGCGTCAATTTATTTAAGGATTGCACTGTTATCCAGTAATACATGCAGTAGAACAACTCGTTTATCGTTACATCATGATGTATTTTAAGCTTAAGCAGTTTATTGACCTAGGATGTCTGACCTAGAATGAATATTTTCTAGGCCAGAACTGAATTATTTTAGCAATCGGTTAAACCGATTGAGGTTCAGGAGAAATTGAATAAGATTTAGGTAATATTTTAACTCCCTTCTTTTAGGTGAGTCATGAAAGGAAAAGTCAATACAAGTTTGCTTCATTTACAAGGCAAACTAATCTATATCGGTACTTTAATCGATATATTTTAACCCAAATATCCTAATTATTTTCACTCCGATATCAGCCAGAATCACCATTTTATTTAGACAGGGTATAAAAATCGATGATTTTGTAATACAAACGATGACTCGCAGTCGATTATCTAGAAAGGTCATTACCGCTGACGGTTATGTTCTTTACCTATTTCGAGATGTTTCAAAAGTTGTCTAAATTCATTGTTCATTGCGTACATCTTTTATAGAAACTAAAAAAAGCAAGCTCATGCTGGTCTCGCTTAATCTAAATGTGCAATTATTACTGCTAATTGACTTATGTAATTGCATCTGTGATCTCTCAGCGTATTTTTTTCTGCAATATGTTATACTAAAGCAGAAATGAAATTTAAATAAAACCGTAATAGTGAAAGACTGTTATGGGAGACGAACGCGGAGAACGCACCGAAAGAATTGAATTATTTGGAGGCCACGCACTCTAATCCGAGCAGAACTCCAAAGGAATCGTTTATTATTTTCTTTACACCTGTCGACCACGACTGTCTGCCGCTTGGTTCTGACGACGTCTGTCATTAGGCTGCGGTTCCACTGAGGCGGAGTGGAGCTGTGCGGGCCGCCAATGCTGTCCTGTCCTTTGAAGTGGAGTGGAGAAGAGATGTGGATTTCAAGCCATGTGATTGGTGAATCGCGGCACAGCTCTTCTCCGCTCTGCTCCGCTCCGTCTCAATGAAACTGCAGCCTTACAGGTGGTTCTTCCAGATTCGGGCGTATCAACTAAATCGCCGCGTGTGCGAGCCTTCATGCATCATCGTCATCTTCCTGCAATAATCCCAGTCTATTTGGGGTCGGCGCCACTAATGAAAATAAAGTAAATAGGTACATGCAACGAAAATAAATATAAACCAACATAATCACAAAACTAAAAATCCATCAAAATCTTAGACGTCATCATTTAGACTCTATCTGATTTCAGATGTTCTTGTGATATTTCTGAGAACCCATTACTGGTGGTACATTAAAATGGTATGTTCTTTAAACTTATGTTACATACTATCAGTTACTTCATAAGACTTCCCCCACTGAAACTAAGTTTCCTTCAGTTTCTGGTATCTTATAGGCTGACAATTGTATAACTGTTTTCTTCCATGTCACGTCCCGGTCTGCGAAACTCCGTAGACGCCGTCAACTGATCGTCAAATCTTTCCCGAAGTCTGAGATTTTACCCCCGATAACTAACACCCGTGACTTCTTACTTGCCACACTCATTGTAGTCACTGCAGCCCTTAGCGGTAAATAATTTCACTATTCACTATTCTGCCGTTGACTTCAGAATATAAGTTCATAGTTCTGGGACGTATAAAGCTCAAGAATTGACATCTCGAATTTTCATTCGTCATTTCTCCATATCGTGGGTCATGTTTATTTTCTTCGCATCGTCTGCAGGTTTTAGTTCTAACTAAAAAATCTCTGGGGCAATAATTCATTTTTCCTCTACAATTTTCCGATCAAGCAACTCGTAGATCTATTGTTACGAGGTCTTTTGACTGTTCATTTAAGCCATGTATTCACTGGGAAACAATTGTTTATAAACACAGTTTCTGAAACATCACGCAGATGTTTACAGCAACAATGTTTCGGTAACTCTCTTTTCAAAAACAAAATTATATGTTTCTGAAACAAAATTATTTGTTTCAGAAACACGTAGATTTTGTTTCTGAAACAGTGTTTATAAACAATTGTTTCTCAGTGAATACATGGCTATTTATTTCTTCTTTTATAGCGGTCACATATATTAAAACCTATTAATATGTCCCTAAATGTACAACCTTCTCACTTATTTTGTTACAATACTAACAGATTTCATATAAAGATGATACATAATGTTACGACTCTGATAGGTGTGTGTTCACCATAAGCGTACTGTTACCGTTTATTAACTTTGTGCTACTTATATTAAAAGAAGGTCCTGTGAAACCTTAGAGTATACATTAGTAACCTATAGAGTGATAATGTCATCATAATTCCCTTGTGCCGAACGGGAGCAGTTGTGTTATCTGTGGTAAAACGCTTTGATAGTGATGTTCTTAAGATGCAGCAAGAATATCGATAATTAGAATTATAACATCAACGTAACTTAATTATTGTTTTGGTTTAATAATAATATTGTAAAATAATATAGCGAGTTGAGTAATGATACCTATAGTCCATTTTAGTAGGAACTTAAATAAAGGTAATTAATCTTGATAGGACTTTTACACAAATACCTACCTACATTAGTATTAGTACTATGAATATAATGGAATTATTTTTTATTATTATAGTTAGGTACAGACGACAGCAGGTCAACCTACCCGAATCTGTCAAATTTTACCAATCGAACATTAACCTTCCACTTTTGTGGTAAGGTTGAAAATCTATTGATGAAATATGACTGATTGAGGTAGGTTGATGTGCTGGCGTCTGTAACTAAAACCTTCTCCTAAGTCTGAACACACTGTGCTGAATACCATCAAATCAGCATCAAAATCGATTCAACCAAACGTGAGGTAATCGCGTACATACATGCAGTCAAACTAATGCTGTAAGAACCGCCTTTTC
>NWSH02000323.1:13825363-13873197 GCA_002382865.2 Heliothis virescens | reverse complement strand
AATGAAATAACTCCAAACACGAGGTAGCTGCTATCAACCGTTAAGGAGTTCCCTAAACTGCACTTTACCTTCATTGACAGGTTCGCTATAGTAGTCATAACTTAATTTGGTGTAAATATCTCGTCAATACGAATGAAATGACCCTAAACACATAGTAGTTGCTATATGTATATACCAATGTGGAGTTCCCATGGTTTTCTATCATTTCCATCATCAGGTAAAGTCCAAACTTTCACGGTCATAAAGACTCACCCGATATTTACACGAATATCACATTTTTATCATCTAGTGTGTACCTACAATTTTCAAGAGTTGCCCTCGATTTCTCAGGGCTTCCACCATCAGATCCTGACCTGGTGACAATGGGACCCAACTGCGAGTATACTCTTTCATATAAAGAAAGAATTTTCCAAATCGGTCCAGGCGTCTTCGAGAAATCAAGTAACAAAGACAAAAAAAAAATAAAAAAAAACATAAAAAAAAATAAAAAAAAAATAAAAAAAAAACGGTCGACTTGAGAACCTCCTCCTTTTTTTTGAAGTCGGTTAAAAACTGCACAGAAGGGCAAAGATCGCGAGAGTTGCTGCGAAGAGAGATACCGCGAGTAGCACGTTATGATCTTCGCACAGATAGCCCAGCAGTAAAACATTTCAGAGTTCATTAGGTGGGACTAAAGCTAACCTTTTCCCAACTTTGTTGAGGAAAATTTCAGTATAAATGAGCTCTAAACCACTTGAATTAGCGAATAAGCACACTTGGCCAAGGCATCAAATTAACAACTCAATACCAATAACGTTGATCCTATCAATGTGTCTTACTTACACTATTTATTGTAGAGACAATCATGTGTTAGGTTACCATGATAAACGTGGTAAACTTAATAGATCAATACAGTTATTATTATGTTATCTTCAATCACTATCAAGAATTAGTTTTTTTTCCGCACCTATACAGTCTGCAGGTTATATTTCTTAAATATGTTCACATATACACCTACATAAAATACATTATTTAGTTTTATACAAACGATGACACCTGAAACTACGCAGCAGGTATTTTGCCGAGTTTTGCATAATAGGTAGGTATGTTTTTTGCAGGGGTAGTTAAGATAGATAGTATTCTGAGCCCTTATGCGTGACAAAAGCCGCTATTATAAATACGCTCCTATGCATTAAGATTCCTACGATCCTGGAAAGGAAAGAGCAACTGACTGCTGTAAGGCTAAACTCTACCTTTAGCAGATGACTGGTCTTCGTCCTGAAACTGCAAAACTACGCCCTTTACATGTCTAAACAAAGTAAAGTACCATGTATTGCCCGATATTTTATTGTGCATTTCATTTAGTAGGTAACCTAACTCCGAGTCAGAGTATCAGGCTTCTATATCCGTACTATTTATCTGCATTCTACAATCTAAAGAACAGGTGTTACAAAACGGCTTAGAAGAGCTAAGTACGATCGTGGACCCTGTACCTAAAACACAGCAAATCTAAAATTATTAAATCACTTAGCTAAAAATAAAAACTGCATACAGATGCTTCATGCGTTTTCCAGGAAGACGAAGACTTGTTTTAGCGCATCACAATTACGACGACAAACGCAGCTTACCGCGTATAGCTATAGACTCACTACGAAATTCAATATTCTGTCTATCTCTGGATTTGCTTACTAGACATAAGAATTTGACATTACTTTTATGGGGCTAATGTCAAAATTCTATCTCTAGTTAGCAAATCCAGAGATAGATAGGTTATTGGGAACGGCCGTTAGTATGCTGCTGATGCTACTACCTATCCTGTTTTATTCATATGGCAAACAGCTACGAATGCATTAGCTTTAAACTCCTTCTTTAACAAGCGCAGGAGTGTAATGCGCTATGACAATTTCCATAATGAATATTCTTGAAGTCTATAGATGCTAATAATCCTGCTTAAGCTCATATTAATAACTTAAACCTTTTATTGTCCCACTGTTGGGCATGGGACAGGCTTGCTTAAGGTAGAGTGGCGTTTTCAAACTTACAAGTTTCCTTAAGATATTTTCTTTCACCTTCAATCAGTCATTGGTAGCCAAGGCAGTACATAATTTCATATATAACAAAAACTGTCTTATTCTGTGTAAATTGTACAGATCATCCGGCCCTTACTGTAATGTCTCTAACGTTTGACCAAAGAATATCAAAGAGAAATTCTAATATGAAGTTAACGATGTTTATCTCAAACCATTGCATGATCTTAAAAATACCACCAGCATGTAATTTAAGTCCAATTTCAGTTACACTGAGCCGACCTTAATCGTTTACTCTATGATTTTTGTCATTTATGTAATACTTGCAATTTTCATACAACGGCCTAAACAAAATATCAGGGATGCTCAACAACTGGTTTTCATTCAATAAGCAACGTTCACAGACTCTTTTAAGACGAAAACTGATAGAACAATATAAAGTCATCAAGGAACCGCTGTTTCCCTTTTCAGTTTACAGTATTTTTTGTATTGGACACTAGATAAACAACTCTACCTCACAATAGTGGGTTCCTGTAGGAATGTAGTAAGTAACAAGGTCATGCTACGAATTAAAAAAATATTTATCTCAAGGTTATTGCATTTTTCCCGCCTAGCCAAAATATTTTTGTAAGGCGATGAGAAATCTGAAAAACTGCCAGACTACCGCAAGCACACCAAAGGAAAACTAAAAATGTTGTCCATCTCTGCAACATTCACTGAAAACCGCAGTTATCTAAATACCTGCTGTGGTTGAGCGCAACATTCGTCAGCTGCAAGCAAAATAACAAGTCAGCCCGTGTCGGTCGCCAGTGCTCGCTTGCTCTCTGTGCTACGTGAACGTGCCCTTTGTGATATTACGCGGCAAACTTCGACAAGTGAGTTTACATTTTATTATTTGCAATTTACATTAGTTACAAAAATGTGTACAGTGACATATAACAAATACTACACCCACAAAACACTGAAACATCAGTTTAACTTCGACCATCATGTAAAAATCTTAAATCGTGCCTAACTTTTGATTTTTCACGCAACTTCGCGATAATGTCACATTATATGCTATGCAAAACCTATCAAAAAGTGACTGTAATGCAATAGTAATGATTAGTGTACTAGTCCAATTTATTATATTCTATACGTACAAAAATTGTAACATTCGCTGGTCTATAATGTGATTGTACTTGCATCCCAGAATTCTATACAATAATGTCTGGAATAAACTTTATAGGTAATCGAATCCGAGATTTTTTATTACTCGGTGTTCAATATGTATATGACAGCCTGTAACATAATTTCTTTACCCCTGAAGTGAATAATCCAAAATTTCTTATTTAATTTTATGCTATGCGAATGAAAGTTATATATACTCACTCTACTGAAATTATTGCAATGCGACTGTTTCATAACTCTGTTCTGCATGTGATTATAAACTGAACTGCCACACTTACTTACTGAAACTAAAATGTTTAAGAAACTAAGATCGATCTTGAGTCTAAGCAAAGCTTGGCTCGGTCGATCCATGGATGGTTGTCTATCTTGTAATGACGAGATCCTTTGTGTTTCGGTAGCACTATAAATTTGTGGGGCTATTATATGAACTTATTTGGCAGTTGGGACGGGTAGTCAGAGGCCTGACAAAAGGTAAGAAAGTCATATAGATCGTTGCTCCATCCTGCATCTAGCTGCATCCGGTAAAATGGCAGTTGAAAGAGGCTAGGCAGATATGTTTTCCCTCGACGAATACACGTAAATTATTGAAGGATTTGATATAATGCCAACTCTTGGGATACAGTAACTTGCAGCATTCTCCTTTTGGATGCTGTCTGCAACGGTTCGAAACATTTTACATAAATTAATTAAACCTTTTTATAAATTTTACCGGAGCATTTGTATACCTACTAACGTAACTTTAGAGAACAAAACATACAAAGGGATCAAACCCAGCACCTGGTCTTGGACCCTAAACCAGAACTAGGATAGCTCAGTCGTGTCACTCAAACTTGAGAAATATCCTATCTGTCTATTAAAAATATTCTTACATATTTAGAAATTAGTTCATTAGAACCTGTTCACTTATATGTAGCGTTCCACTTATCTTTGCTTCCTCCTAGCCTTTTCATTCCGCTAAATCCAACCGCAAAGAGAAGTTTACTGCAGCTGAACAAAGCATCCCCATGATCTCTGAAAAGGAAGAGGAATAAGGGAAATAGGTGCAAGGTAGAATGAACGATACTTACGTTTAAAAATAGCAAAAAGTACGGAAATTGTAGTTAGACATTAGCCTTGTCGCGTTAGCACCTTTCTGGGAAAAAGAGCTTCATGGGACAAAGAGTTTATCACCCTGGCCGGTGTTTTAAGTATCATACTACTTACTTCTCATTGCAGTCCTTCTAACACTTAAGTATTTTTCTTTTAAGTTTGATATCACATCTCATTTAACAAATTAACGTGTATGTCAGATTATGTAGAATTTTTTGGCTCGAACCAAGAACTGAACGGATTTGATGAGATTTACAGTAATATAGGTCTTTTCTTTCACTTTACTTATCATCCAGGTATGGGAAACAGATCCATCTGGATGCGAGTGAAACGTGGGAATCTCGTGAAGCTAGATTAGCCAACATCTAATCTCATCAATTCCATCGAATCTAAGACAGATCGATTTCAATACATAATTGGATTTCACATTGCAGATTGACCTGTTACACGTCTGTTCGGTAATTTTCCGGCAATGCATCAATATTTCATTCATTATCCGTGATTGCAAATCGTCCCGTAGCAGAAAGTGTCGTAACTAAAACTCAGTGGTGTTGACTCATCGTATTTGATTTTGTTGAAGAAACCTGTTCGTGGCTATCCGTCATATTGGGAGTAGTGGGTAACTATTGCCGAAATGTATTGCTGTGTTCTCGATACTGTTATCAACACTTATTCATTAATATGTAACAAGGTGGTCGTAACTTCTATATCGAATATGTGATTTGATTAATTTAACAACTTATCTTCTATAATATAAAAATGAATCGCTAAATGTGTTGGTAAGCGCATAACTCAAGAACGGCTGGACCGATCGGGCTTATTTTGGTCTTAAAATGTTTGTACAAATCGAGGGAAGGCTTAAACGATGAGAAAATATGATTATGTATAGAAAAAAACAGGATCCGCGTACGAAGTCGCGGGCAAAAGCTAGTAGGCTATAAAGTTGCAATTATTTTGCTTACTTTTTTTATGTGCCCCACACCACATGGAATTTGCCGTATTAATCATTTCAAAAATGATATTTGAATATTGTATGCATTATGTTGTCGGCGAAGCTAACAAACAAGGGTTTCATTTGTGCATCATGTGAAAAAACGGCAACACGATATTTCATTTCATTCAATAGATTTTCTAGCAGTTTAAAATTAGAGGGACGTTTGGTAACTAAAGCCTTTATCTTTATTGATAAACTTAAAATATGGAAAATAACATGAATACAAATATACCTCTACATAGAATCAAGAAATAACAACAACAACAAACTCCTTACGTTACTCCCTGTCTATACTCTTTCGCGACAAAACTCTGGAAGTTCGTTATCGTAAAGAGAGATCGTAGAGAGATCGTATCGTAGATTAAAGACTTTTTTATTTATTGTTTTTTATTTTTTGTTGTATTGTTTTTTATTTATTTTTTATTTTTTGTAATTCATCATCTGCCTAGCCTTTTCCCAACTATTTTGGGGTCGGCTTCCAGTCTAACCGGATGCAGCTGAGAACCAGTGTTTTACATGGAGCGACGCCTGCCTGACCTCCACAACCCAGTTACCCGGGCAACCTGGCACCCCTTGTTACCACTTACCACTTTTTTATTTGTAATTATTGAACTCAAAAAGTACTGGAATAATGCAAATAATCTTTCACCATTAGAAACCTACATTATCCCTGATTAACATAGCTAGGCTATCGGGGCGCGCGTGATACCGCACGAGCAGCTGGCTAGTAAATAAATACGAGCTTTACAGCACAAAGTACCTAGTTATTAAATAATTTTACAATACAACGAGCTTACTCACGTGTCGGAGCTCGAGGCAATAGTTTCACAACGCGGCCCGGGCGCAGTTCTACCCTAATTACATTGAAACATTATGTAACGCGTACAATTACGTAGATTAACAAAATTATGTTACTTACAGCCACATTGTTATGCTGTGTAATGCAATAGTTACACCTTGATCTCAGCAAGAGATAAACCACCAACTTTTACTTTTATTGTTAGATGTCGATGTTTTAATTAGTGATTTATTAGCCGTCTTTTAAATCTTGACAGGTAGAGTGCAGCGTCTCTACTTAAATACTGGGTCATCTGCCTGGAAATGCAAAATTCTTAATCTTCTATAATAAATCTGTAGAGAGGTCAGTTCTGTACATTAAATATATTTCCAAAATAACTATCAGGGGGTGATCAGGGATCGATACTGATGCTAAAAATGTAATCAGTAGAATTTTTGTCTGTCTCTGTGTTTGTATAACCGTTATAGAAACAAAAACTACTGGACGGATTTTAACGAAACTTGGTACTATTAATAATTATACTTATGAGCAAGTTAAAATACAATTTTCATCACGCTACAATCAATTGGAGCAGAGTAGTGAAGGGAAATGTTGGGAAAACGCACTGTCGCTGGAATAAGCGACACGATCCGTGAACGAATCACTGGCTGGCTGGCACTAGTAAAAAATAACACTATTTAAACTCTCGAAATCGAACACGGAATTCGGCAACATAATCCATATCGGATTTCGACAGTCACGAAAAGTTATATATTGTTGCTTAAGTCGATGGCGATTGCTTAATCGAGTACTCGATTACTTAGGAGAGCCAAACGATCAATCGATAGTTTGTCTTGCTACACGGTACTACGAGATTGTTAAGGTTTTGCAAGTGTTTTCACAAACGTCGGATGCTTGAAGGATAGGTAAATTTATCTTGTGTTCGGTATTTTAGTTGTGTCGTTTGTTCTATTGTGTTTATGTTATGTGCCCTACCTATCTCGTAATACGTTTTCCGAGAACACTACAAGTACACAGTTTTTTGGATTCGAACTGAGGAAACCCACGTATATTTTTGACAAAAACTTTTACATAATTGTGACAAAAATGCCAAAAAAGCATCTCGATAATTTTGCTATTTTTATTTTTTCTAAGACGTCATTCATGTTTTGTCCATTTGCAATTTAGTGTCTTTACTATATAGATACCTACGTGAATAATGTTTAGTGGTTGTATTGTTAAATTCTCGAGATATCACAATATTTAAACTATAAGACCTTTGAAAAGGACCTTTATGCATTTAAGAGCAACCTTCTATTTTATGAGGATAGTTCAAACAACTTCTGCAGTATTTTAATGTAGGTAAGCCAAGAAGGAAAACCTTCCTTTGTTTTGTAAGGTAACATCCTCTTGTTGTGCAAGTACAATCACTATCAACATAATTGTATAATTGGTGATATAAGATAAGCGAATGATGAATTTAATGCATCTTGGACGCATTCACTAAATCTCCCTCCCGAAACTGTTAAGCTGGTGACATGTTTATTAAAAAGCACTTAAAGCATGTGTCACTTTAAAAATACACATTATACAATTAATAAATCTACTTTAAAAGTAATATTTTTTAAGACCTGGTATCTTCTTTTCAGACTCTCAATCATGTCTAGGAGAACCGAAAAACGTTTCTTGACAGAAAACGATGAGTACGTATGCCCCCTCTCTGCTGACACTCAGAAGATAGCTGAGGATGAGCTTCGAGAGACGGAGAACTCCCGGTCACAGGCACTCGCAGCCATTAGGAGCTGGATGGAGCAAAACCCCAAGTTTATGGCTATAAGAATGGGTAAGTTACTTTTTATATCACGCCCCCATTTCAAATAGTCTGGATCATTTCATGCATAAAGAACTGAAGGAATAGTTCCACAAAACAAAACCTAAATCAACTACTAAATAGATGCATTTAAAATATGGTGATAGGTACCTGCTAGAATTAAGGATGGACAGAAAATAAGGCTATGTACTTAATTTTATCGATGAGTTCTCTCTGATTTCTAGATGCCAGTTTTTTCCTACGTTTCCTCCGCGCCAAGAAGTTTAGCGTACCAATGGCACAAGAAGCCTTAGAACGGTACATTCTGCTTCGTCAGTCATGGGGTATCGCATTCAACCAGCTGGACTACAAGCTGCCCGTCATGACGGAACTGATCGAGCTGGGGTAAGATGACACCCGTCCTCTAATTCTTTACACCGTCCCGTATAATACTGGTATTTAGAATGATTCAAAGCTTAGATGCTTAGATTGCAAGCTTGCAAGCCTATTCGTTCTAATATTAATTAATATTCGACCCATTAATCAATAGCTAGACTGGATATTTGTGTGACCAGTATCAAATCGTAGTCACTGCATTATGAAGTAGGTATGTAATTGCAGATCCAAGATTAAGCCACTTTGTTTGAACTTCCTATTTCTTTCTTTCCAGATTCGTATTTGCGAGTCCGTTCAAGGACAAGCTCGGTCGCCGCGTGGTCATTTACAGGCCTGGTAGATATACATACAACCTTATGATAATCCAACGATATCAAGTAGTATTCATTTCATATATTATTTTTATTTCACAAATATTTATTTATTGGTTTTGGTTAGAATTAACAATATCTTGCTTTTTCAGAGTATTTTTATATTTATTTTGGACTTGCTTGGTCATTGCTCGTCAATCTATTTTTCGGTGAAGGTAGGATGAGCCAATAACTGCTATTGATCTGAGTTTTTCATTCCAAGAATGATCATTGCCATTCAAGCCGGCAATGGTACCATCTACTAACGCTCGGTGGCCATGCACTTGCGGTGTTCCTGACGGACTATTTAATAGTTTGGCCCATTTTTAAGGTGATAAGAGGTATGTAGGTATCAGCCCTATCAAATCCAGGGTCATTACTGTTTCCGAATACCTACTGAGTCATATGAAAGTTTTGCTGACTTTACGGTACTTATTCTAAGGTAATAAATAGCTATGCACTAATGTACAAACCACAGCAGGCCAACCTACCCAAATCTGTCTAATTTAACCAATCGAACATTCTTCCACTATTGTGATAAGGTTGAAAATCTATTGAAGAAATTTGACAGATTGTGGTAGCTTGATGTGTTGTCGTCTGTACAATATCCACTTTGCTATCCGTCTGTAAGACGCGTGTTGGACATGGTAGTGTCCTTGGCCCATGCTGAATAAACTGTGCCGTGTGGGCGATTTATTGATGAAAGTGAACTTTGTTGCCACATTGATTTAACATCATAATCAAGTACCTATAGCTTTGTGTCGTAATAAGTATTTATTGCATTCAACCATTTACCACACGCTATGAAACCTTGACACTTTGCACATCATTCATTTATTTGCACGTTCATCTTAGTAAATGAGAGATTTAAAGAAAGTCGCAACATCTAATTATATCTTTTGGAGTACGAAATATGTAAGCCTATTTACGTACATATTGGTATTTAAGTACCTATACTAATATTATAACCATTGTAACTCTAGATTTGTCAAACCGCACAGATCACGTGTGTCTTTTTATTTCGGTATCTGGACGCGCATTCTGAAGATTTTTTTGAGAACTATAATATTTGGTTTAGAAACAAACAGATGCAGTATACCTTCCCAATACCTTTATTAAATTCGACCATCAACGTCAAGTATTCCATCTCTTCACACTCAATCAAAGATCAAACATGGCTTTCGTGAAACAGACTTGAATTAAACTTGTATAACCCTTGTGTAGGTGTGTTCGATCCATACAAGTACACGAACCAGGACATGTGCCGGGTCATGGGCATCTGCTACGAGACGCTGCTGGAAGACGAGGAGAACCAGGTCCGAGGTGTGGTCCATTACGCTGACGGCAGCGGCGTCAGCTTCCCACACCTCACTCTGTTCACGCCTAAGGAAGCCGTCAGGATCGTCAAGAATGGAGAGGTACATAAGCTTCATCTTTCTTCGACATGACACTGCTTCGTAAAATCTAGATCTGACAAAAAGTCACATGTAGAAGAGTGAGCTAAAAATAAGCATTTTAACTAAACTGTACGTTGGAAACAATTGAACCGATCCAAAAATACTTTCACTGATTCCTGAAAAACTACATTATCACCTTGAATGTCCACCTGGGCTATGCAATGAGAAGAAGTAGAAGCTAGTTTAGAATAATCCTATGTCATTATGTGGATTACCTATATACCTTCATTTAATCCACATTCTTTAATTTATTTATTTTCTTTTTCATTTATCTTTTATCATGTCATTCAACAGCGTACGCTACCCATGAGACACAAGGAGATCTACGGTGTCAATGTTCACCCCACGGTAAAGTTTGCTTTGGACTTCGGCATGGCACTCATTTCTGAGAAGATTAAGAAGAGGGTGAAGCTCTACAGCGCTGTAGAAGACGTAGAAATTGACAAGAGTTTACTGCCTAAGGAGTATGGAGGCACTATGCCTATGAATGAAATGATAAGTGAGTATGAGTATTTTTAATCACAATGAAACGTTAAAACTACTTATAAATTCTACCCAACTAAGAAGCAGTATTTCAAGTCTACCGATATTTCCTAACGCACATTTTTTTTTCAGCTCTGTGGAAAGACGAGCTCGCTGCCAGGCGCGACATTCTTCTTCTGAACGACAAGATGGCGGTTCGTCTCGAGATGTACAGCGAAGCGGCGCGAGAGGGCGCCGTATCTGCTCTGAAGAAAGGCGCCATGACATGCTCCGGCGCAGACACAGTCGGCGATGCCATGAGAGGAATTACTGGCAACTTCAGAAAACTTGAAGTAGATTGATATTGTCAGACTTTAGACTGATTCCTTTTAGTTATATACCTTTTAGCTCCTAGATGTGATACTGGCCTCAATAATTGGGTGCCAGCTTAAGGTGTATAAATCTTAAGTGTAGAATTTAAAGTTGCAGTATTTTACCGCAAATGAGATGTTTGAAACGTGAAAAGATCAGTTTCTGGGATGCTGTTGGTAAAAGAAACACAATCATCATTATCTTCTTTAAAAACTTAAATATCTGAATGGGAAAACGCGTAATTGACATGAGATTAANTTTAACCAATCGAACATTCTTCCACTATTGTGATAAGGTTGAAAATCTATTGAAGAAATTTGACAGATTGTGGTAGCTTGATGTGTTGTCGTCTGTACAATATCCACTTTGCTATCCGTCTGTAAGACGCGTGTTGGACATGGTAGTGTCCTTGGCCCATGCTGAATAAACTGTGCCGTGTGGGCGATTTATTGATGAAAGTGAACTTTGTTGCCACATTGATTTAACATCATAATCAAGTACCTATAGCTTTGTGTCGTAATAAGTATTTATTGCATTCAACCATTTACCACACGCTATGAAACCTTGACACTTTGCACATCATTCATTTATTTGCACGTTCATCTTAGTAAATGAGAGATTTAAAGAAAGTCGCAACATCTAATTATATCTTTTGGAGTACGAAATATGTAAGCCTATTTACGTACATATTGGTATTTAAGTACCTATACTAATATTATAACCATTGTAACTCTAGATTTGTCAAACCGCACAGATCACGTGTGTCTTTTTATTTCGGTATCTGGACGCGCATTCTGAAGATTTTTTTGAGAACTATAATATTTGGTTTAGAAACAAACAGATGCAGTATACCTTCCCAATACCTTTATTAAATTCGACCATCAACGTCAAGTATTCCATCTCTTCACACTCAATCAAAGATCAAACATGGCTTTCGTGAAACAGACTTGAATTAAACTTGTATAACCCTTGTGTAGGTGTGTTCGATCCATACAAGTACACGAACCAGGACATGTGCCGGGTCATGGGCATCTGCTACGAGACGCTGCTGGAAGACGAGGAGAACCAGGTCCGAGGTGTGGTCCATTACGCTGACGGCAGCGGCGTCAGCTTCCCACACCTCACTCTGTTCACGCCTAAGGAAGCCGTCAGGATCGTCAAGAATGGAGAGGTACATAAGCTTCATCTTTCTTCGACATGACACTGCTTCGTAAAATCTAGATCTGACAAAAAGTCACATGTAGAAGAGTGAGCTAAAAATAAGCATTTTAACTAAACTGTACGTTGGAAACAATTGAACCGATCCAAAAATACTTTCACTGATTCCTGAAAAACTACATTATCACCTTGAATGTCCACCTGGGCTATGCAATGAGAAGAAGTAGAAGCTAGTTTAGAATAATCCTATGTCATTATGTGGATTACCTATATACCTTCATTTAATCCACATTCTTTAATTTATTTATTTTCTTTTTCATTTATCTTTTATCATGTCATTCAACAGCGTACGCTACCCATGAGACACAAGGAGATCTACGGTGTCAATGTTCACCCCACGGTAAAGTTTGCTTTGGACTTCGGCATGGCACTCATTTCTGAGAAGATTAAGAAGAGGGTGAAGCTCTACAGCGCTGTAGAAGACGTAGAAATTGACAAGAGTTTACTGCCTAAGGAGTATGGAGGCACTATGCCTATGAATGAAATGATAAGTGAGTATGAGTATTTTTAATCACAATGAAACGTTAAAACTACTTATAAATTCTACCCAACTAAGAAGCAGTATTTCAAGTCTACCGATATTTCCTAACGCACATTTTTTTTTCAGCTCTGTGGAAAGACGAGCTCGCTGCCAGGCGCGACATTCTTCTTCTGAACGACAAGATGGCGGTTCGTCTCGAGATGTACAGCGAAGCGGCGCGAGAGGGCGCCGTATCTGCTCTGAAGAAAGGCGCCATGACATGCTCCGGCGCAGACACAGTCGGCGATGCCATGAGAGGAATTACTGGCAACTTCAGAAAACTTGAAGTAGATTGATATTGTCAGACTTTAGACTGATTCCTTTTAGTTATATACCTTTTAGCTCCTAGATGTGATACTGGCCTCAATAATTGGGTGCCAGCTTAAGGTGTATAAATCTTAAGTGTAGAATTTAAAGTTGCAGTATTTTACCGCAAATGAGATGTTTGAAACGTGAAAAGATCAGTTTCTGGGATGCTGTTGGTAAAAGAAACACAATCATCATTATCTTCTTTAAAAACTTAAATATCTGAATGGGAAAACGCGTAATTGACATGAGATTAAAGTCCATTGTGATTATTTGTGATATAAAATCAATAGCAATTCAATCAACCTATATCAAGTTTTTGTAAAACTGATTAAATGTTATAAAATCAAGTAGGACGCGAGCTTTGCATTTTATCTTTTTCACGTTTTGCCTTGTAGTAAAGTCTGACAATAACATTAAGTGTAGTGTAGTTTACTATCGTGGAATGTACATATATTCTTTTGGAATATATTTTTAGTTTTAAGACCCTTTTGTACAAATGTATTGTGAAATGGGATGGAAAACATAACTTTCATGATTAATTATAACAATAAATACTTTCATTACACAATTGTTTAAATAAAACCCCCTCTTAGTTTCATAAATCGTTTATTAAAAAATCCATTTACTGCCTATGTAGTTGGTAGAAATTAATACATGACTTCTCCATCGTCACGTTATATAACTAACAAACTCATACAAAATGCAACTCTTACAAGTTATATTAATAATATGGCACGTTATAAAGTTGTAACGATGTCCCCGATTGCTGACTTATCGTCGTAACCAACCCTTACAAATAAAAGTGTACACTACCCTTGTACATAAGAAGGCTTTGTCTTTATTTTCAGCACTGCCTGAATGTGTTTTATTTTAGTTTAGCCATTGCCGAAATTTTGGTCTGATTCAAAAGCGTCTTAGTGGGTACTGTTTACAGCCAATTAGTATTGCTAATGTACTTTTATCGTACGAGGTATTGTTGTCGACATATACTATGCTACATCTTGGCAAATTCGTTTGAGATACCTCCATGGCACTTTCTGGCTATAGGGGGGACGTTACTGTCAACAATGAAGATTCCCCACTATCTCCAAAAATCTTTCTAATGTGATCCACGACAAAATAAAGAAAAAAAACATTCAATACACTCATTCTCAAATTACTAAAAATATTTTATATTCGAAATTTACCATAGGAGGGTCACATACGTAATTTGCCGTAGTTTTACAGAAATTTGTTTTCTGTACATATGGTAGCCTGCAAGTTGGACAACATAGACATTAAGTACACAAAACACGTTTATTAAACAAACTAGATCTATGCAATAATTTGTATGAACACAAACTTACATACGTAATCGAACGATGAATTTTCAGACGCTAGTTTTATCTACATAATGGGCAGTGTTTGGGTATAAAAATGATTATAACAATTTGTATTATTTATAAATTTTCTAATCAATCTATACGCTAGAAAGGTACTTTTTCGGATTTGTTGTGAGCGCCGTTTTCTGGTCAATAAGTCACTCGATGTAACTTGTGAGGACCAGACATGGGTAACAAGGCATTAGTAATAGTATCTTCGAATGATTACAGTACTAAAAATACAATTTCATTTAAAACACCGATGATTAATATAATGTAACAATTTCATAAATAATTTATGCTATACACTATGATTGTCATGGATAAATATAACGTCAACAATGCAGATCTTGATGTATAACCAACTATAATATAAAATCTATTGAGCATTTCTTTTGTTACAACAGCATATACTTGGCACAATTCTTTGGAAGCGATTTATAGATGTGTTTGAAATGAAACAATACGGTTGCAATATTCTATTTACGTATAAACGTTAGGCCCAAAGTGGGGGTGTTGCCGATAACTGAAAGCTGCTACATTTGTTTCAAATCGGTTTGGGCAACCCAAAGACAAAATTTCAAATAATCTATGGTCATGAATATGATATGCCAGCCGTAGCCCGACTATTCAATTGCTGAGACGTTTACAATCTACACTTACCGTTTAACAATGTCTTTATGCCATAGTACATCTAGTTTCATCCGTTACAAAAATATAAACACGCTTTCAGTTTTACTACTATAGATATACAAATATTATTGTAAGTTTATCAGTCGTTGTGTAATTGCTCACTTGATTATCTTACACCGGCAACTGCACGGGCTCGGCTGGCTGATCGTTAAATTGTTTAATTGAAAAACCAAACAGATAGTTCTGCCTTTCAGTGGCCTAATAGAGTTTGGAGATATATTATCTTTCTTTCTTTATATAAAGATCATTTTGTCCTATACTAGGCAGTTTAATTAACAAAACAAGCTATTACTATGTGCGTGAAGCAATTTACGTATTTTTTTTAATCTATGTGCAATTACCAATTCCTTACGTACGAGGGTTGGTTTGGCACAATAGGAAGAATATTTTTGAAGCGACATTGCCGAACATGCTTTACATATGAAACAGTCTTCTGACTACATATTGGGTAACGTTGCAGGATCCGTGTAGAAATACTACGCACAAGTTAAATGGATGAATTGAAGTCAACCGCATGAACTGATGATATCAAGACAATTAAATGGATTTAGCCCAAATTAATGGCAATTGAGAGCATGAGTTTGTTATAATGTAATTAAGTATAGCATATTGCAGGCGTGTCCAACCAGTCTATAGTGATTCTTGGTCAGCATATAGTAGAAAAGAAAACGTATATGAGTTAACTATCCCTATTAGTGTTTAGAAAAATACAAAGGCGAGTCAACTGCACTGATTTAACTGAGCCCGGGTCTAAACGAGTTGACCACTCCTGCTATATTGGCACAACTATATAATTAAATTATAACCTTATAACATCAGTTAGAAATCTATAGTAACATCATTAACTTATAAATTAATTAGGTGTACTTAAAATGAAATGTTAATTGCTAATAAATTCTATATTAATAAAATTAATCTAAATTTTCTAACAAATTATAAATGAGGCTTAGATTTAGTTATTTATATCATAATGCTTATTGGCACATGTTTTGGCATACCTTGAGAATGAAACGTTCAGCAAAACGATCTTGATTGTATAGAGCTAAGAAATAGAACGCTATTTGTAGGGTTAGTGCCTTAAATATTGGTGTTATGTTTTTATAGACAAAATATATGGAATATGTAAAGTATGTAGTAAAATGATAGAGAACACATTATAGTGTCCTCCATATTTTAAGAATAAATGATGTTTAAGGTATCCACTAATTTAAAATCAGTAATTATTCTAAATATTCCAGTACTAGAATGTCGTATAATGTCTAAGAAATGCAATAAAATACATACACTCCTGTATCTCCCATATCTGGCATAGAATATAATTTAGTGATTAGCTTGAGTGAATGTCGTCAGGCACATTTATTGTATATTATGTAAAAATAATAATTACTTCTTAGGCTCTCATTATCTACACTACAATTATATTCACTCTTGGTTTTCAGATACGTTAAATAAATAAAACTTTGTATTTTTCACAGAATGTATGAAGTTTTCAGTATTATTGACTGATAATAATGGCGAATATTCTTAGACAGGGGTTACACAATCAGTCTGGCGTCATTCTGGCATCAGTCTCAGACTGACGAAAGACTGACGGACAAAAAACCCGGTACATTTTGGACCATCAGTCCGTCAATCAACCGGTTACACAATCGTTCTCCCATCATTCTGGACCAGACTGATGGAATTGACTGACGCCAGACTGATCGTGTAACCCCTGTCTTACGGTCCGTCCTAAGTGAGCGAACTGGACGCGAGCGAACGCGAGGCGGCGCGGCACGACTGTCAATTTCCTTTGTGAACGTTTGTGCCAACGTAACTTCAATCTATCAATTCGCTTCGTATCGCTTCGCGTTCGAGATTCGCCCACGCAAGACGCATCCTTTGCGTTACAGAGCTTTGGCATTACATTGCTGACATATTTAATAACAAAGATAAGGACAAATTTCTTTAACAAAATATTTAAATAAATGACACTCGGTATATTTTTTTAATCACAGAATGAAATTTTTGGAATATCAGTCTCAGCTAACATAAACTGGCAAGAAATGAAAATGGCAATACCACTGAACTGGTACAAATTAATAAAAATTAAGTACTTACATACATGAGTTGTATGATAGCGCAAGTCCGCTGTATTAAAAAAATAGTCCACCTTAAAATCTAGATATTACATACTCAAGGCAAAATCTGCTACATCCGCTGACTGAACTAACTAATCTACAGGTACATATAATTACCGGTTGTTTTAAAGTTTTTGATGAGTACCAATAATTCATCCAGTAATTTACTTAAGTACTTAGGTATATCTATTATTGCCAATGACGTGGTGCGATCAGTCGATGATGTAACGATAACATATTTATTGCCTAAAGACTTCCAACAACTATGTGCGCTATTCTATGAACTCAAAGATTAGTTCAAGAATTTTTTTTTTAAAAAATCCTTAGTTAAAATGCGCATATTTAGAAGCCAAATAAATATATGCTGTAATTTTACATGAAAAAAAAAACATTAATGTTTGCAAAGTGAAACTGTATGTATGTCTATCCGCAGTGATTCCTACTAAACTTTGAGTTCAAAGACAACATTGTAAAGGCCCGTAATATACGCACAAATTGTCTAAATGTCGGTCTGTATTATGTACTTGTCTAAAGGGTAATTTCGCAACTTTCATATTTCCCCTTGTAGTTGCTGAGTAGAAAAGGCGTAGGAACTAAGTCGACGCCGCGACGCCGCAGACGACGGCTCAGCGTCACAGCTTTATCGTGTGCTGTAACCATCACTGGACAACAAACAATCTCGTTATAGGAAAATATCAATTAACTCATCATAAATTAACGAACAGGCAAACTCTCAAAAAAGGATTTGTAGAATTCAAGTCATTGCAAAAGCTTGCGGGGGGGCACGCGCGAAGCACATTTGTATGGAATCGCGCGCCTGGGGACGGGACCCTAAAAAGAGAGAGTTTTAAAGTTGAACTGACCTGGTCTAGGCATCCTCGGCAGTGTAAAGGTGTCCTTGGGTCAGACCCAGTATTGATTGCGCCTGAGCATGGGGTTCGCGGGTGCAACGCCGGGCGCTCGCACCGGGTACGCGGACTCACTGGCCTCGTAACTGCTCCAGTCTTCGGCCTGTAACGACCCGTACTGATTGTTGCGTTATTTTTGAAAAGAGTAGATTTATTCATTTGTAAACATGAGTAGGTAACATACATAGGCATGCAATATCTATATTATACATACATAAATCTTGAATTTTATACATTCACAATTCACGTTTAAAAATCGAAACTTTGGATTACATTTCTGAAATCTGGTACTAAGTGACTGTCAAACTTAAGTTCCTATTTTGGCTATCTACAAAGATGACTTGGTAGTTATATATCTTTCTTTTCATGTTCGTTGGCAAGGATTAGACACTGGGCCGTCTTTATCTTCCAGGAGAATCATGGAAGTCGAAAGGTTTCAAAAGAAAGTAGATCGCGAGGCAAACAACACCTACCTATCTGATCCCGAGGTTTTGGGTAAGTCACCGCATTGTCCACTGTATAATACAAGACCTTTTGGAACTTTTTTGAAATATTTCATTCTTCTGAGTATATTCTATACTAATATAATTAAGAGGAATATTTTTTTTGTTTATACTGTAAAAGCTCCGAAATTACTGAACCGATGTGAAAAATTCTTTCACTGTTGGGAAGCTAGACTATCCCCGAGTAGCATATTCCCACGGGAAGCGGGTGGAAATGCTGGCAGAAGCTAGTTAAAAAAAATAGGAAGCAGAACTCACATCGGTATGATCGTCGGTGCCGTAGGGGTACCTCGCGTTGANGGTCCGTCCTAAGTGAGCGAACTGGACGCGAGCGAACGCGAGGCGGCGCGGCACGACTGTCAATTTCCTTTGTGAACGTTTGTGCCAACGTAACTTCAATCTATCAATTCGCTTCGTATCGCTTCGCGTTCGAGATTCGCCCACGCAAGACGCATCCTTTGCGTTACAGAGCTTTGGCATTACATTGCTGACATATTTAATAACAAAGATAAGGACAAATTTCTTTAACAAAATATTTAAATAAATGACACTCGGTATATTTTTTTAATCACAGAATGAAATTTTTGGAATATCAGTCTCAGCTAACATAAACTGGCAAGAAATGAAAATGGCAATACCACTGAACTGGTACAAATTAATAAAAATTAAGTACTTACATACATGAGTTGTATGATAGCGCAAGTCCGCTGTATTAAAAAAATAGTCCACCTTAAAATCTAGATATTACATACTCAAGGCAAAATCTGCTACATCCGCTGACTGAACTAACTAATCTACAGGTACATATAATTACCGGTTGTTTTAAAGTTTTTGATGAGTACCAATAATTCATCCAGTAATTTACTTAAGTACTTAGGTATATCTATTATTGCCAATGACGTGGTGCGATCAGTCGATGATGTAACGATAACATATTTATTGCCTAAAGACTTCCAACAACTATGTGCGCTATTCTATGAACTCAAAGATTAGTTCAAGAATTTTTTTTTTAAAAAATCCTTAGTTAAAATGCGCATATTTAGAAGCCAAATAAATATATGCTGTAATTTTACATGAAAAAAAAAACATTAATGTTTGCAAAGTGAAACTGTATGTATGTCTATCCGCAGTGATTCCTACTAAACTTTGAGTTCAAAGACAACATTGTAAAGGCCCGTAATATACGCACAAATTGTCTAAATGTCGGTCTGTATTATGTACTTGTCTAAAGGGTAATTTCGCAACTTTCATATTTCCCCTTGTAGTTGCTGAGTAGAAAAGGCGTAGGAACTAAGTCGACGCCGCGACGCCGCAGACGACGGCTCAGCGTCACAGCTTTATCGTGTGCTGTAACCATCACTGGACAACAAACAATCTCGTTATAGGAAAATATCAATTAACTCATCATAAATTAACGAACAGGCAAACTCTCAAAAAAGGATTTGTAGAATTCAAGTCATTGCAAAAGCTTGCGGGGGGGCACGCGCGAAGCACATTTGTATGGAATCGCGCGCCTGGGGACGGGACCCTAAAAAGAGAGAGTTTTAAAGTTGAACTGACCTGGTCTAGGCATCCTCGGCAGTGTAAAGGTGTCCTTGGGTCAGACCCAGTATTGATTGCGCCTGAGCATGGGGTTCGCGGGTGCAACGCCGGGCGCTCGCACCGGGTACGCGGACTCACTGGCCTCGTAACTGCTCCAGTCTTCGGCCTGTAACGACCCGTACTGATTGTTGCGTTATTTTTGAAAAGAGTAGATTTATTCATTTGTAAACATGAGTAGGTAACATACATAGGCATGCAATATCTATATTATACATACATAAATCTTGAATTTTATACATTCACAATTCACGTTTAAAAATCGAAACTTTGGATTACATTTCTGAAATCTGGTACTAAGTGACTGTCAAACTTAAGTTCCTATTTTGGCTATCTACAAAGATGACTTGGTAGTTATATATCTTTCTTTTCATGTTCGTTGGCAAGGATTAGACACTGGGCCGTCTTTATCTTCCAGGAGAATCATGGAAGTCGAAAGGTTTCAAAAGAAAGTAGATCGCGAGGCAAACAACACCTACCTATCTGATCCCGAGGTTTTGGGTAAGTCACCGCATTGTCCACTGTATAATACAAGACCTTTTGGAACTTTTTTGAAATATTTCATTCTTCTGAGTATATTCTATACTAATATAATTAAGAGGAATATTTTTTTTGTTTATACTGTAAAAGCTCCGAAATTACTGAACCGATGTGAAAAATTCTTTCACTGTTGGGAAGCTAGACTATCCCCGAGTAGCATATTCCCACGGGAAGCGGGTGGAAATGCTGGCAGAAGCTAGTTAAAAAAAATAGGAAGCAGAACTCACATCGGTATGATCGTCGGTGCCGTAGGGGTACCTCGCGTTGAGGTCGGGTAGCGTGGCGTCGGCGAGCGGCGTCACCTTGCAGGCCACGCTGCCGGCCGATGGCAGCGGCGTACTGGCTCCCGTGTGAACTGACTGCTCTGATGACACGTAGCTGGAGAACGACACACAATAATGTTACATTGTTTACGAACTTCGAAATCAAAATTATAAAGACCAAAATAAAAGTGGACGCCGGTCATTTATTCACAAAGTGCA
Source organism: Heliothis virescens (assembly GCA_002382865.2). Classification (NCBI taxonomy): domain Eukaryota; kingdom Metazoa; phylum Arthropoda; class Insecta; order Lepidoptera; family Noctuidae; genus Heliothis; species Heliothis virescens. The sequence continues at coordinate 13,852,060 of NWSH02000323.1, read as the reverse complement.
CAGAGGTGTGAGCACGTAGGTTTAATATGATTTTTATAAAAAAAACTTGAATTTTGACACTTGTCACCAAAAATTTTGGATTACACAAGCCTTTCGATTTCTACAATCGCACCGAAACTGCGCATGTTCTTTACAGTGTATAAAGGTAAATTCTTAACATAGAAGATTGCTTTGGCTAGTCCCCATAAAGTGAAACAGATTTACATAATAATAACGACCGAATAAAAAGCAACACCATTTTACAGGTAGCCTCGGCAGCTTCGTAATCTACCCGTGACTATCATAAACTAGCTGATAGAGTAATTTGTACTATTAATATTACCGTTTTATAGGCGGCGTGCCTTGCGAAGGGGACGGCATGAGGTGGTCAGGCGGCCTCGGCAGCGGTATAGGAGCGACCGCGCCTTGACTCTGCCCGTGTATCTTGACTAGGGCATTCTGATCTCGCATGAGGTACCTCCGGCACTTCAGCAGCCCGAAGATCACGATGATCGCGAGAACAGTGCCCGATAGAGCCATGAGGATCATCATGTAGTATGACGCTGTGTCGCCGTTCGCTACCTGTTGGAAGTAGATGTCACAAAATAAATAACAATAAATATTGCTTAATACGTGAACTTTTGTGGCCTACTTATTCCATAGAACAGTCATTACGGCATATGCTGCTGAGATCTTACCTATCAATCTATTAGAAGAAAAAAAAACCGTTTGTATTGTTTAAATAATACCCAAAAAAAAATTATCGATACTTACTAGAACCCCTTCATGACTCTCAGGATCATTTGGACTTGGCAGATTCTTCTTCTGTCTGTTTCCTATAAATACTTTCACGTCACTGACGGCAGGCTGGAAAATGGTCGCCGCCAGCAAAAACCTGAAGCTGTCTTCGTAACCATTCAGCTCACTTACTTTCTTCTTCGTCACAAAGTATATTACTCCTGCTTTCACATCCTCGTGGGTGAAATATGCTACTTCTCTTTCCCTAGCACTAGTCTTTTCTCCTGAACTTCGTATTATCTTCTTCAGGGTACCAAAGCGAGGTTTTCTCAATAAAGTATAGACAGGATCACTCGCAGTTAGCTTCGCTAAACCAGTCGCATCCATCGTGTTCAATGTAATCCTAGCCTTTTCTACTTCCACCCGCAAGTCACCCAACGTCATCAGCGGTTGCACAATAACTTCTATCGCGAACGGTCGAGTCGCGTTGCTGTTGTGCACGTAAGCTATTAAATCGAAACTGTCGTTAGCCGTCGTCATATCGTTTTGCATGTATATCACAACTTTCTCCATCAAATCCTTGTGAGTGAAGAACGAGACTGGATTCCTACCGACGTATATCATACCGTGTAGAGGCTGACGAGTGATGTTATACAGAACTTTCGAAGTTTTTGCATTCGTGTCCACGTATATTTGGTCTGTAGTAACTGCCGCCACGTTTGATCCTTGTTGCAGATGGATAGGATGCAATGACGTCGCATTCAGAATAACGGGTATAACATCTATAGTGAATACGGTGTACGTAGGCTTGAACTGTCCGTCCCACACTCTGAAGTAGAACGTAGCCGTCTGCAGCATACCGGAATGTTCGTATATCACTCTACCATTGTTAATGTCGTCTTGGGTAAACTTGTTAATCGAATGTGCCTCGTCGATAGTTTGATTTTTGTCCAACATCACCATCCTGCCTTGCGTCGGTCCGCTGATTATGTCATATAGAATCCCTGAGGGTCCCGTATCAGCGTCTTCGGTGAGCAGATCATTCTTCGTGATGGTATAGTTCTCGCCTTGTACCACTTGTATTTGTGGAGTGTCCGTTAACAATCTGAACGGCTGATCATTCACTGGGATGATGTGTATTACAATAGTGACATTACATAACAGAACGTAATCAGGTAGCAAGTAAAGGGACATGTCAATTTTGTCCTGTGTCGTATCAGAATCGTCGTGTTCGTAATGGACGACGCCGCTTTCGATTTGCGACTGGGTCAACGATGACATAAAAGGTTTCAGTTCACCATGCGAGGGCTGGGACCACTGCGCCTCTATTTGTGGCTGCCTTAGTCCAGCTTGAGTTTCTAAGTATGTTATAACATTACTAACATTAACTTTAATAGGCACTTTATCTCCTTCTTCTACTTTAATCGTGGGTATATGGACGTACTTGGCAAGCCCGCCCGACGACACAGATATATCTATGTTAAATATTTGATCTGTGAGTGGTTTAGCAAGTGGGGCTTCAACAGTGAATATGAAGGAATCGTTTGTGTACAAATCTGAGAATGGATGCGTGTGTTCATAGAAGACAACTGTGTTGTTCACATCTTGTTGCGTGAATTGCTTTATAGATCTGTGGTGATTTTCCCCGTTCAACATGACGAGTCTACCGAGTGTTGGAGCTCGTTCAATCTTGTATATTATAGTTCTTGTGGGATCCGAGCACTTAGACATGAGCATGTAGTTGTTCAGAGGCTCCCTCATTAGCGGGAACACTCGTAATTTGTGCTTTCTCGTCAATTTAAGAGAGACTGACTTGGTGGTAATCAGGAACGTGATTTTGGAGAGTTCGTGCAACCCATCAGTGACGTTGAAGATCATCTTGCCTTTTGTGCCATCTGTAACAAATTATATTGATGGTGTTACTCTATTGTTTTAGTGATAATGGTTTGACAACAACAGTTGTGAATATATCGCTATGAAACAATAAATTCATATAAAAAGTGTAGTAGGACTTTAAAAGATCAATATATCGTTCGATTTTTATATACCTACATGGATAAATAATAAAAATCCAAATCTTGATCTTTGGTTGGTTGTTTTTTACATTGTCATTAGCTTATAGGAAAAAAAAAAATATTTAACACCTTTGACGAACAGACAGTTTAGTCCTTATTGCTTCACTTACTTTTATGAACAAACACGACTTTTCCATTATCTATGTCTGCTTGCGTGAAATGCTGAACTGCGGTGTCGAGATGTCCTTGCAGCGCGATGTACCCAGACACGATGTCCACTACCCGCACCGTCACGTTCTCGGGAGGCGTATCGATATCATTCACATCTGCAATGGTTACATAAGGTTTGTTCACACACGTTTTTCTGCCGTCAAAATCTAAGGTAAATTCACTGTACAATCGAAAATTAACCTTCCATTATTGTGATAAGATTGAAAATCTATCGCAGAAATTTAAGAGATTGTAGTAACTTGATGTGCTGTCGTCTGTAGTTGTAAGTGTAATAATTTAGTAATGTAGTAAATTAATTATCGTTCGATCTATGACTTGAAAATTTTTCATTTTCATCGTCAGCCTAGCCTGAACCTAAGTATGTTGGGTCCAACTTCCTGTCCTGCATGTAGCTGTGTACCTGACTGCCTGTCTACTCCTACATTACAAAAATCTAAGTACAGTATCACATTGCTCTTTCAGCATCATCACCTCAGCCAAAGGTCATTCACAGCTAAACATATGATAGGCCTCCCACTACTAATTGGAAGAGGCCTTTTATAGATAAGCCTCATAAAAAAGAAGATAATAACTATTTAAGGGTTCCCTTTCCAAAGGGTAAAACGGGACTGTATTACTATACTTTCGCTGTCTGTCTCCAGGCTGTACCTCATAAACCGTGATAGCTAGACCGCTGAAATTTTCACAAATGATTTATTTCCGTTGCCGCTACAATAACAAATACTAAACATTCAAAAAAAAAATATTAAGCGGGTTCCCCATACAATAAACGTGTTTTATTTTTCGTATTTTTATAGATGATAGTACGGAACCAATCGTGCGTGAGTCCGACTCGCACTTGGCCGGTTGTTTTTATACTTACATAGCTCTTTAGTGGTGAACGTAAAAGTGCCTCCCTCCCAAACACAGAGTCCGGTGTTAGCGGCCACTATCGGCGGCTCATCGTTCACGGGCATGATGTTGATGTGAACGTAGAAAGGCTCGCTTTCCTTACTGCTCTCCGTCACAGCTACAAGCCTCAACGAATCCGTTGATTCTTCCGACCCGTCGTTTAAGTACTGTGAAATTGAAAGTGAATTTGTGGATTTAAATATTCATACACAAAGAACTTTTTCCTGTTATATGTATACAGACACGAAAATAACACGAAATATAAATGCTGCACTCCCTGCTACACAATTATCACAAAAACACTCTAAAGAGCCTCGTAGTACTTTAAACATATTATAATATAGATACTTCACAATTTTATTAGATGATATTTATGGGCTGAACATACCTGAATGTTTCCAGAATTGAGTTTGAGGACCGGCAATAAATTGAGTTCCTGGTCAGTCATCACAATCTTCCCAAATTTTGGTTTCTCAACCACTTTGTACGCTACAACTTTTCCTCTATAATACTCTGTGACCGTTCTGAATAGATCTGGTTTGATGCTAACCCCTTCTCCTTCCACCACGGTCAAATTAATCGCGTGAACGTAGAAATGTTCGGGTATGATCACCACATTAAGTTCAACGTCTCTGAGCCATACTATCCCGTTGGTAACGTCCATTCGGATTCTGTCCCGAGTTCTGTTTACTCCTGACTGGACGTAAACGAGGCGGTTAGCGTTAATCACCGATTGGTCAAACACTTTGATGTGGACTGGCTCTTCGTTATAGTTCTCTAGCTCGAGGGTACCTGGCGTGGAAGTAATTTCGAGCCATCCGTGGTAGGGCCCGTCTGTTACCTGGTACACTATGTTTGATGGCTCGATTTGGGGATGCATCACCTATGTAGGAAAGATATAAAGATTAATAGCCTAAATATGGACACAAACACAATCTTTGGTAACGTCATATAGTACACGACTAATTTACTAAAAGCTTGCAGCTAACAAACATTCGAGCACAGGAACTCACAGTATGTTTTAAGACGGCATTAAGTTTGTCACAAACTATACTTTGGACTTAGTCTTTTATAACATTACCAACAAAATCAATATCAATACCTCCAAAATGTCCTTAGTAACATTAACACTGGTAGATTCTTCAACAACAAGAGGCAAGTTCGTGGTCACCCGGAGCGGTTCCCAGTAGCTGGACGGAAATATCTTTATGACGTATACACCTTCGCCCCACGTGTCCAGACACATAACTTTGAATCTGAAGAGAAAGAGGTCAATGTCATTCTATTTTCAAATGCATTATAGTACACATAACCGTAACAAGTTTTGTTTATTTTTTTTTAAATTAAACTACAAAAATATGCTTCATCATTTCAGAAATCAGAGCAATTTTGTTAGCCAAAATCTTACCTGAACTGATCAGTAGGAGTCTTGGGTTCTCTATGTCTGTATGAAACTCTTCCAGCTGCCACATCCAGTTGTGTAAACGTAAATGCGCCTTGACCCTCCCCAACCTCTATAGTGCCATGTTTCGGTTCCAAATTCACTTCATACCGTATGTCTTCCTCCAAACAGTTCATATTCGTGTCAACCTAATGGGAAATCAAATTAAACTATAACTATACCATTTTTGCGTTATGATGAGTTCCCTGACAGTTCAAATTTTTCCATCACACGCAAACTGCTATAAAGCTATAACAACAAACCAACAAAATAAAGTTATTTTAAAATATTGTATCTTTGTTAATTACCCAGTAAACGATATTTTTTCATATTTTAAATGAACTAAATAAATATTAATGGCTAATAAATTAAATAATCGATGTAAAAAAATATGAGTTTAAACAATGTCGAAAATGACAGATAAACGAAACGGAATGTGACTTGCGTCAATAGAGATTGACGCAAGTTACTGAATCGAAAAAAAATCGATGTATAGTAGTGGCCATATGAAAAATTTTAAATTCCGATTCCATTTTCTTTGTCAACCGATTCGATTTAATAAAANGATGTACCCAGACACGATGTCCACTACCCGCACCGTCACGTTCTCGGGAGGCGTATCGATATCATTCACATCTGCAATGGTTACATAAGGTTTGTTCACACACGTTTTTCTGCCGTCAAAATCTAAGGTAAATTCACTGTACAATCGAAAATTAACCTTCCATTATTGTGATAAGATTGAAAATCTATCGCAGAAATTTAAGAGATTGTAGTAACTTGATGTGCTGTCGTCTGTAGTTGTAAGTGTAATAATTTAGTAATGTAGTAAATTAATTATCGTTCGATCTATGACTTGAAAATTTTTCATTTTCATCGTCAGCCTAGCCTGAACCTAAGTATGTTGGGTCCAACTTCCTGTCCTGCATGTAGCTGTGTACCTGACTGCCTGTCTACTCCTACATTACAAAAATCTAAGTACAGTATCACATTGCTCTTTCAGCATCATCACCTCAGCCAAAGGTCATTCACAGCTAAACATATGATAGGCCTCCCACTACTAATTGGAAGAGGCCTTTTATAGATAAGCCTCATAAAAAAGAAGATAATAACTATTTAAGGGTTCCCTTTCCAAAGGGTAAAACGGGACTGTATTACTATACTTTCGCTGTCTGTCTCCAGGCTGTACCTCATAAACCGTGATAGCTAGACCGCTGAAATTTTCACAAATGATTTATTTCCGTTGCCGCTACAATAACAAATACTAAACATTCAAAAAAAAAATATTAAGCGGGTTCCCCATACAATAAACGTGTTTTATTTTTCGTATTTTTATAGATGATAGTACGGAACCAATCGTGCGTGAGTCCGACTCGCACTTGGCCGGTTGTTTTTATACTTACATAGCTCTTTAGTGGTGAACGTAAAAGTGCCTCCCTCCCAAACACAGAGTCCGGTGTTAGCGGCCACTATCGGCGGCTCATCGTTCACGGGCATGATGTTGATGTGAACGTAGAAAGGCTCGCTTTCCTTACTGCTCTCCGTCACAGCTACAAGCCTCAACGAATCCGTTGATTCTTCCGACCCGTCGTTTAAGTACTGTGAAATTGAAAGTGAATTTGTGGATTTAAATATTCATACACAAAGAACTTTTTCCTGTTATATGTATACAGACACGAAAATAACACGAAATATAAATGCTGCACTCCCTGCTACACAATTATCACAAAAACACTCTAAAGAGCCTCGTAGTACTTTAAACATATTATAATATAGATACTTCACAATTTTATTAGATGATATTTATGGGCTGAACATACCTGAATGTTTCCAGAATTGAGTTTGAGGACCGGCAATAAATTGAGTTCCTGGTCAGTCATCACAATCTTCCCAAATTTTGGTTTCTCAACCACTTTGTACGCTACAACTTTTCCTCTATAATACTCTGTGACCGTTCTGAATAGATCTGGTTTGATGCTAACCCCTTCTCCTTCCACCACGGTCAAATTAATCGCGTGAACGTAGAAATGTTCGGGTATGATCACCACATTAAGTTCAACGTCTCTGAGCCATACTATCCCGTTGGTAACGTCCATTCGGATTCTGTCCCGAGTTCTGTTTACTCCTGACTGGACGTAAACGAGGCGGTTAGCGTTAATCACCGATTGGTCAAACACTTTGATGTGGACTGGCTCTTCGTTATAGTTCTCTAGCTCGAGGGTACCTGGCGTGGAAGTAATTTCGAGCCATCCGTGGTAGGGCCCGTCTGTTACCTGGTACACTATGTTTGATGGCTCGATTTGGGGATGCATCACCTATGTAGGAAAGATATAAAGATTAATAGCCTAAATATGGACACAAACACAATCTTTGGTAACGTCATATAGTACACGACTAATTTACTAAAAGCTTGCAGCTAACAAACATTCGAGCACAGGAACTCACAGTATGTTTTAAGACGGCATTAAGTTTGTCACAAACTATACTTTGGACTTAGTCTTTTATAACATTACCAACAAAATCAATATCAATACCTCCAAAATGTCCTTAGTAACATTAACACTGGTAGATTCTTCAACAACAAGAGGCAAGTTCGTGGTCACCCGGAGCGGTTCCCAGTAGCTGGACGGAAATATCTTTATGACGTATACACCTTCGCCCCACGTGTCCAGACACATAACTTTGAATCTGAAGAGAAAGAGGTCAATGTCATTCTATTTTCAAATGCATTATAGTACACATAACCGTAACAAGTTTTGTTTATTTTTTTTTAAATTAAACTACAAAAATATGCTTCATCATTTCAGAAATCAGAGCAATTTTGTTAGCCAAAATCTTACCTGAACTGATCAGTAGGAGTCTTGGGTTCTCTATGTCTGTATGAAACTCTTCCAGCTGCCACATCCAGTTGTGTAAACGTAAATGCGCCTTGACCCTCCCCAACCTCTATAGTGCCATGTTTCGGTTCCAAATTCACTTCATACCGTATGTCTTCCTCCAAACAGTTCATATTCGTGTCAACCTAATGGGAAATCAAATTAAACTATAACTATACCATTTTTACGTTATGATGAGTTCCCTGACAGTTCAAATTTTTCCATCACACGCAAACTGCTATAAAGCTATAACAACAAACCAACAAAATAAAGTTATTTTAAAATATTGTATCTTTGTTAATTACCCAGTAAACGATATTTTTTCATATTTTAAATGAACTAAATAAATATTAATGGCTAATAAATTAAATAATCGATGTAAAAAAATATGAGTTTAAACAATGTCGAAAATGACAGATAAACGAAACGGAATGTGACTTGCGTCAATAGAGATTGACGCAAGTTACTGAATCGAAAAAAAATCGATGTAGAGTAGTGGCCATATGAAAAATTTTAAATTCCGATGCCATTTTCTTTGTCAACCGATTCGATTTAATAAAATAATCGATTAAGTTTCGTTAGGTTACATCACTCTAACTATCAGATATGAACTGCCAGGGAACTCATGCTAAAATAAAAGCACTATAATTGATAGGAGTGCATTTTATTAAATTGATGCGATAACTGTAACCAAATAGTGGACTTATTTAAATTAGAATTAATAACAGAGAGATAAGTTTATCAACAATGAAAAAACTTCACCTGCATATCTCTGGAAGTAATGACGACAGCTTTGCCATTTTCTACAATGGAACCATTCGTCGGATACATTCTTATGAACGGAGGTGATGCCTGTATCTCCAAATTTCCGTTAACATCAAATAGACCATCAGATATCCAGAAAGCCATCTTCCCGTACTCTTTACCCTGATGCTTGAACAATACCAAGTTCTTATTTATATCGTCCTGAGAGAACTGCGCAATTTGTTCAGAAGGATTATCAGCTCGAAATATTCCACCATTTGGGGGATCCTTAATATATCTTTGGACTGTGTAAATAATATCGGAAGGTTTGGTATCCAAATCTGCATCAGTATAACTTAAGTCCCGGGCAGTTATGAGTCTAGCCCCGCCATGGACTATGTGAAACACGTTATCGTTCGCCCTTACGGGGCTGTTGTCATTCTTTAATATTATATCGATGTGAAACACTCCCACGTATTGAAAATCTTCAGGTTCTGGACTCAAAGCCATGAAATGGAAGGAATCGTGTCGACTTTCTGAGTCGTCGTGAGCATAATAAACTCTATCTGAATTCAGTTCTTCTAATGTAAAGTAGGTCGTATTGTCTCGCATAGTTTTAAGTACATCGTTTATCACTTCTATTTTACCGTGTTTTGGTAAATGTGTAATGTTAAATATTAAATTGGTGACCGCATCTGTGCGGAAATTGAGATGTGTAGCTGGAATAACCATTCTGGATCCTTCTGTGACTTGTAGGCGTTCTAAAGTTGTGTGAACTCGGCCTTCTATTCGATCTGACGTAAGTGTACCGGGGGTGTGTCGTATCGTCATAACGCCGGTGATATTTTCACACTCTGTTGCGCCCACAACGAAAGTAAACTCGTCTTGTATATGCGAATACGCTCTCCTGTGTAATCGATACCATAGTTGATCGGTATCGATATGTTGTTGGGTGAAAGTACTGTGCACTTGCAAATGATGCTTTCCTGAAGATAAGTGTAGAATGCCGTACTTAGGTGGTCTCAGTATCGTGTATACAATACGGTCGCTTGGTAGAGTTAGCGGGTTAGTCTTAAATGTTAGATGTTGAGACGATATGAACGCCTCCCTCGTGTTGTTCAGTACAAGTTCTTCGTTTACTGATTGATACAGTTCGAGTTTTATAAATGTCAATCGGAAGTCGTACAGTGTGTTCGTTCGTATTGAGCCAACCGAAGCTTTGAACTGTGGACAGAAAGACATAAATCCAGTTTAATAGTAGTCATCATTAATACGATACTCTATCATCAAACCAAACAAATAGTTATACAGCTTGGCAAAAAGAGTAGAAAATAATTTGCTGTTCGTACGGCAACCCAACCGCAACCGAATAGCATTCCAATCTGATCTTGATATTCAGCAATGTTTTTGCTAATACGTCTACTTTATTTGTGTATAATTTATTCAAATCAAAAAATCTTTAAACAATTGGTCGAAAATATGTTCTCGTCATACAGCTATACTACTAAGTACTCCAAAAATAAATATTAGGGAAGTAGAACTAAGTTCTCATTTTCTTTTTAGAAATTGAAAACAAAAAGATATGATGATGATGATGATGGCGTCCTAGCCGATTATCGGCCACGGCGGCTGTTCTCATATAAGGAGATCAGCCAGCTGCGCAGGACATATTATAGTGCACAAGCATTTGCGCAGACACAGGTGCACTCCCTATTCCCTCACTCTCATAACCCGATGGGACGGCAATCCGACACGACCGGAGAGAGATCAGGCGCAGGACCGACATTAACGTGCTCTCCGATGCACGGGTGTATCAATCACCAACTTCCAACTCCGGGCTGCTTTGTGAAAGTTTCTAAAACCCACAAAGCGATTTCGGCCCGTCCCGCGAATCGAACCCGAGACCTCGTGCTCAGCAGTCGGCTATGCGACCACTATACCAACGAGGCAGTTCTCTCACAATCAAAAACACAACACAATCTTTTATTGTATTAAATCTTAGTAAAGGCGAAATATTTCACAATATCTCTTCCAATATTAAATGTAAAACTAAAATACAAATCGAATTTACATCTACAAAGTGCAAATCACTCAATAACTTTTGTAGCGTGTTTAAAGAAAGAATAGAGACTATTTTCTATAACAAAGTAAACATAATATTTTTAGATTTTTTCTTTTTTGCAAAGTATTTTCCGCTCTACATAAAACTGTAAAATAATATAGTTTTTTACCTTAAACTCGTCATGGGATGGGTTTCCCAGTAGATGCATGTAACGTACACGACCAAATGTAACCATTTCGCTCGTAAAAGAGTCGACGGTTTGCCAAGTGCCGTCCAATACTCGAAGTCGTTCCACCACGCCGAACTGAGGCGGTTTTACTATATCGTACCTGTAACAGAAGTATTGGGTATTGTATCATAATGCATTGTTCCCGTGCATCGGAGAGCACGTAAATGTCTTGCGCCTGATCTCTCTCCGGTCGTGTCGGATTGCCGTCCCATCGGGTTATGAGAGTGAGGGAATAGGGAGTGCACCTGTGTCTGCGCAAATGCTTGTGCACTATAATATGTCCTGCGCAGCTGGCTGATNTACCTGTAACAGAAGTATTGGGTATTGTATCATAATGCATTGTTCCCGTGCATCGGAGAGCACGTAAATGTCTTGCGCCTGATCTCTCTCCGGTCGTGTCGGATTGCCGTCCCATCGGGTTATGAGAGTGAGGGAATGGGGAGTACACCTGTGTCACAGCAAATCGCGGTATAAGAACCAGATGAACGTATCTACAAAAAAACAAAAAAAGTTTTTTTTTTCATAAAACGGTTCACAATATAGTCCTTTATTAATTGCCAAAACGACGTAACGGTAAAGTCAATATTTATCAAATTCCAAAAAAACGGAATAGCTTAAGAATCATTTTCAATGGAACCAGAAAAACGTATTATGAATACCGTTCAAATAGTTCTAATTATCTTCGTACCTCTTTAGAGCCATAGTAACGTATTTCTAAAAACAATATTTTTATTCTTAGAATATAGTTTATATTTGGCAATATTATACGAACCAAAAGAACGTAAAAGCTTATACGTTGTTTTGGTCGTAACAAAAGTTTGTTTTGATGCTTAGTTTAAAGAGCCAGTGTAACGTTTGTGTATTTACGTTTTTGTGGCAGTACTATTTTGTGGCTACACACTAACGTATGTCAACCGAATTTAAAATATATACAGATTGCGTCTATGTAAGCATATATAAATAAATAATTTCTATTTTTTTCTAAGCTCTAAGAGTATGGCAATACATAGAAAAAAATATTATTTTCCATACTAGTATTTTATCTGTATTAAAAAGCTGGTAAAGTTTAAAGAGCCGAATTTTCGCAGTATTTTTGCTTTCCTGTAAAATTGAAAAAATGTAGATACGTTCATCTGACNCTAAGCTCTAAGAGTATGGCAATACATAGAAAAAATAATTATTTTGTTCTGTATTAAAAATCTGTATCTGTATTAAAAAGCTGGTAAAGTTTAAAGAGCCGAATTTTCGCAGTATTTTTGCTTTCCTGTAAAATTGAAAAAATGTAGATACGTTCATCTGACTCTTACACCGCGAAATGCTTGTGCACTATAATATTTCCTATATTAAACACGTAAGCAAATCGCTAAGAAGAAGGTTTTATTACCAATACATTCGTGGTCAGCTTCACAGGTACCAGATAAAGTTCAATATAGCTATCTGACAGATTATACCATAGTGATGTGAAATGAAATAAATAATGCAGTTGTAAATAGTAATATATTTAAATATCTGTATAATACAGCGAAAATTTTCATAAGACAAAAATGAATCAGCAGAACTATCAAAGATAAGTTTTGACACACATTAAAAATAAACTATACAGGTGGTATTACATTGCTAGCAAACTCTTTTAAAATTATATTTTCAACACATTGAAATTTTGTGGAAATTTAAGCATTTCCATGGCACTGTCTGCCAGCTAGCTATATAGAACTTTATCTAGAACCTGTGAAACTGGTTCGTTATTCTTTTTGATGTGTTGCTGGGTAACTATCTGGTTGATTTATCACACTGAGAAATATATGAATTTATAGAACATAATATACGACAGTAAAAGATACCGATATCGCGATATTAGACGGAACATCAGTTCATTTGCATAATGGACAAGCCTCATCAGAGTTAATCTGACATGAGAGCCTTAGTAACCTAAATAGATCAATATTTTATTCTTAAAAATCTTTACCATAACTACGTCAAAATAGGTTATCAGTATCAAGATAAATTGACTGCAATTACAGTCCTTCAGCTATCGTCATATATTTTTTAAAATAGATACAACACTTACTTGACTTGCACATTGGTTTCATCGGCGTTGGTCGTGAACGTCAGATTATCGGCAGAAATGATGGCGTAGGAGTTATGGACTAATTGCAAACCCGTGTTGTTGACAAGGCGCACTTGAAGTGGTACTACCGAAATTCGTAGGATACCGGGGCCACTCGTTTCTATGCCATCTGATACCTGTAAAGTAAAAATTCGGTTCTTATCATATTTGTAATGGAGTAGCGACCCCCCCGGCTTCGCACAGGTGCTATGCAAAATAACAGTATTATATGTATAAACCTCTATCTTCATTAAAAAACAGCATCAAAATCCCTTGCGTAGTTTTTAAGATTTAAGATTACATAGGGATATAGGGACACGGAAAGCGACTTTGTTTTATACTATGTAATGAAATCAATTAAAGCGTATTTTCGTGGTTAATGCATCTTCGTGACATTTAATATTTTAGTACTGTTATTCCCTACATAAAATTTTTAAGTGTTAAACCGGAAAGTGACGAAACTTGTATATTTTTTAAGTTTGTCTGTGCCTAGTATAATGCATCTTTAGTTTGTTTGTTCTTTGGTTGGTCGGTTGAAAGCTCTTATTTCACGAACTACAGCTTTGATATGAAGTTTTTCATTATCAGATAACCTATTTAGCAACGAAAGCTGGTATTTTATCCAGGTGCGTAAACTAGGCTCTTCAAGACGCGGGCAGAAGGTAATTTATAAATAATACTTACTTGTAAAGTCAACCTGAGCGAAGTTTTGTTGAGCTGTTTGTCACTACTAGAGCCATGAACGTAAGATATAACCCCTGAGTCTATGTCTTGTTGCGTGAACGAGTCCACTGGCTGCCCCGACATTTCTATGTGGCCACTGTTGAAGAAAACGAAATTGCATAAATATTACTGCATTTATAACAATTGCAGTTGGTGGAGTTTTTAACCGACTTCCCAATAAGGAAGAGGTTTTCAATTCAGATGTATTAATTTTACAAATAAAAGTGTTTCATACATATCTATCTTCTATATCTATCTATATCTATATACATATAATAAAACAGTAAAAAAATCGTGTCTGTACATTTAATATTTTTACAAAACAAAATATGTAGGGTTATTAGAAATTGAAAGAGGAGTAAGAATTCGAAAAAAAATTTTTGTCTGTTTGTATGTTTGTATATTTGTATGTTTGAATGTTTGTTTGTTTGTCTGTTTGCACACGCTAATCTCAGGATCCACTGGACGGATTTAGATGAAACTTGGCAGATATATAGCTTATATATCAGAATAACATATAGGCTATTTTTTTTTAGAAATTCGCTCTTTAAGGGGGTAAAAAGGAGGGGGTAAATTTGTATGAAACTCCGTCAGTTTTGAAGCTAATTCGATTAAAATTAATATTTGGCTATTTGGTTAGAAATTAAGAACGACGCAATAATTATTTTTGGAAATTCTGCCTTAACGGGGGTGAAAAAGAGGGGGTAAGTGTCTTTGAAACTCCGTCAGTTTTTAAGCTAAATCGATGAAAATTAAAGCTGTTTCTGGCCTTCGTTGTGTGACGGTGTCGCTGTTTTTCACACGGACTGCTTTATGTAGCTTTCTCGCGCGTAACTAGCTCCGATAAGTGTTCACTTTTACCGATAGATGGCGTTGTCCATACATTCTAAAAAGGCAGTCAACGCAATGCAATGGTATGGTATGATAAGTCTGAAACATCTCGAATCGTCTCGCGCAACCCATCGTTTCCCCGGGCTCTTAGAATTCGACATCAGACGTTTAAGATCTTTCATTTTGACGAACCGTTATCGCTGGCATAAGCGACATGTTCCGCGTACGAAGTCGCGGGCAGAAGCTAGTATAATATAATTCACAAGGAAGTCAGATTTTTTCTTGTTAAATATATTTGATTTTAAATAATGAACAGTATAATTTGCGATTAAACGATGTTATGAACAGACTTATATGAATAGATCTTTGAGACCATACACTATCGGAATGCGTAGAGCAGTTCCAAAGGGGTCCATTAACTTGGGAATCTTGGTAATAGCATAACATTTATCCTCACCTATTAGCTTCATTTTTGCCATGCAGTACAGTATACAGCAGGTCTTCGGGAGCCGTGTCAGGATCCTCAGCCTTTAATATGTCAGAAGTAATTACTTTGCGCGTGCCCTGTAATCAGAGTGACAACACTTATCACGATACTTTGTCATTGCAATGAGTACTGAAAATGAAAATATGATCATTTATCAATTCACACTTGCAGAAGCCAGTTGACCAAATTCATTATTTATTAAAGACTCCCTAAGCAGGCACGTTATTATGGGTCTATAATATCGCATAAGGTATTGCGTTAATGCATCCCGATTCCTTTTACATTGCTTGCACACTCCTCCATAGTCCTACTTCCATTACGCCGTTATTATTGCAGGAGTGTGTAACCACATGACCATCCATAATACAAAATGTACTGAAAACAGACATCGCAGTAGCGCATGCGATATTATCGACCTATAATAATGCGCCTGTGTAGGGAAACCTTAAATCATCAGACAAACGGTGTGACATGGCATCATCTGCCTAGAATTTTCTCTAACTAATTTAAATGAATAATGCAAAAAAATGCAGTTAAATTAGTAAAACGAAATAAATAAGGTACTCACTCAAATAATATAAAGGTTAATCTGTAGTGCGTTCGGCGTTTGTGAGGCAAAATAATGCATGCAACTACACAAAAGCAAATAATAAAAAATGTTTGATGTCCTGGAAACATTCTGAAAATAATAAAACAATAAATCATAAAAAAAACACAGATTACAACAAATCCCTAACAAATTAATAGAATTAAAATTCTTTCTCTGTAAAAACTGGCATAATTAAACAGGCAAATCATAATCACTAAACTGGTGTTACAAATGTCATGCTACAATTAATAAAAATCATGCAAGCTGGTCGCAACTCAGTCATACATTAGTTGTTAAAAAGTGCCACTTCATTCTATTCTGGAAGGCGTGCCCATGTTTGATCGAACGCTATCATATCGAAAGCTTTTGCCTTTCGACAAGCATAGTCATACACTTTCTCGGACTTCTATTCCAAGAAATTCTTCTATTATTATGATTAATTTGATAGATCATATAACTATTTAATAAAATGTATACCTGAGTAAGCCTTAAAACTTTCCCCGGTAGCAGGTTAAGTACCGGCGGGTCGTTGACTGGAGTAACATTGACATGTAGCACGAAAGTGTTTCTTCCTTGAAGGTAACTTGGTAGCGTGAACTTAGTCTCAGGGATCAATTCCATGTCGAGAACGATCGCGTCTTGATGATTTTCGGAGCCGTCGTGTACATAGCGAACCTATTACAGATTTGATTGAAGAAATTTTATAATATCACTACATAAAGTAAATCATTAATGCATTGTTTCATTTAGTTATTTTTAAATATGCTGAATTTGGTCACAACAGTCGTTTCTTTAAAAACTTTTCTGATTGTAAATAAATTGTGTTCACTCAAATTCTTTAAACTACTAACCTTATCTCTTGACAAGTCCAGGAGAGTGAAGAACTGTTTAGACTTTGTCTCTCCTTCAATAAAGTTATACTGCTGTGAGTTCCGTTGCAGCGAGAGGTCGATAGCTATCCGACCGTGTTGTGGCGACTGAGCGACGTGTAACACCACGCCTGAGGGACGCACGCCATACTTGTGGTGATCGAGGATCACGTCTATATTCTGTGTGGTGATTACTGTGACGCCCCCCTCTTGGACCGTGAGTGGGAACAGTGCTACTAGTTCCAGTTCACTGCTTGATTTAGAGAATACCTGCAAGTGGAATTGTTCAAGAATATAATGTTTCTTATTATGCCCACATAAAATTTATAGATAAACTTAACAATTAGTATCCCTAATGTAATTTTTCATATGTCACAGCTTTTTGTCTCTTTTGAAAAACTTATAAGATTTTAGGAAATGCTTTTAACTCAGTAATTTAATAGGATCTTAGGACAATTGATAGGAAAGTTGGAGATACGACAGCGACGGAGCATCATGAAAACAATGCTGAACAAACCTTATACTTCTCAGCATAATCCGGATTTATGCAAAGGTCGGAATCACATTTGCATGTGAAGTGGTCGACGCCATGTTGTTCACAAACCCCTTGGGGCACGCACGGCGGGTTGCCGGGGCTTGAGTGACAAGGGTACCACCACACGCACTTAGGACTCACGCCGTAAGTAACTACAGCATTTGGGAGACCATAGACTTTTTCGTCCACTTCTATGGGTTTAATGCAGCCCTGTAAATTAATAATTGAACATTGAATTCAACAACATCTATAATTATGTATAGTAAAGCGACATTTAGACTTGAAACACACTATCTATAACTGAAAGCCGTGATTATACTAGAACCTCATTATACGATATGAAAACCAATACAAATAAACACCCACCATAATACTAGAGTCGGCGGCTTTGATTCCCTTCGTAAATGCTCTCTGTTGTTTCTCGCTCTCTATGCCACCGAGGTAGAAGGAATCTGACAGATCTAAGTACCGTGTACCTCCACTTTCAATCCTCGTGTGCATTGCTATGTTGTCCACAGAGAGCTAAAAACGGGAACACATCTTACTTACACAAAGTTAAAAAAATGAATTTCATGAGTTAGTACAAAGTTATATCAATAGGTTAGAAATAAAGTCAAAATCCAAAGTAGGGTTTTAAGTGCAGATATGCAAGCAAAGATAGGCCTAAATCGTCGGCCCACGATTCGTGCCTATCAAGATCTCATCGTGTTGTCATCATTCATTCTGTATTACTTAATTGACATAACCAACGTATGTATCCTGACAACAATAAGTAGTTAAGTGAGACTGAAGCTAACGTTGAACATGATTGTATTTCAAAGCATTTGAACTCCTAAGAGGCATTGTGATTTTGTTGTAACGACATAATAAATAGAAATGAGAAGAGACAAGAAGACGAATGGGTTTCCTAGAGTAACGAATGATTCAAAAAGGGGATAAGAATATAAGATTTACAAAAAAATTGCAGATATAATATAATTTAGCAATGAGTAAATCGGCTAAACAAATTCGCGTTGCAAACCAATTACGATTAATTTTATTTGCACTTCGCGCTGCAAACAACACTATCTCGTCAAAATCATATTCCATACGTAATATCTAGCTTATTTCGCAATTTATAATAATTTACAAGATCTACGAGTTAGCTAACCAAGGGTTTCATCCGTAACCTACGTCAACAATTTCCAGCTTAAACCAGGAATGCGTAAGAGCTGTATAGAGTTCACTGTGCCAGTTTTATTTAAAAAAATAAGTTGACTGATTTGTTTTATGGTATTTTGGGCAAAAATGCATTACGAAATGTTAGTTAGCAGAAAGCAGCCAGCAGTAAGCCTTTTCTATTATATGTATACATATTTAAACCCATATTTACCGCAATAATTGCAGTAGGCCATAAAATGCCAAACACGACATCACTTCTTTGAACTATTTTAATAAATACTTTTGCATAGCTTTCGCAATAACATACATAAGTGTATTGCATATACCGTGGCATCATGTTCATAAGTAATTATATTATAGTAATTATGCTTGGCATTTCTTAACATTTGCAAGGCATAGTGTATAGAAAAGTATCTTCGTTATTATCGTACTTCGCATTGACTTAAACCAAATTGTGGTCTTATTGTGAAGATTAAAATTCAAACAGAATGCCATAAGCGAAATCACGAAGTTTGTGGACAAGGGTCGCCATTGGCCATTTTGTAGAGGAGCGTATTCGCATGGTGTTACAACATAAAATATAAAAGAAGAAGGTCTATATAACATTCGCAATTATGACTTAAACATAATACCAACCAAATGCATAATACAAATGCCATTGCAATGGTAGCTTTTTTCTACGAATAAAGAGAGCATACTTAGTTAAACAGATGTGTATAGTTAACTTTAAGCTCACCTCAATCATAGAAGGGTAGAATGACAGATGCATTTTGTGCCACTGCCCGTCATTGACTCTCACAGTGTGTACAATTTGTCCTCGTGCCATTTTGACGCGCACTACGCCTTCCAATATTTCAACAGCCAGGAAGTCCGAACCCCGACCTCCACCGGCATTGTAAAGAATGATCGCATTCTGCGCTATTGTTTTAAATTCTATTTGCCATCTGAAACATTCAAAATTAGCTGGATGCCGTAAAAAATGTTTAATGGCGTCCCGTTTCTAAACCCACAAACCGATTTCGGCCCGAACCGGGAATCGAACCCGAGACCTCTTGCACAGTAGTCGACTATGCAACAAATAGACCGACAACTAGTTTATCTAACACATGACATGGTAGGCCACAAACATAGATCAGTATCACTTACTTTCCTCCAGCTCTAGAATTTATTCTCGGCAGTATAAGATAAGCGCCTTCATCAACAAAGCTAATGTCAGAATTGAGGTCGGCATCGAATTCCGGTGCACAGTTCCACGTGACACCTTCTACATGGACTGAACCCGATCGACTTCGGGCTTTTTCTATAATCTTGACACCATTGTAGTAAACCTAAAAAAATTATAAATAAAATTGACAAAAGTTTATCTTATAAGAAGGTTCCAAGTAAATAATGCAAGCATCTTGCACAAGCAACGATTATAAACTTATCCAAATTAAACTTATAACTAAGATGTTACCATATTGATCCCATAATGTTCAGGTTTTAAATGATCACAGATAGTAGCCACAATAACACAGAGTATATCAGAACCACTCACATCTTCCATGCAGCCGCGGAAATTTTCCATGTGTCCCAAAAACAGCTCAGAAAAATCGCCTTGACCACCCAGGAATATTCCGAAGTGGATGTTTAACTCGAAAAACCGTCCAGGCAGTCTTTTCTTCACTGCTGTTTCGTCCACCTTTAAATTATAGTCAAAGTGGCGGTTAGATAGTGCTTGTTGTAATTACATACATTTAATCCCCATTTTTTTATATTATTAAGTTGGGTCTGGGTGTATGGTGGTCAGATGTACAAGTTATACCTTCATAGTAAGATTTGCTTCTCGTCGGATTATGCTGACATGGTGCCACTGCGTATCGTTCAGATGTATACCCTTTGGAGATGAGAGTTCACTCTCACCTGCACCAAGGTTGATGTGAAGTTTCAGTCTTCCACTTTCCAAACGTATCTGCAGGCAGACAAATTTAATTGATTCAAGACAAACTCATGATTGAATAGCATCACATATGAATTGATCAGTTGTTATCCTTCCCACTTTAATTTATTTGTTTGTTTAACACACATTTACTTATTAAATAAGTAAATAAAAGTAAAATGTGTAAGTCATAAAGACAAAAAATGAAAACCAAAATTATTATATTAATTAGATCCTTCTCCCATTCACTCAAGCACTAGGTTCACTCTCATAAAAAAAATTAATAACATTCAAAATTGCTATTACAATAGTTACAAAATTTATGGGGAATAAACACATTAAAAGTATGCAGTACAACTACATAACATATTTTAGGCCATAAGTAACACAATATATTGCACTGTTTACAGCACCAGATGAAATGAGAGTTGTTAATATCGTATCATTAAGAGACCCAACATCCATCAAATTCAAATTAAATTCCCACACCAGGGACTTCTTGTCACTTTCATATTTATCACATTCTGTTAATATGTGGTGAATATCATCCAGTACACAGCATAATTCACAATTAGGGGATTTGACACTACAGTAGAAACTCGATTTACCGGACTAATGGTTGTCGTTAGGCATTCGGATAATCGAAAATCCGGATAATCGAATGTATGAAGAATAGCGAGTTTTGTGCATACATATGTGGTACATATAATTTTATATGTACCACATAATACAACACAAAACAACAAATAAATATCAACGAAAATCAATGTTTATTTAGGAATAATTAAGAGATACATTTTCTTAGATTACATACGTACATATATTGTACTAAAATACTGCAGCGTCAATCACAAAATAAAATATTTAGGTACGTACATATGAACATACGTATAATTTGTTAAAAATAATAAGTTTAATTTGGTTTAAAATATTTGGTAATTGTCATTTGACGTAAGCCACTTTTTCTCTTGATTGCTGCTATATCACGAAATCGTTTCAGCTGTAATAAACTCACAGTACCTATTACACTCTGTTTGTTTTTCAAATCACTTGAGAGCTGTCTCTAGGAGCTCGGGCGGGGATTCTCGCCCGCGCTCCGTGCATTCTGGCATTAGCAAGTTCCGAGACGTTGATGCTTGCCCAAATTCGACTTGTAGGTACATATTTTGAATATAGCCGGGCAGTCCGGATAATCGCGAATCCGTATAACTGAGGGCCGGATAATCGAGTTTCTACTGTAAACGGAGAGAGATCTGACAAGTGCGTATTGACCTTGTCTTGACATGCCTCACTCATGGAATTAGTAAGTACTACGTACAACTGGAATGCTACATATTATTTTTTTTGACATATCAAATTGAACCTTATTGTTGTGGCCACAAAGTTGTTTTTTAATTACATATCTTTCCAGAAGAACGAAACAACATGAGACTCTTTTTATCTTCGTGTGTCTCTTTCGCACAGTTGCCATGTGAAATATTTGATACGATGGTAATAAATTTTCAAGATTTTGTTTTCGCAGAAAACTATTTTGTCAATGAATATTATACGAGACTTATTTGTAAGCAATGTAAAAGTACAGCTAACATAAATGCAATATCTCGTAAAGGGACACAGATAGATCAAAGTCTTCGTATTTTTGGTTTGGAATTTTTATTACTTCTACATGTGCAAGATTAGTAGATGGTAGAATCCAGTTGTCCAATCCACAAAAACAATATGGGTTTTGTTTTTCTGTCACACTATAACAGAAAGAGACAAACCAAGGTTTAAGACCTCTCACTCGGCTCGTGTTCGATGCACAGTGAACCTTCCAGTTGTACGTAGTACTTATTAATTCCATGGCTCACTTGAAGTGAGTGAGTAATGTATTAAATAATGTATCTATGGAATTTCAAAATGAGTTATGAATGAATGAATGAACGATTGAGTCGATCCTGTGTCTTGGAAAGAATCCAACTAAATATTTTTATTATTACTAAAAACAAATAATAATCTTCAAAATTATGAGACTAGGAGTTGAGTGGAAATAAAATGAAATTTAATAAAACATGACTTGGAATCGTATCTAAATAATATTCGCTGGCGTCTACGATTCCATAATTCATTTTAGATGGACGCCACGCCTGTATTGTAGTGCAGTTGGCTTAATTTAGACCGCTAAAGCCTTTTAAATACCAAAACAATAAGGATTAAGCACAATAGCAATGAACGTAAATAATTGTTTTCTGTGTCAGTTCTGTGTATAGTCATCAAAAATGGAACTTTTTTCTAATTTTTAACCTACGTGAGTGTGGGATTTGCGTATGATAAAGGTGAGCTGAGCGTACCGTTTGAAGTCTTCTTAGTTGTAACACTCGTGGTAATATTCTAAACATATCGTTTGTTACTTAGTCAATCTATATATATTAAAATCACCCCATTTTTTGTGGTCATTAATCTCGCATGGCTGGCCAATTCCGATGATTCTTTTCTTATCGTGTTCGTGTAGTTAGGAAGAAGGATCATTTAATGAAAAATAACTCATCATAACACGAAAATAACTATAATGATTAATGATTTGATAAAGCCTAGACCTGTTATCATGATGGAGCCAGGCTGGGCAATATTTAAGCAGTCAACTTGGAAGACCAAGCAACATTATCGACATGGTACATACCAGTAAACACCAGTTCTTAAACTGAAGTCACACACTGGTTGGCTTTAGAATTAAGGACACAATTGTGTATTCAATTCATAAGAAAAGGATAGTAAAAAAATGTTCATGCTTGACAACATATTACTCTTGCCTTGGGCTATA
Source organism: Heliothis virescens (assembly GCA_002382865.2). Taxonomy (NCBI): domain Eukaryota; kingdom Metazoa; phylum Arthropoda; class Insecta; order Lepidoptera; family Noctuidae; genus Heliothis; species Heliothis virescens. The sequence goes on along the minus strand of NWSH02000323.1, from coordinate 13,828,834 downwards.
GACTTACTAAATATATTCTTACTTCCAAACAATTCAATTATAATTACTAGTTGACATTCATTCTAATCCCTGAAGTTAAAATGTTTTAAAAATGTTTATATTTATTTCAGCATCTTTCTATGGAGCAAGCTACATTTCATATCCGCTACAAGAAGCAAAAGGCGTCACTGATATGAGTTTTCGTTTCCGCACTCATCTGTCTGATGCTCTACTGCTCCTCGCTGCTGGCAAAACTGATTATTGCAATGTTACTGAAACAACTCAATATTCTGTTTTTTTTAAGTAACAGTAGAAACTCCGATTATCCGGCCTCAGTTATACGGATTCGTGATTATCCGGACTGCCCGGCTATATTCAAAATATGTACCTACAAGTCGAATTTGGGCAAGCATCAACGTCTCGGAACTTGCTAATGCAAATGCACGGAGCGCGGCAGAATCCCCGCCCGAGCTCCTAGAGACAGCTCTCAAGTGATTTGAAAACAAACAGAGTGTAATAGGTACTGTGAGTTTATTACAGCTGAAACGATTTCGTGATATAGCAGCAATCAAGAGAAAAAGTGGCTTACGTCAAATGACAATTACCAAATATTTAAACCAAATTAAACTTATTATTTTTAACAATTATACGTATGTTCATATGTAGTACCTAAATATTTTTATTTTGTGATTGACGCTGCAGTATTTTAGTACAATATATGTACGTATGTAATCTAAGAAAATGTACTCTTAATTATCCTAAATAAACATTGATTTTCGTTGATATTTATTTGTTGTTTTGTGTTGTATTATGTGGTACATATAAAATTATATGTACCCATATGTATGCACAAAAACTCGCTATTCTTCATACATTCGATTATCCGGATTTTCGATTATCCGAATGCCTAACGACACCATTAGTCCGGTAAATCGAGTTTCTACTGTAGTGTCAAATCCCCTAATTGTGAATTATGCTGTTGTACTGGATGATATTCACCACATATTAACAGAATGTGATAAATATGAAAGTGACAAGAAGTCCTGTGTGGGAATTTAATTTGAATTTGATGGATGTTGGTCTCTTAAATGATACGATATTAACAACTCTCATTTCATCTGGTGCTGTAAACAGTGGCAATATATTGTGTTACTTATGGCTAAAATATGTTATGTAAGTTGTACTGCATACTTTTAATGTGTTTATTCCCCATAAATTTTTGTAACTATTGTAATAAGCAATTTGAATGTTATTAATTTTTTTTATGAGAGTGAACCTAGTGCTTGAGTGAATGGGAGAAGGATCTAATTAAATATAATAATTTTGGTTTTTCATTTTTTGTCTTTATGACTTACACATTTTCTTTTATTACTTTATTTAATAAGTAAATGTGTGTTAAACAAACAAATAAATTAAAGTGGGAAGGATAACAACTGATCAATTTCATATGTGATGCTATTCAACATGGAGTTTGTCTTGAATCAATTAAATTTGTCTGCCTGCAGATACGTTTGGAAAGTGGAAGACTGAAACTTCACATCAAACCTTGGTGCAGGTGAGAGTGAACTCTCATCTCCAAAGGGTATACATCTGAACGATACGCAGTGGCCACCATGTCAGCATAATCCGACGAGAAGCAAATCTTACTATGAGGTATAACTTGTACATCTGACCACCATACACCAGACCAACTTAATAATATAAAAAAATGGGGATTAATGTATGTAATTAAACAAGCACTATCTAACCGCCACTTTGACTATAATTTTAAAGTGGACGAAACAGCAGTGAAGAAAAGACTGCCTGGACGGTTTTTTCGAGTTAAACATCATCCACTTCGGAATATTCCTGGGTGGTCAGGCGATTTTTCTGAGCTAGTGTTTGGGACACATGGAAAATTTCCGCGGCTGCATGGAAGATGTGAGTGGTTCTGATATACTCTGTGTTATTGTGGCTACTATTCTGTGATCATTAAAACCTGAACATTATGGGATCAATATGGTAACATCTTAGTTATAAGTTTTAATTTGGGATAAGTTTATAATCGTTGCTTGTGCAAGATGCTTGCATTTTTACTTGGAACCTTCTATAAGATAAACTTTTGTCAATTTTATTTATAATTTTTTTTAGGTTTACTACAAAGCTAATGTCAGAATTGAGGTCGGCATCGCAATTTCCGGTGCAACAGTTCCACGTGAACACCTTCTACATGGAACCTGAACCGATCGACTTCGGGCTTTTTCTATATTCTTGACACCATTGTAGTAAACCTAAAAAATTATAATACAAAATTGGACAAAAGTTTATCTTATAAGAAAGGTTCCAAGTAAATAAATGCAGCATCTTGCACAAGCCAACGATTATAAACTTATCCAAATTAAACTTATAAACTAAGATGTTACATATTGATCCCATAATGTTCAGGTTTTAAATGATCAACAGATAGTTAAAGCCACAATAACACAAGAGTATATAGAACACTCACATCTCAGCAGCGCGGAAATTTTCATGTGTCCCAAAAACAGCTCAGAAAAATCGCTTGGACCACCAGGAATATATTCCCGAAGTGGATGTTTAACTCCGAAAAACGCGTTCCCAGGCAGTCCTTTCTCACTGCTGTTTCTCCACCTTTAAAATTATGCAAAGTGGCGTTAGATAGTGCTTGTGTAATTACATACCATTTTAAATCCCATTTTTTATATTATTAAGTTGGGTCTGGGTGTTATGGTGGTCAAGATGTACAAGTTATCCTTCATAGTAAATTTGCTTCTCGTCGGATTATGCCTGAAATGGTGCCACTGCCGTATCGTTCAGATATACCTTTGGAGATGAAGAGTTCACTTCACCTGCACCAAGGTTGCAATGTGACAGTTTCAGTTCTTCCACTTTCCAAACGTATCTGCCAGGAGACAAAATTTAAATTGATTCAAGACAAATCATGATTGAATAAGCATCAAAACATTATTATATTTGATCAGTTTTTATGCCTTCCCCTTTAATTTATTTGTTTGTTTAACACAAGTTTACTTATTAAATAAGTAAATAATAATAAAATGTGTAAGTCATAAAGACAAAACATTGAAAAACCAAAAATTAATATATTAATTAGATCCTTCATCCATTCACTCAAGCACTAAGTTCACTCTCATAAGAAAAAAATTAATAACATTTCAAAATTGCTATTACAATAGTTACAAAAATTTATGGGGAATTAAACACATTTAAAAGTATGCAGTACAACTACATAACATATTTTAGGCATAATAACACAATATATTGCCTGTTTTACAGCACCAGATGAAATGAGAGTTTGTTTAATAACCCCCCCCCTCGTATCATTTAAGAGACCCACTCCATCAAATCAAATTAAATTCCACACAGGGAACCTTCTTGTCACTTTCATATTTATCACATTTCTGTTAATATGTGGTGAATATGCATCCAGTACACAGCATAATTCAGCATTAAAGGGATTTGAACACTAACAGTAGT
>NWSH02000323.1:13799889-13825338 GCA_002382865.2 Heliothis virescens | reverse complement strand
CTTTAAAAAAAACAGAATATTGAGTTGTTTCAGTACATGCAATAATCAGTTTTGCCAGCAGCGAGGAGCAGTAGAGCATCAGACAGATGAGTGCGGAAACGAAAACTCATATCAGTGACGCCTTTTGCTTCTTGTAGCGGATATGAAATGTAGCTTGCTCCATAGAAAGATGCTGAAATAAATATAAACATTTTTAAAACATTTTAACTTCAGGGATTAGAATGAATGTCAACTAGTAATTATAATTGAATTGTTGAAGTAAGAATATATTTAGTAAGTCTATAGCCCAAGGCAAGAGTAATATGTTGTCAAGCATGAACATTTTTTTACTATCCTTTTCTTATAATTGAATACACAAATTGTGTCCTTAATTCTAAAGCCAACCAGTGTGTGACTTCAGTTTAAGAACTGGTGTTTACTGGTATGCTACCATGTCGATAATGTTGCTTGGTCTTCCAAGTTGACTGCTTAAATATTGCCCCAGCCTGGCTCCATCATGATAACAGGTCTAGGCTTTATCAAATCATTAATCATTATAGTTATTTTCGTGTCTATGATGAGTTATTTTTCATTAAATGATCCTTCTCCTAACTACAACCGAACACGATAAGAAAAGAATCATCGGAATTGGCCAGCCATGCGAGATAATGACCACAAAAAATAGGGGGTGATTTTAATATATATAGATTTACTAAGTACAAACGATATGTTTAGAATATACCACGAGTGTTACAACTAAGAAGCTTCAAACGGTACGCTCAGCTCACCTTTATCATACGCAAATCCCACACTCACGTAGGTTAAAAATTAGAAAAAGTTCCATTTTGGATGACTATACACAGAACTGACACAGAAAACAATTATTTACGTTCATTGCTATTGTGCTTAATCCTTATTGTTTTGGTATTTAAAGGCTTTAGCGGTCTAAATTAAGCCAACTGCACTACAATACAGGCGGCGTGGCGTCCATCTAAAATGAATTATGGAATCGTAGACGCACGCGAATTATTTAGATACGATTCCAAGTCATGTTTTATTAAATTTCATTTTTATTTCCACTCAACTCCTAGTTCGATAATTTTGAAGATTTATTATTTTGTTTTTAGTAATATAAAAATATTTAGTTGTCTTTCAAGACACAGGATCGACTCAATCGTTCATTCATTCATTCATAACTCATTTTGAAATTCCATAGACATTATTAATACATTACTCTCACTCATAGTGAGGCCATGGAATAATAAGTACTACGTACAACTGGAAGGTTCACTGTATCGAAGCACGAACCGAGTGAGAGGTCTTAAACCTTGGTTTGTCTCTTTCTGTTATAGTGTGACAGAAAAACAAAACGCCATATTGTTTTTGTGGATTGGACAACTGGATTCTACATCTTACCTAATCTTGCACATGTTAGAAGTAATAAAATCCAAAACCATAAATCTAATGATTATTCATCGGGCGCCGTGTATGGCAAAAATTTTTTAATATTGTACAATAAAAGGGGTAAAATGGCTGACACTTACTCCCTCACGCTGCACCACTTGTCGGGAGATTTCTGTGTATTTAATTCATACCGATTAAGTATATAATGGAACCTTGTTTGTCACTATTAATCACCGGATGTCATTGGGGAAAATGCAGATATGATTCTTCATCAACGTAAATACTATGTGCATTATACTGTACTATCATAAGACTTATTCCTGTCTTGATTCAAGGTTATGTGATACATTATCTACACCTTGACAAAACTTCAAAAACTACATTTTAGTATACTCCAGTGAAATATTTAAAAAACGTTCCTACATTTCTAATAGTACTCTCGATTAAATCAACATCTCTCTCCTACAGTAGAAACTCGATTTACCGGACTAATTGTTGTCGTTAGGCATTCGGATAATCGAAAATCCGGATAATCGAATGTATGAAGAATAGCGAGTTTTGTGCATACATATGTGGTACATATAATTTTATATGTACCACATAATACAACACAAAACAACAAATAAATATCAACGAAAATCAATGTTTATTTAGGAATAATTAAGAGATACATTTTCTTAGATTACATACGTACATGTATTGTACTAAAATACTGCAGCGTCAATCACAAAATAAAATATTTAGGTACGTACATATGAACATACGTATAATTTGTTAAAAATAATAAGTTTAATTTGGTTTAAAATATTTGGTAATTGTCATTTGACGTAAGCCACTTTTTCTCTTGATTGCTGCTATATCACGAAATCGTTTCAGCTGTAATAAACTCACAGTACCTATTACACTCTGTTTGTTTTTCAAATCACTTGAGAGCTGTCTCTAGGAGCTCGGGCGGGGATTCTCGCCCGCGCTCCGTGCATTCTGGCATTAGCAAGTTCCGAGACGTTGATGCTTGCCCAAATTCGACTTGTAGGTACATATTTTGAATATAGCCGGGCAGTCCGGATAATCACGAATCCGTATAACTGAGGGCCGGATAATCGAGTTTCTACTGTACTTAAAAAAAACAGAATATTGAGTTGTTTCAGTACCATGCAATAATCAGTTTTGCCAGCAGCGAGGAGCAGTAGAGCATCAGACAGATGAGTGCGGAAACGAAAACTCATATCAGTGACGCCTTTTGCTTCTTGTAGCGGATATGAAATGTAGCTTGCTCCATAGAAAGATGCTGAAATAAATATAAACATTTTTAAAACATTTTAACTTCAGGGATTAGAATGAATGTCAACTAGTAATTATAATTGAATTGTTTGAAGTAAGAATATATTTAGTAAGTCTATAGCCCAAGGCAAGAGTAATATGTTGTCAAGCATGAACATTTTTTTACTATCCTTTTCTTATGAATTGAATACACAATTGTGTCCTTAATTCTAAAGCCAACCAGTGTGTGACTTCAGTTTAAGAACTGGTGTTTACTGGTATGCTACCATGTCGATAATGTTGCTTGGTCTTCCAAGTTGACTGCTTAAATATTGCCCAGCCTGGCTCCATCATGATAACAGGTCTAGGCTTTATCAAATCATTAATCATTATAGTATTTTCGTGTTATGATGAGTTATTTTTCATTAAATGATCCTTCTCCTAACTACACCGAACACGATAAGAAAAGAATCATCGGAATTGGCCAGCCATGCGAGATTAATGACCACAAAAAATAGGGGGTGATTTTAATATATATAGATTTACTAAGTAACAAACGATTATGTTTAGAATATACCACGAGTGTTACAACTAAGAAGCTTCAAACGGTACGCTCAGCTCACCTTTATCATACGCAAATCCCACACTCACGTAGGTTAAAATTAGAAAAAGTTCCATTTTGGATGACTATACACAGAACTGACACAGAAAACAATTATTTACGTTCATTGCTATTGTGCTTAATCCTTATTGTTTTGGTATTTAAAGGCTTTAGCGGTCTAAATTAAGCCAACTGCACTACAATACAGGCGTGGCGTCCATCTAAAATGAATTATGGAATCGTAGACGCCAGCGAATATTATTTAGATACGATTCCAAGTCATGTTTTATTAAATTTCATTTTATTTCCACTCAACTCCTAGTTCGATAATTTTGAAGATTATTATTTTGTTTTTAGTAATAATAAAAATATTTAGTTGGATTCTTTTCCAAGACACAGGATCGACTCAATCGTTCATTCATTCATTCATAACTCATTTTGAAATTCCATAGATACATTATTTAATACATTCACTCACTCACTCAAGTGAGGCCATGGAATTAATAAGTACTACGTACAACTGGAAGGTTCACTGTGCATCGAAGCACGAGCCGAGTGAGAGGTCTTAAACCTTGGTTTGTCTCTTTCTGTTATAGTGTGACAGAAAAACAAAACGCCATATTGTTTTTGTGGATTGGACAACTGGATTCTACCATCTTACCTAATCTTGCCACATGTAGAAGTAATAAAAATTTCCAAACCATAAAATACGAAGACTTTGATCTATCTGTCCCTACGAGATATTGCATTTATTGTTAGTGTACTTTTACATTGCTTACAAATAAGTCTCGTATAATATTCATTGACAAAATAGTTTTCTGCGAAAACAAAATCTTGAAAATTTATTACCATCGTATCAAATATTTCACATGGCAACTGTGCGAAAGAGACACACGAAGATAAAAGAAGTCTCATGTTGTTTCGTTTCTCTGGAAAGATATTGGTAATTAAAAAAACACTTTGTGACCACAACAATAAGGTTCAATTTGATATGTCAAAAAAATAATAGTGAGCATTCCAGTTGTACGTAGTACTTACTAATTCCATGAGTGAGGCATGGTCAAGACAAGGTCAATACGCACTTGTCAGACCATTTTTATCGCAGTTGACAGTGTAGTCCATCAGTACAAAAAAGTCGTTGTCAAATTTAGGTACCATGGTTCCAATTTTGGTCATTTACCTCAGATTAATGATATTCATCTGAGTCATTTACGTTACAATTAGAGCCTGACCGCACTAGGCGGAACTGAGCGACACGACGCGTCATTTTTTGGTAAGCCGCACTTGAACTACAGCGGCGAATCAAAAATGTACTCAATAGCTAGCCAACCTCTGTGCAAGGTGATCGATGAAATGGATGATATAATTATTATTTCTTTGTATCTTTGTATTGTGTGAGGATGGGGAAAGGATTGAGCAAAAACAGGGAAGAAAAAAGCTTAGAATATGCTGATTCTTTCATTTATTTCAAAGTTGTTTTTTGTGAAAGTGTTCATATTGGACGTCACATAGCCCCGGATATTGGTTTACGTGTAAAATTGTTTTTTCTTCATTCAACGATATTTTTTAAACAAAAGTTATCGCACTTCCAAGTATTTCGTTTGTAATGACGTGAAGCGGAACTACACGTTGTGACAACGCGCGTCAATGTTCAGTTACTCATTTTTGGCCCGCAGACATTCCCGCAGATCAGTTGCAGTGCAGTTCCGTTGTTGCAGTGCAATTTCGTATAAAGAATAAGTCGTAAAAAGAGTTGTGTCTCTCAGTTCCGCTAAAGTTCAGTTCCGCCTAGTGCGGTCAGACTCTTACTGTGATTCCATCACTATTTGTAGTTCCTAACGCTGAACTCCAGTCAGAATCTATTCTTCTAGGTTGTGAACAGGGTGAACCGGTGGTTTCATATACATGTCAGTTTTTAAACGGGTATACTATAGCATAAAGTCATCGATGTATATGTATGTACATACTACGCTCAGACAGATAACACCACATCAAGTTACCAAAATCTGTCAAATTTTGCTGTGTCGTACCTTCAATGCAGTGGGACACAAAAATTGTACGGGACGCTTAGTCTAGTACGTAGCTAATCCCGGTGCTACCGAATCTTCTGTGCAGTTGACAGCTGTAAATGTTCAAGGGAAAACTGACATTTTTGTATTGACTGACAGCAAATGTCAAAATGCAGTCAGAGTTTAGATTGAGGTTTATATAGTTAGATATAAGAGTTAGATAGACCGTTCCTAACACATACATAATACAGTCATTAGTGAGTGCATTAGATTGAATGAGAAATATTCGGTATGGAGTATGAGCCTTACATTTCAGTTATTTTGTGGAACGGTGGATTATATCTGGTTTATAGACTGACGTGAATCGGTGAATATTTACTTTGGTTTTTAGGGTTCCGTAGCCGAATGGCAAAAAACGGAACCCTTATACATAGATTCGTCATGTCTGTCTGTCTGTCTGTCCGTATGTCACAGCCACTTTATTCCGAAACTAGTAAGACTAGGTACACAATTCAAACTCGGTAGGTAGATGTATCATATTAACCGCTTTACGATTTTTATCAAAAAAAAAAAAAAAATATTAATGTTACATTAGAGGGGGGCTCTCCATAGGTAAGTACATGAAACTGAAACAAAAAAAAAATTTTTTTTGTCTAACTAATTTGTGGGGTGTCTATAGATAGGTCTTTAAAAATGAATTTGAGGTTTCTCAAACCATTTTCTCTCAAAGTAAGACACTTCCAAAGTGCTAAAATGTGTGTCCCTGTCTCCCCTGTGATTTCTAAACTACTATGGTCTGTTCGCGATAGGAATATAAAAGAAGTTTAATAAGGCTCTTTTAGGCGTCCACTTTAAAATAAAATTAAAACAAAAATGATTTCGCTCAAGATTGATGTGGAAAAAATATTTATATTTAATTTAAATACATAACAGCCGGCACACTTAAGTAATTGTACATATTTAACCTATCTTCTTTCTGAAATTACAAGATTTCCATTTAACATCGTTTAATTTTACATTCCGTTGTCGTGACGACGTTAAAAAAATCTAAATGAAGCAGGGGTAGAGAGTACTGGGAATGTTTTCACGTCATTGTCAATTTTCTCAGACAGTCTTAGACCAAGTCACAAAATGTATAATATCGGAAATTTTCGTTTAGTTAATTTATGGAATCACAAAGCAAGGAAAATAAAATAATTAATTTTAATAGCTGCTACCACGCATAATTATTCTTATTTAACCTATCGACCATACGAAATTATAAGGCTTTCATTTAATATTGTTTTTTTTTGTAATATTCTGTCGTTGTTTAAAATCTAATAAGTAGTATCAAAACGTTTACACGTATTTCTACCAAAACTAAAATCTTACTCTATTATCTTCATAAACTATGACAGTACGTGAATTTTTAATTTTGGGAGGTTTTTTCAAATATGATCTGTCAAAATGTGTGAGTACGCCTTTTCTCGTTATAACTGAATTTTCGTGATTTTGTTGTTTATTGTTACTGTTATTATTGCCTGAAATAATAAATCGTTTAAATTAGAGGTGTGAGAATGAAGCGGTCACTTCCTCAAGCACTAATATATATTATGACAGAGAAATGGCAATCTTGCTTTGTTAATACGATTAAAGAAGAGGAAAAGTTTTGTCAACTTGATAGTATAATACATAATGTCGTTGAAAGTTTCATTTTTAAAGTTGGTGGAACTTCTTCATCGCCATCACCGTCATCAACAGAGGACGATGACTGACAGAATAAAATTAGTCACCTGTCATCTCCATTGTATTAATTTATTAATTTTGTATACAAAGTTATTGTTACTAAACACTGTTTCATTTCACGTCATTCACCTCATGATGAGTACATAGATAGGAAATAATTTACTGTATGTCATACATATTATTTATTCAAATTATTTGAACTTAACTTGAAACAAAAGGTATCGTACTCCTGCTTCTGCCAGCCTCTTTTTTCTAACGTTATCGTGAACTGGGTATAAATTTATGTTACAGATCTTAATAAAAACTATCAACCAAAATTGGTTTGAACGAGATACGGATATGGTTTTCGAGATATAGCACTTTTTCAGTAACCGCAAATTATAACTTTGTTATTCATATATTTTTATAAAAAACAAAATTATTTGTTGTTGCCGAGAAACGTTTGTGTTTTGGCTAATTGTGTGTAGGTAATAGGTACGTAAGTATAATTTTCATAGATAATGGAACGGAACCCTTCGTGCGCAAGTCCGACTCGCACTTGGCCGGTTTTTAAAGTCTAATTCAGTATGAGTCTTAATAATGTGCACAGTGCACATATCGAAATAAGGGAATCTAATACCATGCTTAATTTTATTAACTGTAGAAATATTAAAAGTAATAATAAATCTGCACGGATATTAACGAGAATTTATGTTTTTTTGTCTACAATTCGGTACACGTATGCACAACGGTGCACCTATCTTTTATGTGTGTTTAATCTAAAAATACCTACTAATAAAACTCCAGTAAGATTGGTATTAAATGGCATCTTAAAAGAACTTAGATATTTTATTGTCCTTTTTTACCAAAGATAAGCTCAATATTAAAACTGGTGAATAACTGTGTAACTGTGTACCTTATATACTGGTAGAAACAAGAAAATGATAACCTATTTAACATGCATTTTATTTATACCTACTTAATAACACGAGTGTCTGATTTTCGTACCTACAGACGTCAGCAGGTCAACGTGTTAAATTTTACCAATCGAACATTAACCTTCCACTATTGCAATAACGTTGAAAATCTATCGCAGAAATTTGTTAGATTTTGGTAACTTGATGTGCTGCCGTCTGTACAGTTATTTTCACTATAATGCTAAAAGTTTTAATGAAAATATTTATTTTTTTCTCGACAGTATTATCTTACAATGCCACCTGACGATAGTGTTTATTCTTTACCTACGACGCCGACGTATACCTAGGTATACTAGAGCACTAACTAGTCCAGTGGTATTTTCCATAGATAGCGCCAGCGGTGTGTGTAAACAATATGGGTAGTTTACGTATTATATGTAATACTTAATCCGACGAAGCGGATTCGATACGAAAAATGACTAATTCAATACTTATATTTATGCTTCACCTCTGGGTCAAATTTTTGTTACGCGATAAACAGACTATGTATGTACCTTAATTGAATACTAGCCGTTTTACGCGGTTTCACCCGCGTCCAGGGGAAAGTTTTTACTGTACCCGGATAAAACATAGCCCATGTTCAACGCAAGGAACGTAGCTTCCTAACAGTGAAAGAATTATTCAAATCGGTTCAGTAGATCCAGAGCCTATTCGTTACAAACAAACAATCAAATATTTATAAAAAAGTCTTTTAGTATAAATTTAAGTTTGGAAATAGGTTGGACTTTGGACGTTGCCTATAATTAAAATTGCTGAAAAATTCGCGCTCGCTTTGCTTGCATCTATGTTTTATCCGGGAGTGATACGGATAATCGAATGACGTTATATCGATGGTCGCTATATCGAAAAAAAATATGAGTGATACGCTATCTCGAAAGCTCATTATGTCGAAAACCGGTATATCGACTGACGCTATCGCGAACAACGGTATCTCGAAAAACTGTTTGAATGGTACGCTATTTCGAAAGTGTTCTCTGTCAAATCTCGATTTGTCCGGCGATACCCTATCTTTGTATTGCATTTGGGAAACCAAAACAATGAGTAGTAAAGGTAAAATTAACTTTTAATTAAAGTATAAAAAATAAATCAACAAAACAAAACTTGTATGTGGTACAAATATAAAAACATTTTCATATTCAATACAAAATTAAAGATTCAATGAACTTAATATAGATTAGTATTAAAAGCTATACTTTTTATGAATTCATTAATGGACATTGTGTTTTTTTTTGTAAAATTACTGCGATGGCGATTTCTTTCCAATTATTTCGCGGCGGCGCGGGCGCGGCGTCTGTGGGATGTTAGCCAAAACTCTTTCAATTTTGTGAGTTGTTGTATTTTGTTCATCAGTGAGCTTTTGAATACAGCCATACAACCCGAGTTTACACATCGACAAACCACCAATAAAAATGTATAGGAATCCACAAAATTAATAAATTTGTTCAACAAAAATTGTAGATAGAACCTAATAAAGTATTCTGTGGTTTATGAAACTAAAAATTTGTAGTTTTTATTATTTTATTTATCACATTATAATAAACTAAGTACTTCCACCCGCTGCTTCGTCCGCTGGATTTCGGACTTCGCCCCTCATTACTTCTAGCGACAATATCTCAAAAACTATTAATCTGATTGATATACTTAGTGTAAAGGGCAATTTTAATGTGCGTTATTGTCTAGGTATATGACTATACATATTTATTTTGATAAGGATTAATACTGAACTAAAGGAAATAGATTTTTACTTAGTACCTAGTATAGACAACTGTCGATTCCCAAATGCAATACAAAGATAAGGCAGATTTGAATCGCTATATAATAATAAACTTTTTTCTCGGGATGTTATTCGTCATTGCCATTAGCAAATCGCAACAGTGTATATGTATACGAACACTTTCGAAATAGCGTACCATTCAAACAGTTTTTCGAGATACCGTTGTTCGCGATAGCGTCAGTCGATATACCGGTTTTCGACATAATGAGCTTTCGAGATAGCGTACCACTCATATTTTTTTTCGATATAGAGACCATCGATATAACGTCATTCGGTTATCCGTATCACTCCCGTTTTATCCTCTAACTATAAAAACGGAATGTGCAAATAAATTAATCCCACCAAAAACATTTCATACCTAGGCCTAATTTTATCGACGATAACTTCACAATAAATTCTACATAATTTCAGTAAAAATGTATAATTATATACTTAACTACCAACTTTTTTTTTTGACTTTCATAAGTGCCTGTAAAGACCTAAGTAAAATATACGAGTTGACTTGGAAAAAAAACGCGCATTCTTTTCATTTGATGTGCATTTTTTAACCGACCTAAAAAAAGGCGGAGGTTCTCCTTTCGGTGGGATCTTTTTTTTTAATTATTTTTATGTATGTTCACCAATTACACAAAGACGCCTGGACCGATTTCAAAATTATTTTTTTGTTTGATAGGATATTCTTGCCATATTCGTCAGGTCAGTCATCTGTCGATGGAAACCTCTGAGAAATCGAGGGCAACTCTTGAAAAATGTATGCAAGCATATAGTGAAAACTTGATATTTGTATGTAAGTCATATGTAAGGGTGAGTCTAATAACCGTGAAGGTTTGGACCTTACCATTAGGTAAGGTCCATGATCCAATGACATCCATGATGGAGACGTCAGAAAATCAAGGGAACTTCTATTACAAACCACTATTGACTTACAAAAATCTGGATCACATGGATACAAGAATCTCGCGCATCCCGTTATTTTCCGGCCCCGGGAAAACAACTGTGCGAAACGATTCGAGACGTTCCCGATCTTTAGTAGGTACTTACCCTTACAGAAAACGTTGGTAGTTCCCTTGCGCTTCGCTTGGCTCGTCTTGGAGGGGGTACCACCGTGCCCCCAGATAAGATGGCGTGTCGTACGTGTATGTACAGTCGACAGCAAATCAGTCTACCCAAATCTGTCAAATTTTACCAATCGAACATTAACCTTCCACTATTGTGATAAGGTTGAAAATCTATCGCAGAAATTTGACAGATTGTCTACATGCATTCAAATAGTTAGTTACTTTTGACATTAAATTATGATGAAATTACTTGATAATCATTCGCTTGAACAACATTAACAGCCAGTTTTACTGGTTTCAGATTTTCAGATACAGTTCTAGATTGCTGTCTGACAGACCATGCCATAAAAACATAGAAATTAATCAAAATTAAGAACAATTCTGTGCACTATCTGTCAAATACATTTAACTTTATCTAGAACCTGGGAAACTGGCCGCTACTAATACAAAACCAAATTAGGTAACTACCGAATTGTGAATTGAATTGTCATACAATGTATTTTAAAACATTGGGTAACATTATATATTTTTAAGAGGGACAAGTACCTACCTAAATAATTAGTCGATTTTAGAGGTTTTGACACAAACTTTAGGGATAAATATTTCTGAGAGTTGGTAGCACTGCCTCCAACACCCCGATTCACGGAAACTCCGTCGTGAACTTTGATTTGAGTCCATGCGACAAAGAGTAAAGTAATGTAGAGAATCTGTTTTTTTGCAAAATCAAAATCGTTAAAAATAAATTGTTTTGCGTCGCCCGGTCGTATAATCAGATCTATTATTTTTTGTACTTAAATTATATTTTTTATGCCGTCAATATTTTTTTTCTTGCATCTTCCTCGGATTTAATTTCTTAAATCTCAATTTTAGGCTTTAGGTACTCTGTGGTTCATGCCTACTGATAGTGGATAAAAAAAACAAATGAAAATAAAAGTTCCGATTAGGAATACTTACGAATACTTTTTGTTGAACTAATTATTAATGTTATAATAATAAATTCAAACAAGATATCATGAATCATTCTGCTGCAAAAGTAAGTACTTACAGTGCGACATTAATTAATTACCAACTAAGTTTACAAGTTCAACTTAATCGCTTAATCACTAGGTAGGCGAAATATTTCGGGAGGCGGGAACCGCGTTCAGTAAATTATCTGAGATGACGATATCATTACAGCCCATAGAAGAATCTCCACACGGGTAAGTGTTTTCTGGTCTACCTGTTGCAAGTTGCGATGCTATACATAGCTGTTTCTATTTAATTAAAAATGTTAAAGGTCTCCGGTCAGAGGGTGTATGTAGGAGGGTGGGAAAAGGAGGCATCCAACGGCGTAACTGCGCCGCGCATGGTATATCGTACATTCTGAAAAATCAATCGAGCTAGCTATCTAGGCATCCTTTGTGAATCTAGCTAGACTACGGGCCGGTGCGTCAGTTTTCCCTCGACCTGCACGTCATTAGCAGTGTTATACAGTGACAATCTTGATTAATTATTTAAAAGGTATTTAATACATTTTGATAAGCATATACATGCATTCTAATTTGCAGTATTGGATATTGTGCATTTTATATTATGGCCTATTATTTAGTGCTGACAAACAAATTTGAGTGGTATTGTTCTATTTATAAACTATCTCCATAATCTTTCCAGAGGAAAATGGACAGAGGAAGAGGTGGAATTGCTCCGTGGCTGTGTTAACCGGTTCGCAGTTGAATTGAATAAGATAAGCCAGCACATAAAAAACCGAACCATGTAAGTAGTAGTTAATCACTGTATGCATTGCCTGTTATTTCCACTCTGTGTATTTATTTTGATCAATGTGCTTCGTTTACTTTTCTTTATTTTTTTTTGCGAACTTATGAATGGATCCGTATATCCATGTTTTGGCAATAGACAAACAACATAACTTACCAGCGAATTGTTTGTTCTACCAATGAAAAAAATATTAAGGTTAATAAATAAAATAAATTCATAATAAACTTAGTATTTTCTGATATCTGACTAAAATTAAGAATACTCAATTTATGTTAGGAAATAATCATGTAATCTACAGCTGAGCGATTGACGGATTGCATTTGCCTTACAAAAAGTTACTGAGTCGGTACTCAGTAATATTGTTAATACTTTAAAAGTAAATTTTAGGTCAATTTTCATATAAATTTTATATCTGTGGGGAGGGGGTAATTGGGCGCTCATTGCGCCGGCGCTAAGTCCCGGGCATTGCGATTGCAGTTGCACTAAAAAAGTTCTTCAAAGTAGGTGAGGTAGGCAGCTATTGTGTAGGTCTGTTCATGCATAGGTTGATCTATTTTAAGTACTGCGGGATAAGTAAACATAAATTTCATTTTATAGATGACTACTACTATGTATGGGAAATAATTGGCATAAAAAAAAATATATTTACTAATACAAATGCCAGTATAATTAACTCAAATAAAATTAAATTTACCTAGTTTACGGTTATAACACCAAGACTCAAAACATACATTGAATAAACGGAGGTGTTTAATTAGTTTACTTATATTTAGGGTTGATCTTGGCGATCAAATTTAATTTCATAATTTTCTTATAGAGATAGATAATGTAATTAAACAAAGTTATTAACATATAATTTTATTTTAAGGAAACAAAACAGTTAATAAAACTGTTCTGTTTACAAAACAATAATAATATTAATGGAATTGCATTTAAGTTATTATAGTATTTATATATTATAAATATAAATGTATTTTCAAAACCACCAAATAAGAATAATGCAGTTAAGTGATGGAAGATATTTTTGGAAGCATCTGCTGTTGAAGAAAAGATTAAATGTTAAACTGCATAATGGCTCACTAAATACAATCAGTGCTAAATTTAATGTTTTGTATCTTTATATTTTTTGTCAGTTGATGTTGATTCGTTTGAATTGTATTTAGTGATCTCTGCAACTCTCCGAAAGGATGTCCTCGCACTTGATTCTGCCTTGTAGGACTGTGTTTAGTGCTTATGTCATGCAGTGCCAGGATATCCTAAGTAGATTGGAAAGGGATTTAGTAAATATTGTTTCTACATGTGAGTATGTTTTTTTGATTTATTATTTACGTGTTGGCTTGTCATTATACTGTGTGTTGTTGTTTTCGAAACACTCTGTACTTAAGCCTGTAACTTTATGAATCAATACATTTGACTGCAAAACACTAGGTCAAACGTATTTCAAGATTAAAGGAGGCTAAAGTAACGAGAGTTTCCTGCAGCTTTAATACTGTTATCCCTTTGCTTACAACTCCTTCGTTATTTTTATTTAATAAACACATTATTTGGCTAAAATTGGATTTTTTATCCAATGAACATAAATATATAAAAAAATATTTGCTTTTTAAGGTATCACCTAAGAAGATTACTAGAGATGGACAGTGGAGCAATCCAGGATACAAGCAGTTTTCCGCCCAGACATAATCCGTCGCAGGCACAGCCGCCCCGACCTCCTCTGTCGCAGGTCCAGCCGCCCAGACCTCCTCGGCCGCAGGTCCAGCTGCCAACAAGACATACATCGCCGACAGCAGAATACCTAATGCCGCTAACAAGATACCCATTGTCACCAGCAGAGTACGTACCTCCGCAAGCAGAATACATATCGCGGCCAGCGGGGTACATACCGCCACCAAGAGAGTACTTACCTCTGCTAACAGACTACGTACCTCCACCAGCAGAGTACGCGCCGCCGCGAGCAGAGTACATACTGCTGCCCATTGAATACATACCTCCACCGGCTGAGTACATGCCGCAGCTACCAGAGTACATACCACTGCCAATGAAGTGTATTCCGCCGCTAACAAAATACATACCGCAGCCAGAAGAGCACAGTCCGTCGCCAGCGGAATACATTGCGCCGCCAGTGGAGTACATACCACAACCACCAGAGTGCATACCGGCACCGGCGGAGTACACACCATCGCCTGCGGAGTACGTACCGCTGGCATCAGAGTACATAACGCCGCCGCCGCCGCCGCCGCGACCTTCCACACCAGAACTTACACTCAACATGTATTTGCAAGGATTTGGAGATAACGACGACGACTTACTACTATCGTTTAATCCAGAAATAGTACCACTAGTCCCACCAGAACAAATTATGCAACCGGACAAGATTCAAGAAAAGTCTCCGTTTGAATTTGAAGATATTCAGCTGGATCAGATTAATTTGGATGAAATAAAACTCGCTATACCGAATTTGTTGAAAGCGTTAGACGAATCTGCAATGCCTTCAACTTCTGCCCAATCGGATCAAAATGCGCTCCCATGTTCGCAGGATAATCGTGATAAAGAGTCTGTTACGGCTAACATTGGCACGCTTCACGCAGAACCTACGGCCACTGAAGGCGCATTTAGTAGTATTCGTAATGAAACAAAAAGCATTTATAGCAGCCCAACTGTATCTAGTGTACATGCACTAGACACAGCCGACTTGCATTCCAGAAAACGTCCGGACCAAGCTAAATGGGACATATTCAAAACAGAAGCTAAAATTGAATCGGTGAAAACCTCACCGACACCAAATCGGCAGTTTACGTGGTTTAAAGCGGGAGAAACAAGCGTGCATAATTCTTCATATACTGGCCAAATTAAAATAACTGAATTGGCGTCAGGTCACTTTAAGAATGTAACAAGGCCAACAGGTTCCACCCGTATTGAGGAAAGACCATTCAAAATGTTTAATGTGCGGCGCACTGAAACTGTTACAAGTGCGACCGCTACAAAGGAATCAACTGAAACCAAAGAAGAAAACAAGGTAAAGGAGAAGTTTGATTTCTTCAAATATACCCAAGCTAAGAGAGAAGAACAATCGGATAATTGGTTCAACTTTCGCCGTGCATTGGAAAAACGTGATCAAGATTCGCAATCAAAGGATAGTGATCAAAACAAAGAAGGGTCACCTAGCGGTAACAAAAGCGAAGACAACAAAAGCGAAGACAACAAAGGCGAAGACAACAAAACTGGCGGCTTTTTCAATTTCCGCCAGTCTGCAGAATCACGTGCTAATAGTACTGTGGGGTCGCAGGGAAATCCAAGTTCTCCGTGGGTTATGGAGGTTTCGGACGAGGCTTCGACACCTCAGCCTGTTAAAAGGTGCCACACTCCACTTGAAGTCGACGAGAAAGCTACTTTTTTGTCTATTCGAGCTGACAATAAGATAGCTCCATTTAAACCATTTAACAGAGCCAAGCAAGCTGAGCCAGTAGGTGCCCGTCGTTCTCGAAGGTTGAGCCACACAACAGCTTTTACTGAGTATATTACTGCCTCTGCTACCGAAAGCACGTCTGGACGAAAACGGGATCAACGAGCTAATTCAAAACGAGGAAAGGCTACAGGTGACAAAGGTGGACAAGGAACTCCGGCTAAGCGAAGCCGAAAAAACCCTTCGGGTCCCTCCGCAAAAGCTTTAAAAAATAAAAAAAAGCCAAAGACGGAATAAAAGTCTGGTAATAAATTTAAAGAAAATAATGTATAAAATTCGACAGAGATGCTCAAAGATTCGAGCATTCAATGTTAAATGGTTGTGTAGAAAACCAGTAGCCTACAGCTACTGGATATTTGTAAAGTTATAAGAAAACAAAATACTAATATTTTACTAATACAGAGAGTAAGGACTTGAATATATTTGTATTAATGATATCCTAAAGGTTATCATGAATGCAATCGTTGTAATAGAACTACCGGAATTCATGCAAAAAACAAGACATTTTATTATTAAGACTTTCTTGCAAAATGCATGTATAAAATAATATTGTTCTAATTAAACCGTTCATTAATCAATACATAGAGAAGAGAATCAAAACTTGAAATCAATTAAGCATTTTCCACTATAGGTAGGTAAAATGGAATGATTTTGTAGCACATAATTTCGTCAAGTTATCGTTGTAAATAACGCAAAAGTGTGTTTCGAATTTGACGTAAATAAAAACGTTTTAGATTTTCTGTACTTCAATATTAAATTAGGTATCATAAATGATCTTGAAGCGAACAGACGCTACACGAATTTATATAATAAGTAGGAATGTGGGTCATTACACAAATTAATGACAAACTAACTCTTTGAGACACTCGTGTGCAAGAAATTTTATTGTTGTTAAATGTGTGAGAAAAGTTTGCACAGCACATTAATCAGGGAGACTTCTGTTTGTACATATCCTCCAAAGGGCAAAGTTGTCATGGACTTTCAATCTGTAAAATATAATGACAATGGTTTCCTTCCAATAATTCTAATATGTATAAGATACGACTATAATATGATGATATATAAAGGTATTTTTTAGTGTCTTTGTACTACATACTTAGATACATGTATAGACCTTTCAACGCGTCTATTACCTATCAATTATTGTGCCAAAACGGCAGGTAGGTTTGTCTTGGATCAGCTTGATCAGCTTATACTAGTTATATGTAAAACTTTATGTGTAGCCGTGTGTATGTACCTACGTATCACACACATTAATATATTATGTATCAAGCGTGAGTTAAATTCCCGCATCTAAGTATTCGTAATAAGGACAAACAGGCGATCTATCTAAATTGTGTTAGTAGCCTGTGGTATTTAGCTATACGATACTACGATGCACGCATGTTTGTAAGTCGTCCGTATGGCAATGGTCTACCCTTTAAAATATTATAATAATATTAGGTTTGTTGTCCGTATCTACGAACTTCTGCAAAGATTCAAAGACTACCACTGTATGTTTACACGCTAAAATCATGATTGTACACATATATATCATTTTGTGAGTACACTTACACCGAAGGCAGAGATGACAACATTGAAATAATAAAAAAAAACTACACAACGATTTGCATGTGATTTTGACAAGTAAAAAACAATTGCGGCGAATGTTTTAAAGCAGGGAACTATGATAACAAAATATTTAATTTAGTTTATTCGGAAGATTATAAAAAAAAATAATATAGACCCAAGGTGTTTTTGGGGTTGGGTTTCAAGGTGAAAACGTTAGAACAAGATTAAAAGTGGTTCAAGGATTTAAAAAGTATTTTTTCTTCTAGTATCGAATTAAATAATGTTTAGCAACGGTTTTGTCGACGAAACCCCACAATTTTAAAAATATGATTCACTTTTTTTGTAACTGATTGTACGTACCTATTAAATAGGAAACATGAATTTATATAAAAATGGATACAGTTAAAAATTTTGGTTGAATTGGTTTAAAACTGCACTTTCATACTGCTTGGAAATTGCTCAACTTCAGTATAAAATATAAAAGTCCTAAATCAGTTTTATAACTTTAAAATGAATTTGTAATTCAATATCGAGTCCGATCTCAAAGCCATGATATTTTGAATAATTCATGTAAAGGCCTTTGTGAATATTACAATTTATTTTAACTTAGCATGGGATCTATCCAAGTTCCCGAATAGTATGAAGCACACGAAATATTCTCTTGATATTTTAACGCAAAAGTTTGTAGGTATGGATGTTAGTTTACTGAAAAACCACTGGATGGATTCTGAGGAAACATAACTTATATATCAGAATAACATTATATAGGATACTTTGTATCCATGAGCGGGAAGCTCCTTCGGGATGCGGGTAGAAGCTAGGGAAAGAAGATGGAGACGCCTGATTGCGTCATTTGCTGCACCATAAATACCATAAAATCAAAAATCTAGTATATGAAGAGTAATAATGTTAACCGATATTGGTCGATTACCAAATCATGGTTACGTAACTCCGTTTTCCGTTTCGCAGTTAATGCAAAGTTTCCCTTTAAATCTTATGTGAAATCAACCGCAAAACGTATTTATTATATCTTGTGATAAACACTAAACGCGGACCATCGCAGTTCTAGTGCTAAATTATATTTATTAGAAGCGCGACCTTGTGATAAAGCCCTCAGAAGGGCAATTAACTTGCGAGACTGACAGTAGTTTGGATTTAAAATGGTTGTTGAGGGTTTGGGTAAGTATATAGTGTTCTTCTGTAAAAAACTTAAAGTGGACCACTGCAGGATGCTATTGTGTATATACAAAGATAACGATGTGGCCGTAGCGTTGATCAAGAATGAAGTTTTAATATTTCAAATATTAATACTTGATTAACTAATTGCTGTCCCCAGAAATAAATAAAAGAACTATCTAAAAGATCTCTTGTACATACATATTTTCAGTCGCAGTGTTTATTTTTCGAATGTCTTTGCAGAGTAACCTGCAAACAGATTAGAGCACGTGTGTATGTACATGTGCAATACATAAATATATGTGCAATAATGTGCATATAACAGTATTTGGGAGTATACCAACGAACCCAACAGAAGCACAATCGGCACTGACGTCCTTATAAATGTAAGTCAGTCACTTTGAAATTTTATGTAATATAAATAGGATTATATTTTAAGACTAATTTATTACCAAATGAATTAATTAATGTCATAAAATTCTATCCTTACGAATTTTAAGAAAATACATATTTGAACATTATGATGTCAAAGAATACTAATGACATGTCAATACTATGAATATAATAACCTGTGTTGGCACTGAAGTGGATAGACACCACCGTAGGGTTGTCCTCTTGAGTTGATTTCGGAGCAAACGCAGGGTTCTTAAAAATATTTTTTAATGTAACCTAGTTATAATATTTTAAAATTATCCTTCTTATTGTAAAAAGACAAATCGATTTGACATTAATGTATACATTATATTAAGGTAAAGTCTTAGAAGTTTTTTCGAAATGAATTATTAAATTAACGAAATGGTTAATATATGTGAAAACATACCCTAATTCCCGGCCTAATGCAGGGTTACGGTTTCTTAGTGTTAATAATTTGTAGTACTAATATTGTAGAACTTACGAGTGTACCGATCAGACGCAAGTAATATTGTTATAAGACAAGGCGTTGACGACGCACATTTACGTCACTCTAGAACGACGTAGTTACACTTTCCGTCAAATGGCATAATTGGCTTGTCTGAATTTGCCTACTTGAGGAATAACGATCAAAATGTATTAATGAAACATTATTGCGCATGCGCAAGGTATCAAAAGGCCGACTTACTCGACAAAGTTATTTGACTTGAAGTATATTTGTGTGTATTATTAAGTACCTTTTCCAGCGGTTTGCTGGTTTATTAATTGATTGTTGTTAAATTAATGTTTCTGAAAGTTTTAATGTAAAATCCACAATATGGAATAAACGATCCACTATGTATAATTTCTTTGAAACAAATAAAATACGTAGTCTGAAGAGTTGTTTGATTCTCCACTGTCGTAACTAATTACTTATAATATTTCCTGGGGCCTGAGTCTGTTTCTTAAACTTAAGCAACAATCAATTGTCACTACAGTGAGACCCAATTACAACTCCAATACGATTGAAGCGTTATTGGTTATTCTGCAAATTGAATAAAAATCGTACTCGTAATGTACTGTCAGATGACAGATGACATTGCAGATGACAGACCAATGGCATGTCATTGGAAAACGGTTGGTCTTTTAATAGTAACAGAATAACCGATAAGGCTAAAACTGCTATCGCCATACAATTTTCATTGAATTTTCATACGAGTGACACACAGTTGTAGTTAAGGAATCACCCCCCTGGAGCCATCGCCTGTATTAGATGGAATGGCAAACACAACTGTAGAAATATTAAACTTGCTTAATCATGCACTATTTTGTATGACTTGCTCTCAAACGCGCGCGAATTGCGCAGGAGTATTCTTCAGATCTATGTAATATATACCCTAATCCGAAAATGCCTGGGATCCGATAGACTGCCAGTGGTAAATAGGTCCTTCCTGCAAGTCCATGTAAACGAAGCCAGAGTGCCTCACGTTGGCTGCGTGTTTATTTGTCTATCAAATAAAATGCCTAAATAAAATATCATCATACAAGGAGAACATCTAAGTTTAAAAAGTCGAGTGATAAAAATATCGAATGATTACGACGGCGAACAGTAATCAAAATTAAAAACAGTCCATAGTTATTTTTTAGAACTTTATCTGGAACCTGTGAAACTGGCAGTGATAGTCACAATCACCACATAGTATAAAACTAGGTCTAGGTCGTCCCACCGCAGCGCCGGAGCACCGCAGCGCCGGAGCACCGCAGCGCCGGAGTTCCCTCCTGAAATACACTTAAGCAGGCCGCACACCAGGCATACATTTGTAACTCGATAATTGTAGCGCCACATTTGAAGCAGGACACATTTAACGCCCCCATATATTTGTTCGTGAGCATGCACACCTGGGAAACATTTGTAGCGGGTGCACTTTGTAGCGAGATGGTGTCCGCGCTACACGAATTGAAGATCGAACATGTTCGATATTTGTGTCGCGTTGGTTTGTAAAAATAAAAGACAACATTGAATTTTACGTTGAATTTATTGCAGAGGTGATGAGTAAACGCTCTTCGGCCGAAATACACTCTCTGAAGCGGGTATCTTGTTTTGGCTTGTGTGTGTTTTCATACATTCGATAATATTATCGAAACTTTTCTTCGTCAAAATTGAAATTCTTGCGAAATTTTGAAATTCCCGTAAATTGTGCAATAATGTATTTTTTCTCATTAATCGCCACATCAAGAATTCGTCATCATCAGACGCTGATGTCGACATTCTAAAAGCGGTGCCACGCTACAAATGTGCGTCTAATGTGCGCATATACAATACATTTGTATTAAGTTGAATTGTAGCACAATGATTGTGGCAACACAAATGTTCGATGCGTGTAGCATGTGGCGCTGGTGTGCGGCCTGCTTTACTAGCTGATGCAATTGTCAGTAGTTTTGGCAGTTATTTAAATTGGGTATCAATCTCAGCCTTTAAGATCATAGATATGCCATTAAAAACATCCTGTAAAAAACCCAAGTCTCGCAGATCAGTCTCTCTACCGTAAAAAGTTGTGAGATCCATGTAGTACCAAGTCGGTTAATCTATTTAGTCTCTACTTAAAGGACTTTCTGTCTTTAGTTATTACATACGTTTAACAAATAGATCGACTTGGCCATCGCATGATTTGGTTATTAGTATGTATCGCACTATTACTATTACTAATATTCACTGTGTTTTCATGCGATGGCCAAGTCGTTCTATTTGTTAAACGTATGTAATAACTAAAGACAGAAAGTCCTTTAAGTAGAGACTAAATAGATTAACCGACTTGGTACTACATGGATCTCACAACTTTTTACGGTAGAGAGACTGAGCTGCGAGACTTGGGTTTTTTACAGGATGTTTTTAATGGCATATCTATGATCTTAAAGGCTGAGATTGATACCCAATTTAAATAACTGCCAAAACTACTGACAATTGCATCAGCTAGTAAAGCAGGCCGCACACCAGCGCCACATGCTACACGCATCGAACATTTGTGTTGCCACAATCATTGTGCTACAATTCAACTTAATACAAATGTATTGTATATGCGCACATTAGACGCACATTTGTAGCGTGGCACCGCTTTTAGAATGTCGACATCAGCGTCTGATGATGACGAATTCTTGATGTGGCGATTAATGAGAAAAAATACATTATTGCACAATTTACGGGAATTTCAAAATTTCGCAAGAATTTCAATTTTGACGAAGAAAAGTTTCGATAATATTATCGAATGTATGAAAACACACACAAGCCAAAACAAGATACCCGCTTCAGAGAGTGTATTTCGGCCGAAGAGCGTTTACTCATCACCTCTGCAATNCCTCCCGTTATGCCTCATAAAGTAGACTAGCATCAGCCAGCGGTTTCACCAGCTTTCCCGTGGGAACTACTGCGCGCACCCGGATGAAAAGTATAACCTTCCTCGATAAATGGGCTATCTAACACTGAAAGATTTTTTCAAATCGGACCAGTAGTTCCTGAGATTAGCGCGTTCAAACAAACAAACAAACTCTTCAGCTTTATAATATAAGTATAGATACCTACTATACATATGTCTATTTCTGCAGTAAAATTCCCATACTTCACCATGGGTACAATCCAATAGAGATAAAGGATTTAAAAAAATCATAGAAAAACATTTTGGCGAACAGTAGCTATTTTATATAAAAACTTAATTAATTTGTCTGCCATTTAAAATTCTTAGTCTAGCGAGAGACAACTAAGCAATCTAAATTAAAACTAGTCTAGCTTTTTTCTCATTAATCGCCACATCAAGAATTCGTCATCATCAGACGCTGATGTCGACATTCTAAAAGCGGTGCCACGCTACAAATGTGCGTCTAATGTGCGCATATACAATACATTTGTATTAAGTTGAATTGTAGCACAATGATTGTGGCAACACAAATGTTCGATGCGTGTAGCATGTGGCGCTGGTGTGCGGCCTGCTTNAATTCAGGCTTCTTGTTTTATCCACAACGAAATTATAGTGGGTCGAAAATAGCCTGAATTGCTTCGAGAAAAGGATGGTAACGGCCGTGCCGCTTTTTCTGCTTGACTTGGCGGGGGCACTGCCGTGCCCCCTGATTTTGTTCTTAGGTGTTCTTTTTTTTTGACTCGTGTTTTCGAAGCCTGCACCGGTTTAGATTTTTTTCTTTATATAAAAAAGTATACTTGCATTGCAATTAGGTTCCATTGTCACCAGGTCAGGATCTGATGGTGTAAACCCTGAGAAATGAGGTCGCACAATCGGTAACCAGAAACAAAGTAAAACTTTTCACTTGGCTCTAGAAGTCGGTGGCAAATTAAACAGTCATCAGAGCTGCAGATACAAAGAAAAAAAAAATATTGAGAACCTCCTTCTTTGTGGGAGGTCGAAGAGATTAGTTTAAAGAAATAACTAAGGACCCATTAAAAAGCTTTCATTTTGAGTATAAAAATGTTCGATACTCGTTCCTTGCTTGCATTTTAATTATTGTTCTTCGAGCTTAACCTAGAATTGGGTTCTCTACAGCCTCTTATATAGATTCTACTATAGTGCATTTATTTTATCATGAGTTCCCTGACAGTTCATAACTGATAGTTATAGTGATGTAACCTAACGAAACTTAATCGAATATTTTTTAATATCGATTCGGTTTGCAAAGAAAATGAAATCGGAACTGCAAATTTTCATATGGCCGCTACTCAACATCGATTTTTTTACCGATTCAGTAACTTGCGTCAATCTCTATTGACGCAAGTCACATTCCTTTTCATGCATCTGACATTTACGACATTTTAAAAAATCATATTTTTTTAACATTTATTATTTAGTTTATTGGCCATTTATATTTATTAAGTTCATTTAAAATATCAAGAAATTTGGGGGCACGGCAGTGCCCCCGCCAATCAAGAAATTTGCCAAGCGCCAAGTCGAGCGCAAAGCAAACACTGTCGTACCATCCTTTACTGGAACCATTTCGCCGCATTTTGAGGCCCCTATTTGAGAACCTCTGGATAAGACCAGAATGCAGAAATTTTGGTCATCCAGAAAGCTATAATCAAATACTTAAAAACCAGAATTTCAAGTCTGTAGGTAATTTAGTTCCGAAGCTAAGCGAAAGCAAAGTTTCGTATTTTAGACACTCACTCACTCATGATCATCAAAATAGAACTAGTACTTCCCATAATCTCAGAGAGCTGAAATTTGGTACAGAGTTAGAGTTTAATGGCCAAATAAAGGGAAAACTACAAAAACTAGGATAATCGAAGATCTGGAGCACCTGGTGACTAGGGCTTTCAATACCGGTATTCCGGGATCCCGTAATACCGTGATCACGGATTTAATATGGTCATTTTTCAGTACCGGTATTGACAGTCCAATACCGTGATTACGGTATTACAAGTATTAGATGTGATCTTATTCCATTTGGGAATTTATTTCTGTAAAATAATATTGTCCAAATGTAGACCCTCGCGTTCGCTACACTCATTTAATCGAACAGTAAAATTACTGATGAAGGCTCGGCAGGTGGAATCAGTGATGGATATTTATTTACTTTGCCTCTGAGGTGAAAATTAGTTTTTTTTAGTTTCAAATCGGTCTTTACCGTCCTTATCTATAAAACAGTAAAAAATCGTGTATGTACATTAAATAGTTTCACAAAACAAAATATGTAGGGTTATTAAGAAATGAAAAAAGAGAAAGAATTCGAAAAAAAAAATTTGTCTCTTTGTATGTTTGAAAGTTTGTCTGTTTGCACGCGCTAATCTCAGGAACCACTGGACGGATTTTTATGAAACTTGGCAGACATATAGCTTATATATCAGAATAACATATACTTTTTATCCGGGTACGGGAAATAGATCCCTCGGGAAGTGGGCGAAGCCGCTGGCAGAAGCTAGTTTCTTATAATTACCTTTTTTTTATCGATGGGAAATCATCAGACCCCACCGCTGTGGGTGACAGCGTGAGGCGACAGGAGCCCTTTGTGTACCAAGGCCGCGGTAACCCTTTCAAACAACCCGCAGCCCCGACAGGCTCTGGCCCTAGTGGGCCCCGCAGGGGAATGCTGACACCGTCTGAGGAGCGGCGTGGAACAACACGCGCCGCCGACACGAGCCTGTCGTCTCTTAGGGGACGGAAGGACGATGAGCCAAGACCATGACCCGAAACTCACCGCCCACAGAACCACGCCTACGGTGGCCGGGAGTCGTCTCTCGACACTAGTCGACACACGACGCCCGTGGTGTCTACCAGGTCCACGGCAACGGCCGGGATGGCTGGTGCGGACTCGCAGGCGCTCCGCCGCCTCCTTCTCTAGCATAACTGC
>NWSH02000323.1:13786104-13799789 GCA_002382865.2 Heliothis virescens | reverse complement strand
GACTTCCAATACCGGAATTAATACCGGTATTGAAAATATCCGGTATTTTGAAAGCCCTACTGGTGACCCTGATTAGAAAACAGAAGAGCCCAAACAAACTAANACCGGTATTAATACCGTGATCACGGTATTGACTTCCAATACCGGAATTAATACCGGTATTGAAAATATCCGGTATTTTGAAAGCCCTACTGGTGACCCTGATTAGAAAACAGAAGAGCCCAAACAAACTAATACAGATATCAACATACCGCCTTAGGTTAATGTCAATAAGCTCATGTTTCTACAAAAAGAAGTGAAATCCCACCAAAAACATACTGTAAAAAACTAGCCAAGTCTCTATGGAACTGCTTGTTTATCTCTAAAAAGTAATGAAATCTAGACAAAGTCGTGCTGAGTCTAAGGTTTCTTACTGCGATTTTTTACTGCAACAGTTAATGTGATATGACTGGCCGT
Organism: Heliothis virescens; assembly: GCA_002382865.2. Lineage (NCBI taxonomy): Eukaryota > Metazoa > Arthropoda > Insecta > Lepidoptera > Noctuidae > Heliothis > Heliothis virescens. Next base: position 13,799,333 of record NWSH02000323.1, on the reverse strand, counting down.
TGAATATTCTTTATAAGTAACTGGGTACAAGTCAGCACGACTTTGTCTAGATTTCAATACTTTTTAGAGATAAACAAGCAGTTCCATAGAGACTTGACTAGTTTTTTACAGTATGTTTTTGGTGGGATATAGTTTACAGGGTAATTAACAAAGAGACAATACTTTAAAATAAGGTTGTTTTGTTGGTTTATTTGGTATCGTTCTAAAGCAGTATGCGTGTGATAGAAAACTTAGATCTGTCAGGGAACTCATGATAACGTAAAAATACTAAAGCTATTCTCATTTGTCTTCTTGAATTTTATACTTTTGTCAGGTAACAGCTGCATCGATTACGTCTGCCCGGTACAGCAGCCTTCCCCTCTGCCTCGTCCTCTTTGACCCCTAAGTGGGTGGCATGGGTTGAGGATACTTATTGCGCCTGTGCGATGCTGCATTGCGGATATACCTTACAAACACCAAACATTGCCGGTTACCTGCTTGGGAATGGGAAATGGGGGAGTGAGGGGTGCAGTTTCGGTTCGGTTCGGGGGAGACAGGGGAAGTGGGGCGCAGGGGGATGCAGTAGAATGTATTTTTAGGCTATATCGATCTAGGCCCCGGTCCGGGGCTCGGCTAGTTTCAGTCGCACAAGCTAGTTACCGCCTCCGCTCCGCTTCCTCGTACCCCCCGTTTACCTGCATTTTCTCCCACCCCGATTACGCCCGCCGCCCATCATCTGCGTCGATTACATAACAAGAGGGATCCTCGTATTTAGGTCACCCCTTCGCCCACCACTGATACTGGAACTTACTAATGCGCATGCGAATATCTGCATTGCGGCTCCTATCCCCCTGCACCTCATAGCTTTTTTCTCACTCCCACAACCATCACTCGCAAGTAAACGTGTAACCAATCAACCCACACATTTACCAATAATGTGTGCGAGTTCGATCGTAGATTGCATAGTCAACTGTATGTATATTTCAGTGAGGCTGTGGAGTGAGATGAGGGGGTGAATTGTCCTGATTTCTCGAATGTTCGATTAGCGCATGTGCAGTAGGTTTGGTTCACGTTGGGATTCAGACTCTGCTATCTATGAGTTAGTAACTACCATCGCGCTCAAATGTAATAGACGTGCGCTACTACTACCTCATTTAGTGCATTTAATATATTAAAAAGGTCATTTATTGTCCGTGTGAATCGAATTGATTGCTTGGTGGTTAGAGGGCAGGGGAAGCAGTAAGTATATAATATAATTAATTTTAATTCTGACTTTTTTCAGTATATTTAGGTTTTATTCAACTTTGTCTGGTAGAGGTGTGGTGGTGTTTGATGTGACAATAATTAAATATGATGTGTTTGATGTGATGGTGTTTGATGTGACAATAATTAAATGTGATGAAAGTTTTTGTGTTTAATTAAGTGATGGCGTGAAGTGATGTTTTGAATTTACTTGTAATATGATGTTATATCGATTTGTTACACTGTGTCTTACTGTGATTAAATGAGTTTAGTTTCGTGTCGTGTACGTTGTTATAGTGTGTATGGAATCTTTTAATATAGAAATCGTTGTGTGTGTGTGGATTCTATGTATAGTGATTGAATATTGTGCAGTGTGTGTGATGTGAATGTGTGATATACATTATAAGATAATTTCTGACGCCTTTATTTGGAAAATACATATATTACATATTTAATTGATGCATTTTCATTTACACACAAAACACACTTTCCAATGAAACCAATATAAATTGAATTTAAAAAAGACACTTTCACATTTATAATCTAACTTTATAATAAAAGATTACTCGTGGGTGTATATTGGCGACTTTCATCTAGTGTAGCTAGCCACTACCCTGATGGGTTGAGGGGTAGGTTACAGAATACCCTGTGCGCCACCTGTAGGACGGTTTGTATGATTTACCTATTATATGAAATTATTGTAGTGGCGAATGTATTTTTGTAATAAGTATAATTTATTTAAAATATTTTGAGCTTAAACAAATACAATATATAATTATAAAAACTCATTCTCGAATCAGATATGAAATAAACAAAATGGCGCGGCATTTTGTTTGTTTTTCAAATTCCTGTATTGATCCGGATCTGCACAACCCACAATTGAGGGTAGGTGTCTAGTGCGTGTGGGCAGACGGTGGGATCTTTAATTTTCAATGTGCATGTGCAACACTGCACTTCCACAGCCATGCAATTCATGGGGGTAATCTGGTAAAGCCCAGAAAGTCTGACAACATGGGTTGCCGGGTACCTGGGTTGTAGAGGTCAGATAGGCAGTCGCTTCATGTAATAGACTAGTTCTCAGCTGCATCCAGTTAGATCCAGTTAGACTGGAAGCCGACCCCGATATAGTTTGGAAAAGGCTAGGCAAATGATGATATATAGGGTCACTAGTAATTAGTGATCTATACTTGAACACGTGATTACAAACAACTTTCCCAAAGAAACGTTTTTTATACTCACTAATGATCAGGTGATAAAAATTACTTAATTAGATATTCCAAATAACACTTATCGCATAGTATTATCTAGATAATTATCTAGATTAAGGTAGCAATGGATATATAATTTTAGATATTTCTAGCTACTGTAAACATAATTTTGGGAAAGAAGTGGTTATTTGACGAAGTAATGTTTATAGCGCAGCTGTAATGGTAGACGACACGCTGAAAGATCCTGGTTTTGCTAAGCGGCGGCTGCTCCTTTACGAAACAGGTAAGTTGCCTATGCAAATTCGCTGCGCTGATCGTCAACGTCCTCCTAAAAACACGATTTAACTGCACTGCGATTTTTGCAATTGTAATTTGCGGTTTTTATGTCATTAATAATTGGAATAGGGTGTATCACTGTTCGGATAGGAATCTAGTTGTTCCAAAATTGTTCATGTGTATACTGGTTTGCGCAATTGGAACAGTTAATCTAAAAATTAAATGAATTCGAAGTGTCAAGGCTAGCGTTCTGAGAATACTGCCTACTTCTCTCTGGCCTTCTTACACCACACTCACACACTCGAAGTAAGGATCAAATAAAACAGGGTTGTGTTACCAACTTTTTGACTTGAGAATGTGGGTAAATTTTTTTACGAGTCAAAAACTATGGCGAATTTTAGCAAAATTTCAACAATTTCGCATCGTGGTCGAAAAATAATTCATTAAAAAAAAACTATCTAAGATATTGGTTTATTTTAAAAAGTTGGTATTTGATCCTTACTTCGAGGGACACCCTGTAGAAGTTGTTGCCATCGCCATTGTCCCATATATTTTTTTAGTCGATGCCGAGTTTTGTATCAAACATATCAGTACTTTGATAGAGTACATATAGCACTATCGTGAAGGATGAGAAGATTTGTAGATTGCTCGTTTTATAGATCCGAAACCATTCGTGCGCTAGTTCAACTTGCATTTGGCTGGTTTTTATTATAAAAATGTAAGTAATCTTTTTATTACTGGATGAATACGAGCATTGCACATGCGCCCCAGGTTGTTTGATCGCCCGTCAGCGACCCAGTACTTTAAATTATTAGTAGGTTAAGAATAAAACTGGAGATGTAAAGAGATATAATTTAGGTGGAATGGAAATCATGTCAGACATTTTTTACAAAATGATTAGTTGGGTTTGTGTATTTACGTACGTAAATATATAGAGTTACCTGCAGCCTGGGCACTGCACATGCGCTGTTCATCCTGAACGTTAACGCCTGCATGCCATAACTAAAAGAGGAGGTTGGCGTAGCCCAAGGCTTTCGAGCGCCCCCCCCCTGTGTGTCGAACATAGTAGTGGTAGTCGCAACGCGTGGTAATACACGTTTCTAAGAGCGTTCATTATTAAATAGGTGTTGCATACGTTCTAGTGACAAAAGCAACATTTTGTTGCACTGTCAGGTGAGCACAAATTAGTTTATAAATATATGTGCCCTTTGTTGAATCGATTATTACGGTTTATGACACATACGAGTATACTATGTGATTTTTGTCATTTGTTGTCAAATTAGGTTCGTTATTCTAATGAGGATTTTCAAAGCACTCAGTTCAAGTGGCCCTTATAAGTAAAAGTATTGCCGTAGGTACTAAACATATACTTTAAAGAAGTAGATACTAGATTTGATAGGACAACGTGTAACATTTGTCTTGCGTTCACTTTGGGTCTTTATCTCTTTAACTAAAAAATTGCCGATTAAATTATTTCCAAGCACTGCACATGTGCTTCGGGCTGATCGATTTTCCAGCCGAGCCCTAGTTCTTCCCCATTGCTCGAACCTGGTCTTGTATTGCCCGAACCCCTCCGGTATCTTTATTGCCCCACCCGCAACTTCTACCCCTCCTCCTAAACTGGGAGAGTCCCAAACACACAGAAACCAAGGTTCCCAAGTGGTAATGTTACCGGTATCTGTAATGATCCTGTTGCCACAACGTTTATTATTTTTGTCATGACATCTACGTATATTTTATGTAGGTACATTGTAGTTGGAAATAAAAAGAATATATCTCATATTTTCCGAGATGTAAAAAAGCTTTCAGGCCTAGAGGCCTAAGCGTTGCACATGCGCTGTTAGCAAATCAATATTCCCCCTGCCCGAACCTGTTACCCGAGCGAGCTGCCACATTTACCCCTTCTCTCCCGCAACTACCTCCATAGTCCCCATCCTACAGCATCCCTCTATGCCCCGACTTGGTACGTTCAAATCAGTCAGTCGCATCCTCGCAATGCATCAGAGTGCACGTCATCGAAAATTTTCGAGTTGTTGCTTTTGCCTAAGTTGCTTTTAAAAGTGAAGTGCTTGTGTAGTTTCAGGTGAGCACACTTTAGTTGTATTAAATCCAGTCCAGGCGTAATACAGTTCAGTAATATCATGATGTATTAAGAATTATAGTATTAGAATATAAACTATTTTTTATACCAATAGCTACCAGCTTAGGTCAGGCCCAATTTACTCAATAAACAAAAGAGTTTTAGTTAAAATGTAGTTATCTATTCCTGTCAGTGATATGCTGTTGAAAATTAGATACCATCTGCCATCGGATAATTGAACATCGAGGCTAACAGCTTTACAACTGATATTTTTTATACAAACGTAATTTATTAAAATAATTTCAAATATAATTAATAAAATTATGCTTGTGCATTCATTCATCTTAGTATGTAGATTTTCATGTTATATATAACGTCCAATAAATTATTAGGGCAAAGGGGTAGGTTGGGGGGGTCTGAAGCTATCCGGGGAGTGGTCTGTGTGACGCATTGCAGTTGCGCAGTTGCATTGCGCAATCTTCACTGTCGACCGAGACCTGTGTCAGCAGCGTAGGCGAGGCATATATCTACCTACAAGGGTATATATTACACTAACTATTTCTCGCGGTTTCACGCACATCCCTTAGAAACTATGTTGTTACCGTGACCGGATTATATTAGGTAGTTTATGTCAACCGGGATAGTGAAGAAAGAAATCGTTTTCTATTAGTATACTTATTAGGCAGCTATTATATATTATGTTTTTCAATCTACTAGGACAGTTCGCATAAAATTTTATGGTAATTTTATTTCTTTAAGAAAAATATTGATAGGTCTGAATAAGTTACACCTGACTTTAACTTTTCTCATTTCCTAAAAGGATGTCCAGTACCTACCTTAAGTACAAAATACTTCAGGGGTTAATAGCTTGGATCAAAACCACCTTTGGTCCGCTAAATAATGATTCTAAATTATAGCTATTGTCATGTTCAAGGTAGACAGTTTTTCCAATATTTCATTTCGTATGCACGTAGGTACTTCTTCTATGTGATCATAAAATATCCTTGCTACGCGAATGGTGTCATCAATGGTGACATATAAAAACTACAATCGTGCAAATTTCCTGTGGCACTTGGTTGATGCTTTGTACCAATGTCATACAAACATGGCCGGGGAAGAATATTGAAGAATTTGTCATTAAACTATTATTTTCTTTTCAGAAATCAGATTCGCACCACCTTGAAGAAGAAAGCGTTTGAAGATGCAGGTATACCTGTGCGTCAGGTAAGCAGTACAGTCACCAGCTATTCGCCGCAGGCACCTCATGTGGCGCCCGCGCCACTGAGCGTGGTCAACAGACAAACGGTTTTAGGACAGAACGCAGAGGTTTATAACTTCACTGAATAAGCAACCAATAAGTTTCTTGTTGTTAGTTGTGACAGTCTTTGGTTACCAGTTTTTATTTTCAATAAACGGCTATCTGCTTGGTTGCATGCATATTTTCTGGCCTTTTTATAATGCACTAGTGTGAACGGATTAAATGTAGTTTAATTTTTATATAGAGATTCAAGCTTCAGAGACCAGATATAACTTTGAAAAAAAGAAGCAAAATTAAAGTGGGCAGTATGAGGCTCTTTATTATTTATTTAGTATTTTCTATGAACATTTAATATACATAGTTTACATAATTTAGTAAATCAAGTAGATAATGAGAGATGTTTAAATAGTATGTTCTCTTCTTTCTCCAATGGATTTCATCCTACTATAATTTCGTTTAACTTTTTACCATTTTCAATCCTGGTCTGAGTGTAAAAAAATATTAAGTACCTCTTATTGCGTGATTGCTTAGAAAAAAATCATCAAGTTTAACTCTGTTTTTATTTGGTTGCAATTAGAGGTTCATTTGAGCAAACATTTTATTTTTTGCAATGATTAGTTCTGTCTTTTATTTTATTTAACATCATATAATTACATTTTTTAAATATTTCGTAATGATTAGTTATTATTGTGTGTTTTTATTTAACCCTCTTAAGTCTAATGAAATAATCATTAGACTTAAGAGGGTTACCTTATAATTCTGTAGAATAATAATGTGTCGTGGTAGTATTTCGAAGTAGTAAATTATTATTTATATTTTGTAACGACATCTTGTTCATATCGAAATATATTGTATTATAGTAATAGTAACAAATGATTTTCATAAACACTCTTTACCAAAATAAATTCGAAGAAATTTTAAAGGATTCGAAAATGTATTTGAACGCAACCTCTGAAATGGTAGCAGAACAAAACAAATTGTAAAAAAATATGCAATTTCAGGTTACCCTGAACATGCTGAACGCTTCGGAGACTGAGGAAGTTGACGGCCTCAGCAGGGATGTCAAGCTAGAATTTGATTCAACGAACGACGAAGTGGCTACTTGATGTGATACTTTTAATTTCGTTTAAGTTACTTGTGTTGTGTACCAGGCTGGAGCTGATGGCGAACTGTTGCTGAGCAATGGGAGCAACCAGACCCTTGCCCTATGAACGGTTAACGAGGAGCTCTCAAATCCTCGGATTTTTAACCTGTATGAAAGTTCAAAATTTTCTATTTTCTGTAAACTTTAATTTTATTGATTTATGTCACTTTTCCTTATGACATTAAAATTTGGCTGTAACATACACTCAATTATTATCTAGTGTTTTTTTTTGTATATATTGTGAGGTTTCGTCGCCGGTTGTGGACTGGTTTTGATAATTATTTTTTGAACTGTCATGGTATCCTATCTCTTGGTTCCGTTTACTTATTTTTAACTTTGGCTGAGTATTATTTAATTATCATCTAGAACCTGTATTTGAATCGTTTTGCGTGGATAGATAATCTCGTTCATCGCAAGAGTCAACTGCAGTTCTAGGAGATAATAAAATAAAAAGTTAAAGACACTTACATGGAACCTTTTTGATGGAAACTAATACGAACAAAAAATAATCATCCAAATCAGGACACGAATATGCGACATTATCTTCGAGTATACATAGGAAAACAATAGATAGTCGAATTGAGAACTAAATTTTTCTGTCTTGAGTTGTTTAAGATTGGCTGATGGGGAGTGGTTGGTTCCATTACTTTTTATAACTTTATCTTGGACAAAGAGCGTATCTAAATTAGGGAAAGATTGCTAACGAGTTAAAACATCTTCTCGAGTAATCAACTATTTCCAGAGTGCGCTCTTTGTTCGATTATTGATATCGTGTAGGGATTTTAAATATAGTTTAGTTTATTTAATCATTATAGATAGTTCTCTTGTTTTATTTGTAAAAGGCATCTATTCACTAAACATATTTAATGCTAGAAAGATTCGCGGTCAATTTCAGCAATTGAAAGAGACAGCGTTGTTTTTTTAGCTCTAAATATGCTTAGTCAATAGTTGTGCAAGTGGGCCTTAGTTATTCTTTTTTAACAATTGCCAAAGATGCTTCCATAGTTAATTTCTCTAAATTGTTTGCATGTAAGTTATTATAAGTTGCAGTGCAAAATGATGTAGTGGACATAAAGTTTGACTACTTTTTGGATCACTCTTCATTAAGTACAACAATTTAGTTGTTATGGTCTAGTCCTGAAGGTTTTTGTAGTAACAAACTGGGGTAAGGATTGGCCATTGGACTTAACCCAACTATAAACCTTCATAGGTAGGAGATTGGATTAAGTTTGATGACGCTGGATTGTGCAGAGTCGGTAAATGTTAAATATTTTAGTAAAATTTTCCAAGTGCCTTGGGGCTGAATGTAAAGTGTTATCTGAAACCTTCGGTCTATTCAAAGTAACAGTTCGGCTGCCAGGATTTTGATGTTGTTTCGTGACTTTTTAGTTCAGGTTTGATGTACCCACTGGCTATTGGCTATGTGCTCCTCTGTTTTACGATATATTATGATATCTTAAACAGCTTATACGACCGAAACTTGTAGCTCAGCTTGTGCCCTAAGACCTGGCAAGATTATGATAGCGAGCCACATAGTTGACGTTTTATTACTGCAATTAAGATATCATAAAATAAACAGTGTTTACAATTGTTTAAATCACTTCAGTTTCATTTAATATTGTACTTACTTATTTTCAAATGTAAAGCTTTTTCCTTCAGATTTTAATTCTTCTTTCTGAAGTGGCTTTTATTAATTAGTTCTCTTTCAGACAGCTAGTGTATGGGTTTTTTATTATTGAGCCAATGCCAGTGGGCTTTCTGTCTTTCAATACAGAGCTGAAGTTACATGGCGTTTGGTGGTATGAATCGAAAGTAGGAAAAAGAAGGGTTAGTTCTTTTAGGTCATGTGACGTGTGACATGAGTTTTGTATCGAAGTGACTAAGGTTTTTTTGATACATCGTTAATATGTTTCCATATATTTTATAGCTGTTGAGTATGCACCTCGTTGTTATTTGGTAAGCGACTTTATTCCGATGGCTTATATAAAAATATCATTACAATGGTTTCCTTTGGTTTTGTATTTGAAGTTTATTACTTACTACTTGGTTTTTCGTTCAACAAATTGGAGTAAAAAGCAATAAGCCAACACTGCCATACCTATAAGATTAGCTATCACTTGGATGGTTAATATAATAATAGTAACTTCAAACATGTAATATTAATTGCACATTTAAATTTGTAAATTACGGCCTGACTGTACCACTGCTTATTGAACAAACTACCGATGAATATAGATTTGTGTAACATCTTTTGTTGAGAGTAAGAGGTGGAGGGATAACATTTATCGGTAAAAATGTCCAGCGAGCAATGGTGCCTTGGGGTCTGTTTTGCTTATTAGCTCATATGATTATAAAGTCGCTTAACAGATTCAACCAGGATGCTTTTAGCACCGAGCCTCCACGCCACACGTGAATGCTCCTCTATTTGGTTTTCTTTTATTTTCCGGCCCGCCCAGATTGTCCTAGTTGTTGGTATTCGGAGAGAGCTATCGAAGGTTCATAAGACTGAGTTTTTTCAAGAGACAGCATTCCTTGTGGATTGGAGGCTTTTTTCATAATGTTTTGCAATATTTAGAGCGTATTATTATATATTGACTGCTTCAGATGTTATATTTACATAGGCAATTATATTTATTTACAGTTTAAAAGAAATATATTTTTTTATTGCCATAGAAAGTTATAGGACAAAATTAGTAGATAGCATAATTGCTTTGTAAATATCGCATAGTTTCAATGTAGGTGGTCTTGGCTGCATTTTTTAAACTGACATCTGAAAATCAACTGACTAGTTAGTCACTCGTTATTTAGGTGTTAGTGCAAAAAGCAGTGCGGCCGTAAGGTAGGTTAGTGTAAGCGTAACAACAATATACCTCAAATTAGGAATTAGTGAGATTTGTAGTTAAAGCTAAAGTAGTGTGCAAAAGGGCGACTGTGGTTAGAAAGGAAACATCGTGATAACCGCCGGCTCGTACCACCTTAGATTGACTACTGTAGCAGGGTGCGACCCTGTCGCCTCCACAACATGGCAGCGTTGTCGCTGACGGCTTGTTCAACACCTTGTATGGACGGTGCACTCTTGGCTATGGTAAGAACTTCTCCGGCGGACTCTTTGAAACGATCCCGTCGGCCACTTCCTTAGCCGAGACTTGTGTCACTTGTCTACGTAGTCGAGTCTCATGACAGCTAGACCTGTCAGAAGCCGAGTCTTTAGGAGCGGCATCGGCAATTCGAGTGTGATTTCAATCTCCTGCCGAATCTTCAGGTCGTTGTAGAAAGTTGCCCTTTTGCACATTTTTTAGTAACAGCAATAACAAATGTGCCGTACAGCAATGCAGTACCTCATTGTTCCTCGGTTTTGGGGAACAAGATTGGTTATTTAGTGTCTTTTTGATGTCGCTCGTAGCGCCATTAATGTCTTAAAATTGCCTTTATTAGTTATAATTAATATCAAATAGCCAGCATGTATCATTAGTGCCTAAGCCAAATCTGATATATTGCCTTCATTATAATATCTTAATTCTCGTAAAGTAGATGATGAACTTGTAATATTACTAATTCTTTTAATTTGGGGAAATGTTGGTTTTAGGTAGTTGAGCATAGTGTAAATATTTGTACCTATTTGGAACATGGAGATTTCTGTGGTATTGGACTCTTACGTGAAATTAAATGAAGAAGTCCGTGCAGTAATGTATAATACTTTGTAATATATTTAGGTACTTTATTATACTTGATATTTAGGTATGTACATCTATGTGTGATAAGTGTATAAGCTATAAGCTAAGTAATTTAAGTATTATTTATAAATATTAGATTAGTTGTAAATAGAAAATGTGTTCTTTTAATTGCTAACCCTGAATCCCCGAACCCCTGAAATCTAATAGTGACCATATTCATATTTGGATAAAAACTAACATACAGTTAATCATTTTAATAATACTCACTTCTTACTAACACTTACATATCATAAAACAACGTCCTGGGTCGGCTTAGCTGTAAACCAGTGTTTTAGATGGAGCGACTTCCTGTCTGACCTGCACAACCCAGTTACCCGGGCAGCCTGGCACCCCTTTGTAAAACTGTCTGTCTGTCTGTCTGTATGTCCGTCCGTCCGTCCGTCCGTCCGTCCGTCCGTCCTTATGTCACAGCCACTTTATTCCGAAACTACTAGGACTACACAATTCAAACTCGGTAAGTAATTTCTAAACTACCAATGTGAAAAATCTAAAAAAAATATATGTTATAGATCTTAACAAAAACTATCAACCAAAATTGGTTTGAACAAGATACAGTCAGTGGTTTTTGAGATAAAGCACTTTTTCAGTAACCGCAAATTATAACTTCGTTATCCATATATTTGTATGAAAAACAAAGTTATTTTTTGTTGTTGAGAAAAGTTTGTGTTTTGGCTGATTGTAGGTAAGAAGTACGTTTATTTTTCATAAATTATGGAACGGAACCCTTCGTGTGTGAGTCCGACTCGCACTTGGCCGGTTTTTTAAACCCTCATAGAGTTGGTTAATATGAGCCATGCCACCAGATAGTTCATATTCTCATGTCAATGACGAACTTATTAAACCTACAAAGTCTCAATTGAATAGCTCTAATACCTACTTTGGATTTTATTGATGTCTAAAATACATCAATTTCGTCACTGACACACTGATGATCATAAAATTTTTAGGGTACCTACTTCATGAAGTGCTAGAAAGCCGAAATTTGGTAAGTAAATCTAGTTAAGTAAGTATATAAAAAATACTACGGAACTTATAACTTTCGCCCCATCCCCTATAATTCGCCTAGCAACTTACAAAAACTACTGAAATACCACAAAAATCTTTTCATGTAAAATGTTCCCAAGACCACCACAAAAGGCTTAGATATCAGATCTCATGTAGAGCCAAGTTTCTGAATCTACACAGCTTAACTCTACCAACTCTAACTTCACAAATCTATACTAATATTATAAAGCTGAAGAGTTTGTGTGTTTGTTTGTTTGAACACGCTAATCTCAGGAACTGGTCCGATTTGAAAAATTCTTCCAGTGTTAGATAGCCCATTTATCGAGGAAGGCTATAGGCTACTTTTTATCCCGGTGCGCACATTGGTTCCCACGGGAAAGCGGATGAAACCGCTAGCGGAAGCTATTCTACTTATCAGTAAAAATGTTTGGCTTAGCTGTTTCGTAACTGACTACAGAAATGAAATATTCGTATCACCTCCAGATTTTTATCACCAAATAAAACTTCCAATTTTTCAACAACGCCTTTATATATATTTTTTTAATGATTTCTTTTTTGCAACCACAATGCGAAATTGTTGAAAAATATGGCGGCTTGTGTGTAAAACGACTATCTTGTATCTTGCACCTATAATAAAATAAAAGTATAGAACATGAAATATACTACCTATACTGGTTTATTTTAAAGTCCTAACACATAGCCCGGCTCCATTGGATGGATCCATAGGTACATCGAGTGCCACCCTGTAAATTGGAGCGGTACCTAAGTACTACAACTGACATCTACAGGAAGAATCAATAAACCAATCCTTTTTTTTTTTGTCGCTGGGAAAAAATGACAATTACGCATCCCCTTCCCGTCGGGGGACCGGAGAGGGGTATTTGGGACTCCCCGGGATAGTCGTTCCTGGTATATCCACTAAAAATACCCAGCGGCACTCCGACCTCGCCTGAGTGGGGAGGGCCTGGGAGTCTATAGCGTCCAGGCCCCCACCGGCGATGGCCCACCTTACGGCAGGCCCCTCCCAACACCGCCACCCTTAGTGGCGAGGGCCATTATTATGGCCGGAGCACACGGCCACTTTGGCCTGACGAGTGGGGTGACTCCTGTGCTGCAGGCGGTGGCGCCCCCGCGCCTGTCACCTGCTGATCACCCCTTGGGGCGGAAGGGGACGGACGTTGCGTTCGCCGTCTTCTACCCCTTCTTCGTCTATGGAGCGGCGCTGCGAGAGGGTCGTCCTCGCGAATGCGCTCCGCCTCCTCCTTCTGTGACATGACGTCTTCACAGAAGGAGGCTACCGCTG
>NWSH02000323.1:13757166-13776833 GCA_002382865.2 Heliothis virescens | reverse complement strand
AAACCTTCCCTCGATCTGTACAAACATTTTAAGACCAAAATAAGCCCGATCGGTCCAGCCGTTCTTGAGTTATGCGCTTACCAACACATTTAGCGATTCATTTTTATATATAAGAGAAGATAAGATTTCGGAGGAAATATTGCGACATGACCTTAAAAAAAAAACATTGAATTTGAATATGAAACGAAACCACTGTTTAAAGGATAACGGTGTTTACACTAACAGCCTTTATTTAGTAAAGTTTTTGAAAGTTAAGCTTATATACTTTTTAGTTTATGATTTTTTAAGAGTTAAGGGAAAGATCATACCGTCGGGAGAATATGGTAGATTGGGGTTCAATGGCTGGCTCGAAGCAGAATAAGATCCATCAAGGCCCAGATAATTTCCATGCTCGCTCGACGGGGACTCTTGTTTGATGCTTTTCTCATCTTTATCCTTATCTTTGTCATTGTTCTTCTCGCCTTCTTGCTTGGCTTTCCTCTGGATTTTCTTCATCTTTGCCCTTTGATTCTGAAACCATACTTGCACGACTCGAACACTTAAACCAGTATCTTTTGCTAATGCTTCTCGGACCTTTCTACATGGCTTTGGGCTAACTTCGAAGGATGCTTTAAACTGTCGACGTTGTGCCGATGTAAGTATCGTTCGCGGACGCTTCGGTCCTCTTCGTCCATCACGTGGACGCTCAGAATCATCTAATATCATTTCATCTTCAGCGTGTTGCATCAAATACATTTCTTTCTCAAAATCTTGTCGGCAGAAGATCTGTCCGGCTCTGATGACATATTGTTCACCTTTCTGGAGCGGCTGGCAACACATGACGCACACGAAACATTGAATATGGAACACGTACTGTTGAGCTCGCATGACCATCTCCTGTGGCAGGAGCCGATCGCCGCACCTGGTGCATTTGACTCCGAACAACCTATAGGACAAGAACTTTTTATTGCAACAACAATGAAAAAAATACTTTTGCCAGTTCGCATTGCAGCATGCTTGCATTTCGCAACAGAGCTTTCGCTGGAGCATCAAATCATAAAAATAATTTTAAGCCTAATGTTTTTCAGGGGTTGATTTGAAAAAGGTCCGATATTAAGATGATCAAACAAACCATCAACAGCAAAATATGGTCACAGTAGTAGCAGTAGTGCACATTTTGCTGTCAAAGGTTAATTAGTTAGTTACCTATCATAGTCGGGTTTGCAGTAAAGCTTGGCGTTTCTGGTGTAGCAAGTGTGTGCGAGGGGACAGCCGCAGACGCAGCAACTGAGGCAGTGTTCGTGCCAGGACAGCTCGCCCACTCGCATCAGGTAGCGGTCCTGGATCTTCTGCCCGCACCCTTCGCAGATCTCGACGATCTTCTCCCGCTTGATGCTCGCGCTAAGCTCTGTGGTAACAATTCTATGGTTAATAGCATGTGGTAGGTCAGCTTCCAAAAATACGCACGCATAGCAATAATAATTGATATTTATGAAACCCTCCGCTCACTGCAAACTTTTTAGTCGACCGATAGTTTGTTTGGGCTCAGAAATAACTAGTTTTAGAGATTATTGGTATATTACCGACTCAAAAGCATGATTGGATTCACGCGTAACTTCAAATAACTAGAAATATGCTGGGCCAATTATCGGTCAATAGGTTATTCTGCAGTCATTATTCAGGAGTTTATACAAGAACCATAATAAGGTTACAATAAATGAATGGAGCAAAAATAAGCTGGCAAACATAGTTTTTAGAAACAGAAAATACCTTTAATATTTATTATTATTTCACAGAATTACACTCAAGGTGACGTTCTGTGTAGCCTTGACTTTCTCAGCTTCATTGAAGTACCTACTTTTGCTTCACTCAAACGGGAGCTCTATTGTTACAAAAAGGAATTAAAAATAGTGTAATTAATACAAACAGAGATAGAAGGCATTTCGAGATCGTTGAAAATGCCTTACTGTAAGTACAGTCGACGCAGTTTTTTTGTGTTACGCATTTATGGAGGCTGTAAAATTGAAATATATTTATTTTACATTACATTCTGCATATTTTGTGGCCTTTGTAATAAGTCCACATGGGATACAGTTGGGTGCATATAAGCGACTTGCAGGGTGTACTGCACTGGTGTACGCAGGCTGTTTTCAGCTATTTTTAGTTTTATATATTTTTTTTGCTCCTATAACTGATATGCTCCCTTTTAATGTTTTATCATTGACTTGGATTACTACTTCAACTACGTACAAGTTCTTAGTTCATATAGTGATTTTCAAAATTAAGATAGTGTCGAAGTAATTTTCTAATGAAATTCAGAATGCCCCTAGATAAAGGATAATTTATATCAAAGAAATTCGCAAATGCAACGCGCACAATTTTAGTATATTTAAACTCTTATGATAAGAACATAGTCACAACTACCACTGTGTATAGACAGGGCGAGCTTTATCGCAAGCGGTAGGTACAATAAGGCCGTTAGTATTCCAAGCTAGAAAGAAAATACATTTATTTGCGAGACCGTGACGCATACAAAACACACAAAAAAATATAAAATAAGTAACAGAAAGACAATAATTTGACATACGAGAGTAAATAAGTGAAAATATGCATCACAACCACGCAGACAGAAGAGCTAAATTTCATATCGAAACGTTTAATCTGATTGTCTTAACCTAACCTAGCCCAGAATCCGGGTGTGAGTTATATGTAGTCATAATCAGTATTTTTCTCATATAGATCGTTTAAAACACAATTTTCAATTACAAATTTGATTTCTGATAACTTTATCGGTAACATACAAGCAAAATAATTGCATTAAATCCGTATTCAACCGTACCGGTTGTACCATTGTAACTAGGAGTTACCTCAACAAAACAATATATATGAACACGGTTTCACAGAAAACTCATTTTTTCAACTTAGTGAAAATATTATTCTTGCATAAATAACGATGAAAACGGTTAACGATTCAGGCGTTGGAGCGTTCCCTCTAAGCGAACTATTGATTAAATCCCGAACGAACCTAGTATACACCACCCATCAAGTGTAGTTAACGTACCTCTATGTACGTATAGCTGGTGTCGAAAGCTTTGGAGCAAAATAAGGCGCCTTATCGCGCTCCTTAGACATAGCTGTGGGGGAGGACACGCCCTCGGGTGGGGCGTGACCCGATCCCGGGGTCATAGCGATCAAAGCGCCCAACATTTTTTGCCAAAAAACAATCGTCATTGTCACGGCTAATCCAAATTGGGCACTACTGACTTTAACATGAATACCGTTCAAGAAGTCGCAGCATGAAAGCTAAATACATGACGGATAAATCAGATTTCCGTAATTTATTTTACTTTCCACTTCCAAGAACTTTTACTAGAAGTTTAATATTAAAAGGATTTTAACGCGTCTAAGAATTAATTCATTTCCAGGGAATTCTAACCGTTGGAATATCACGAGCATGGCTGGACTTAAGCACCAAGTTATATAAACAACGCACACGAGATATTTCATAAAGCGAGCGCTTTGTGGGATACCATATACTTATGGACGTATTTCTATTAGGATTCGTCGCTGAACGAGAGCAGAATAATGTACATAAAATTTCATTAATATTGAATATTTCGATGTATGCAAGCGATTGGCGGTGCCCCGAGCTGACTCTGCGAAATGGACATACCTGATTTATACAGTTAAAATAACTTTAGTTTAAACATGAAACATGGCACAATTTGGAAAAAAAAATACACAAAAAGGCTGGCATGTATTGCTGTTATACATTCTTTCTACTCCGTAATAAAAGTTTAGGTAACCGATCCGTCCATAATATGAAACTATGTAAATAGAAACTACACATGGATGTATCACGAACTTATCTTAGTTGCAGCACGCAGTCAAGTAAATTTAATTAATTAAGAACGTTCCCTGTAAAGTAAATTCTACTTCGTGTCACTACGTACGTGGAATGTGGATAGTACAAGTAAAAAAGTTCTATATATTTTTGCTGGTTGGGTTGCTAAGGAACTGGTCATATAAACTTGTAATAATACGGTAGCCATACAACGACGTAGTTTTAATGTTATCAGTGGCTGGGGCGCTATCAGTGTTCACCCAGAGAGGAGAGCCACGCGGTATTGATTATGCCCCGTTGGCGACTACGAAGAGCTACGAAGCGCTACGACGCCGCAGCGCGTAGCCGTCGTCTGCGTACAATATAATCGGAATTCGTCTGAATAAAATAAAACCATTTCGAAGCTATGAGACGAGAAATTTTCATTTACGTATAACCACAACGCTTAAATTACACCACCTCATATTAACATAGTGTCAATATTACAAGGCATTTTAACGTGGCTGCAGAATGGTATTTTATCTTTTATACAATCTTTAAGGAATAAAGCTTTTTGCATTGCTGAGGTTTTCGTACTTCAGAAATTTAACGAGAATAAGACCTGTTTTATTTTTAAACGGAGAAAAAGCTTTTTCTGTTAGGGATTTTTGCTTCTTATTCCCTAGCACCGTAGATCTATTTTGCAATATGTTGCGCAATTACTTGACATTTTCCGACGTGTTGGCATTTTTCTGCATCAACGTTTTCCTGGAAACGATCAGACACAAAATAACAAAAACTGCTTTAATCACCGAACCCAATGCCGTGGACGGACCGACAGGCAATTGATCAGTATTTTGTCGATTTATTGGAAAAATACCTACAAGCTACTAACATTTTAGTTGTTGACGTATTTTTTTTGGGCAAATGTTTGTCAGATTGTTTCGAAAACAAACTAAGCGCTTTGTGAAAAACGGAATTTTGTTGAATCGATTAACTCGTATACGCGTGTACTACTTACTGTGTATGCAAGCCACATTTACATACAGAGTCGACTAATGCTGTATTGCGTAAATGCAATAGAAATTAAAAAAAATATATTCTATTTTCTACGAAAGTTTTTAAGGTTCCTTACTGCGATTTCTTTATTATTATAGTTAATATTATATGACTGGCCGTTGAACATTCTTTCTACGTTAGTGTTGTAGTTGGTACAAGTCAGCGGAGAAATTGCTTTTTACTGTTTGGTACATTGTAATAAATATACTTTAAATCTCATAGGTTATTTGAAAATAAACAAGTAGGTACCTAACGGCTTTCGATATGTAATAGAAACTACACAAAAGTATTTTTATTTTCTACTGTAACGGTTGGAGGATAAAAATAAAATACTTTTCGTTTATTTAGGAACACATAATGAATACTATGATAGCTACAACCAAAATACAAATTATATCCAAAGCGTAGAGTAACCGTGGAATCTAGGTATTACAAGCTATTCACCACAGAATGTACCTACACTGGTTTCAACCTCACTCACAATTATTGTAATAATTTTAACACCTGCTAATTGCCTATAATGGTGTCAATATTTTTAAATGGTTAATTCATAAAATGTGTAAAAATACTTAATTTCATAAACTTGAATTCAGTGGTCAATTAAATTATCTACTTACATATGTGACTCATAATTTTCGAATTGGGTAATAAATATTGAGTTTAGTACATAATGTGCACACGAAATCCAAAACGTGGAAACACGTATCATCGATTACATTCGAAACAATAAATGACTGCTAGCTGCATTGCTGCTGCAAATAATGCAATCCATTTTATATTAATGGTTATAAACGTACCTAAAGCTCTATAATATTGACGGTACAAGTTACACAGTTCGTGTATTGTAAACTTTCTTTCAAATACATTTTTGAAACGAATTATGTAATAAGCAAATTTTTTTGGATCAAGTATATGTAGGTACGTGTTTCCTATCTCTAACCGACCTATTGTTTAATAGGTAGGTACTTTGTATTTGAAATGATAAAAAATAAAACATAACTCGCTACGTCCTCCTCACGCGCTGTTGCGTTTAATTTTCATTTTACCCGGTCCATTTTCGCAATTTCGCACCATTGTGGGTTAAACGGGGAGAGCCCTTTCAAACTTCTACTATTTGGAACATCGGGTAGGCAGAGGGGTTTGTCTTCACAGTGGCTTACCTACATATACGTATGTATGCAAATATTTCGTGTATTACACCAGCTACGCCAAGGCTTAACTCTCGTCATTTGATGATCTTGGGATACCAAAATAAAGTACGGGAAAATGTTCCCTAGGGTAGTACCGTGGGGAACAGCTTGTAGTGTCATAGACAATACGCACATACTTTTTACATTTACAGCATGATTTAAAATACAACGCGCGTAGGACAATTTTCTAAACCCAAGTGCTTACGTTCAGTACTAAGTTATATTATTATTTTCCGTTTAGGCCAGGGGCCATATTTTTTAAAATGGCGGATAGCAAAGATATGACAGCGATGCGTGAGCTTTATTTAAATACTATCTGTATTCTCGCTGGTCGGCGTACCGAGGAAACTTTTGTCCGCACCCGAATAAAATAATTTTGCACAGCACTATCTTTGTAAGCTTATTTTTTTCCCGACGCCATCAACAAATTTTTACTTTGATGTACACATATATACAAAACCTTCCTCGAGAATCACGCTATTGAGTTGTGAAAACCACTTGAAAATCGGTGTAATTGTTTTTAAGTTTATCGCGAACAGACAGACTGACGCATAGCAGCATAGTAGCAAGCCGTAGTCTGGATCTGACTTAATTGATGGTAAATCATACAAAATTTTTAAATAGACCTATCTAAGATATATTTGGTACAAGCGGCTTCGCCCGCGTGAAACTTAAATCCCATTTTTCCCGTTCCCGTGAGAAGTTCGGAAAATCCTTTCTTATCTCGCGCGAGTCTTAAGATGAACCTCTGTGCAGTATTTTAGCTTTATAGGCTTTGGGCCCTGCATTGATGAGTCAGTGAATGTCAGGACTTTGATTTTTATATGTATAGAAGAAGACAATAAAGAAAGAGATGTGAATTAATGTGCAATCCGTAATAATCATTAAATCATTCGCTGTCTGCATATACATAGTTATCAAATTCACGGGAAACGCCATTATGTACACCGTTTCAAATTCACCAGAAAGCGTTTTTATTAAAACTGAAAAATGTGCTGCTGCATTTACGTGAATTCCGCTTTGTGCCTTCAATAAAGTTGAAATTAATCGTCAGTAAATTTCAATTTTGTAACTCTCTGTTATAGTTATTAAATAACTGATTTTAATCATGCATTTTGATTAAATAAATGTGATGTTGATACCTTTGAAGTGTTCATTTACTTTGTTCAATTTATTTCGTAATTTCACTCAACGTTTCCATGAAAATATCAACTATTGAATATGTACTTTTTCGCGGAAACGTGGTATAAATTTTATTTTGATGCATTTTATTGATTAAAATACATCAAAACACTTAACAAAGTAACTTGATATAATACATCTAAACTAATATTATAAAGAGGAAAACTTTGTTTGTTTGTTTGGTTGTAATGAATAGGCTCAAAAATTACTGAACCGATTTAAAAAATTCTTTCACCATTCGAAAGCTACATCATCCACGAGTGACATAGGTTATATTTTATCCGGGTACGGGCAGTAATTCCCACGGGATGCGAGTGAAACCGCGGGAAAACGGCTAGTTACATATAATCCTAGACTTTTCCCAATTATGTATCTTAGGATCGGCTAACCGAATGCAGTGTTTTCTGTGAGTGGAGTGACTGCCTATTTGACCTCTGCCCGGGCAACCCGATACCCCTTGATAAGGCTGGTTTTCCGATTTTCTGGTCGCAAGGTATTTTAATTGTGCCTAAGTAGCAGGGTACTTAGGCACAATTAAAATACCTTGCACATTTTACCTATCATACAGAGTCTCTGATAAATTGTACATCACACTACAGAGCTGGCATCAATACCTTTCAAAACTACCCAATATACGAGTAAGTTCAGCGAAATTACATACGGATTTAAAGTTAAGTACCTTAAGGGTCCCCGCACACTGCAGACCAAACATACGATTAACAACTGCAGACAACGGCCGATAGTTGGTCCGTTGGTAGGCAAAAATTTTTTTTTACACAAAATGGCCAATCCAATCAAAGTTTTAAGTGCGTCTTGTACCGGCAAAATACCTCATCATTGCAAGGGGCATATTACCATTCATCTTCATACTGATTTATGAGTCCGAACTAATTATCGGCCGACTAAAAGTCTGCAGTGTGCAAGTGCTCTTACTCTTTGGAAGAGTTTTTACCACGAATCATTTTTTTGCCATAGAAAATCCTTTCCTAGTGCCCGTTTCCTACTTAAGTCAGCAAAACTTACACAGCTGTAAGACCGGCGGCGTTACTAATATTCGCGGATAGAAATTTGAAAATTGTACAAGTAATGTTACCATATTACGAAAAATCTTCTCTTCGCGGAACATTATATTCGGTTGTTTTGATATGTATCTCTCTGTAGGTTGTACTGTTAATTGGACAGCGAACCAAAAATATGCGCGAACAATTTTAGTGGAATCTCGCTTTAGAAATTATTGACATCACAACTAAAACCGATGGAGCCTCGTCATAGGACTAACACGTTTATCCAAATAAACAGAAACTTAAGCTCTACTTACAATATTAGTGTTATCTACAGTAGGTACCTATAGATAGTTTTCACGAATCATCCTAAATTTTTCAGATCTTTAGTGAGTAGGTATCTGTGTTATATTTCAATTACATACATAGCTCGTCCTTATCAATCAGTTTCGTACATTTTTAGACTGTAAAGAAGCAATGTTGGTATGTATTATAAGTAAGCAGGTAGCATAAGGACGAGCTATGTATGTCAAGCAAGTGCATTAGAAATATGTACTTTGCGGGTGATGTTTTAAGAATTAATTCAAAATGACAAGGACTTTTTTTATCAATTTTAAAACATAAAATGAAGCCCCCGGCCCCACAGTAGTAGTCGCATGGCTCAGTTAAGTTTAGCTTGCAAACATTTGATTATTACCATCATCGCGTTAAGATATTGGTGCTTTATAAAAGATTTTTTTAATTAATGTAGAGCAGTGATTGGACCATCTGCGAGGAAACGTAGTACTATATCTCGATTTTCAAGAAATAAGAAATTACATGTTCCCTGTAGATGACAGAGATGCGTACATTAATCGTTGGTCTCTGACTGTTCAGTTTTCACACTGGCGGTGACGATTCGCTTTACTAGTTTTGTCAATGAGCGACGTTTTTGTATCTTTTAGCGATAGCATGCACTGGCGACTAAACAGTTGGCCGACAGTAAGCCAAAAAGCCGCTGGTAAAAATTTTTAAAGAAAATCGTCGGTCCAGTCAGAGTTTCTAGCCGGTCTGCAACTTCCCAAATACCTGATCGTGGTTATGATTATGTGCGTATTAGATAGGTACAATTCATCTCCATACTGATTTATCGTTTCGAACAACCTTTGTTCGGGCTCCGAACGCTCGGCTGATCATGTCTTGCGAGCACAGGTTCACAAGAGATGATGAGAGCGACCATGGGCATACGGGGCGAGCAGTATTCGCTCTCACTCAGTTATAACCCATCAACACAAATATTGAAACTAAACAGTTTCCTCTCGGTGATCATCAACTCGTTTATAGTTTCTCGTCCTACTCGTGTCTCATTCATCGCTATTGGTCGGACCGTCTGCCTAGCCTAGCCTTTTCCCAACTATGTTGGTCGGCTTGCAGTCTAACGCGATGCAGCTTAGTACAAGTGTTTTACCTAGAGCGACCGCAAATCTGACCACCTCAACTCAGTTACCCCTTAGTGAGACCCGTAATTGTCAAAGATATTCAAATTACAGCCGGGACCCATAAATTTGTCTATATAACTTTTATATATATAAAACTTATGTATATAAGTTGACTACATCTCTATACTAATCTATACTTACTAATATTATAAAGCTGAAGAGTTTGTTTGTTTGAACGCGCTAATCTCAGGAACTACTGGTCCGATTTGAAAAATTCTTTTAGTGTTAGATAGCCCATTTATCAAAGGAGGTTATAGGCTACTTTTTATCCGGGTGCGCGCAGTAGTTCCCACGGGAGAGCGGGTGAATTTTACATAATCACCAATATGTACTCTACTCACAAAACTTTAAAGATATTTTTTATAGTTGATAGTGATATTTCCGTGGAAAATGATCAACAGCAAAAGAAAAACCAGAAAATTGTTGGTTGAAATGTCTAGTTTCAGATTTCTCAGTGAATATACTTCTAAATCTTCAGTTAAACAAGCTTTCGAGGGATATATAAAAAATAAATTTGAAGAACTTTATATAGATATAGATACAGCTTTTTAAGAATCACTATAGAAATCATGATAGGAAAAAAACCTATATGTTTTTTCAATACCTAGTACATTTTTTAAAATGTTTTTTAGTTTCCATTACGGTACGAAAGTGCTAGTTAATCATTAAATTTAAAAGTGGAAGCAGAAAAACACATTTATCAAAATACTAATAGGTACCTACCTACAAAAAAATACCACTGACCTACAAACTTAGTTTGTCACAAAACTTTAATTTGGTCAAACAAGAGTTTATCACTGATTAAGTGTAAGATGTCTGACCTGTTCTAGCCGTGCACGTGATGGGTGGCTGCATGCCCTCCTGCATCAATCCTCCATTCATATTCGCGTAGAATTCTAACATGTTTCATACAAGTCACTTTCACTGTCGCGACCGCGGAGATGCTGCCAGCACGCCGGACGAGCACTCAATGGTGCCAGGATCCGTCTGCTACCCTCGTCATGATACCACAGAGGGGACAGCCCTCCGAGCTTCCACCAATGCCAAGCGCCCTTCTCTGGCAGCTCCGCCCCTTCCACCCGTGACCCTACCTACCTATTATACAGATCAAAGCAAAGCAAGATATTTCGCCGCTCGGCTAAAACGGCTAAAAATTGTGTTTTTTCGGTAAAAAATCCTGTGGATGGACGGCCGGGGCACTCACAGTCATTATTAAATTCTGACAATAAAAAATGATATTTTTTTAGCAGCAACCGAAGCTCTCATGACACGTTTAGTTGTTACAGTGTGATTTAGTTTATTCGCTGCTATTTCCACTGTACAAATGTGCACTCAACCAGTATTTATATTAAGTAATATACCTAGTATATTTTATGTTTTAAAAAAATCAAAACTAGGAGAGGAAAGCTGTCCAGACAGTATTATTTTTATCATGACATTCAAGTTACATAATTTCGTCAAGAATTTACACAAAGTTATTATGTCGGATGAAGGACGGAGTAAATTAAACTTTTGTTTTATTTCAATGTTTTAAAGCTTACATTTTTAATTCGTTACTTATATTGAATATAGCATAAAGATGTGGTTGGGAGCTTTTTTTTTACAAACAATATTGTGAAGTTCTTTCACTACAGTAAGAAGGACCGAGGTATTCGGCGTAAAATTATATAAACTCTTGTTGACTGTGACTGCTCCTCTAAGTATTTGTTACGCTTTCCGTCGAAACAAAAGTGTTGAAATTAAAGACCTAGATATGAAATGGAATTTCATCCATATAGGTAGGATATAAAGTTATCGTTGTTAATTAAAAAGCAATTTGAAGCAATAATGTCAAAAGCATTAGTAGTTTTGTATTTTTTTAAATTACATCAATTAAATGTAAAATTTGTGTAAATTGGAACCATCCATTTATCTATTACATAATAATTGATTGACATTGATATAAAATCCGTAGCCTTTAAAACATTGATGTCCACGAATGATTGCATCGTATCTCCGTACTTAAATTCTCCGTACTTAAAGTTGAATAACGTACAAATTCCAAAAAAACGTAACCCTTGCACCGCTGGAGTATATCCGCGATTACGTTTAAAAAAAGCATTAAAACATGTTATTGGTCGGATAGCAGACACAAGTGGTATCTCGACAGGGGCTGTGCGCTTCCATTGTGCTTCAAGTAGGCCAATTCTCCCATTGAGCCCATACTTGCACCATCCGTCGTGTAAACATTGCAGATGTGAGCTAAGTTTTGAATTTAATTTTGGATACGGCATAAAGTGTACATTCGTTTTTTGGAATGGTTGAGTTATATGTATGTTTAAGTTTTTACATAAATATAGTGTTTTATATATAATAATATAAAAATGGATAATAATTAATAAANTATACTAATATTATAAAGCTGAAGAGTTTGTTTGTTTGAACGCGCTAATCTCAGGAACTACTGGTCCGATTTGAAAAATTCTTTTAGTGTTAGATAGCCCATTTATCAAAGGAGGTTATAGGCTACTTTTTATCCGGGTGCGCGCAGTAGTTCCCACGGGAGAGCGGGTGAATTTTACATAATCACCAATATGTACTCTACTCACAAAACTTTAAAGATATTTTTTATAGTTGATAGTGATATTTCCGTGGAAAATGATCAACAGCAAAAGAAAAACCAGAAAATTGTTGGTTGAAATGTCTAGTTTCAGATTTCTCAGTGAATATACTTCTAAATCTTCAGTTAAACAAGCTTTCGAGGGATATATAAAAAATAAATTTGAAGAACTTTATATAGATATAGATACAGCTTTTTAAGAATCACTATAGAAATCATGATAGGAAAAAAACCTATATGTTTTTTCAATACCTAGTACATTTTTTAAAATGTTTTTTAGTTTCCATTACGGTACGAAAGTGCTAGTTAATCATTAAATTTAAAAGTGGAAGCAGAAAAACACATTTATCAAAATACTAATAGGTACCTACCTACAAAAAAATACCACTGACCTACAAACTTAGTTTGTCACAAAACTTTAATTTGGTCAAACAAGAGTTTATCACTGATTAAGTGTAAGATGTCTGACCTGTTCTAGCCGTGCACGTGATGGGTGGCTGCATGCCCTCCTGCATCAATCCTCCATTCATATTCGCGTAGAATTCTAACATGTTTCATACAAGTCACTTTCACTGTCGCGACCGCGGAGATGCTGCCAGCACGCCGGACGAGCACTCAATGGTGCCAGGATCCGTCTGCTACCCTCGTCAT
This sequence comes from Heliothis virescens, assembly GCA_002382865.2. Lineage (NCBI taxonomy): Eukaryota > Metazoa > Arthropoda > Insecta > Lepidoptera > Noctuidae > Heliothis > Heliothis virescens. The sequence goes on along the minus strand of NWSH02000323.1, from coordinate 13,763,871 downwards.
GATACCACAGAGGGGACAGCCCTCCGAGCTTCCACCAATGCCAAGCGCCCTTCTCTGGCAGCTCCGCCCCTTCCACCCGTGACCCTACCTACCTATTATACAGATCAAAGCAAAGCAAGATATTTCGCCGCTCGGCTAAAACGGCTAAAAATTGTGTTTTTTCGGTAAAAAATCCTGTGGATGGACGGCCGGGGCACTCACAGTCATTATTAAATTCTGACAATAAAAAATGATATTTTTTTAGCAGCAACCGAAGCTCTCATGACACGTTTAGTTGTTACAGTGTGATTTAGTTTATTCGCTGCTATTTCCACTGTACAAATGTGCACTCAACCAGTATTTATATTAAGTAATATACCTAGTATATTTTATGTTTTAAAAAAATCAAAACTAGGAGAGGAAAGCTGTCCAGACAGTATTATTTTTATCATGACATTCAAGTTACATAATTTCGTCAAGAATTTACACAAAGTTATTATGTCGGATGAAGGACGGAGTAAATTAAACTTTTGTTTTATTTCAATGTTTTAAAGCTTACATTTTTAATTCGTTACTTATATTGAATATAGCATAAAGATGTGGTTGGGAGCTTTTTTTTTACAAACAATATTGTGAAGTTCTTTCACTACAGTAAGAAGGACCGAGGTATTCGGCGTAAAATTATATAAACTCTTGTTGACTGTGACTGCTCCTCTAAGTATTTGTTACGCTTTCCGTCGAAACAAAAGTGTTGAAATTAAAGACCTAGATATGAAATGGAATTTCATCCATATAGGTAGGATATAAAGTTATCGTTGTTAATTAAAAAGCAATTTGAAGCAATAATGTCAAAAGCATTAGTAGTTTTGTATTTTTTTAAATTACATCAATTAAATGTAAAATTTGTGTAAATTGGAACCATCCATTTATCTATTACATAATAATTGATTGACATTGATATAAAATCCGTAGCCTTTAAAACATTGATGTCCACGAATGATTGCATCGTATCTCCGTACTTAAATTCTCCGTACTTAAAGTTGAATAACGTACAAATTCCAAAAAAACGTAACCCTTGCACCGCTGGAGTATATCCGCGATTACGTTTAAAAAAAGCATTAAAACATGTTATTGGTCGGATAGCAGACACAAGTGGTATCTCGACAGGGGCTGTGCGCTTCCATTGTGCTTCAAGTAGGCCAATTCTCCCATTGAGCCCATACTTGCACCATCCGTCGTGTAAACATTGCAGATGTGAGCTAAGTTTTGAATTTAATTTTGGATACGGCATAAAGTGTACATTCGTTTTTTGGAATGGTTGAGTTATATGTATGTTTAAGTTTTTACATAAATATAGTGTTTTATATATAATAATATAAAAATGGATAATAATTAATAAATATGTGATTGAATTCAAAAATGTCAAGGTGGTCAATGTTCATTTAGGTTAATTTGATTTTTACATACTTAATTGCACTAGCAGTAAGCAAAATCTCTAACATCGTTTACCAAGTATTTACCTCTACCTATACCATTATTGTAAAACTTTTTTTTTATTTTCCGCACATACATTTCCCCACAAACATAAATGTGACATTTAAAATAAATCAAATTATTTAAATTAATGAAACTTGTCAATTCCAAACGTTTCGTATCCAACTCCTTCTTGATTCTCGATTCCATATAGAATTATTATTGTGTTTTCATTGCTCAAATTCAATGAATAGCGCTGCGTGTATTTTTTGTCCGCAATTCGAGCATTGTGCCCAGTCGGGTTCACCACTTCAAGTGAAACGGTGTGGTGATCAAGAAAAATGGTGCGCGGTTGACGGTCACCAATAAAAAGGGAAATATGGTTAAATCATCAAATACACATGTGATTTAGCAAAAGGAACCCAATTTGTATTGACAGTTCGAGAAACATTCGCAAAAACCACCATTGATAAAGTTTTTTTGTTAATTGTCTAGGATTTTTTGTGGTAGAGTAAAATTATTGGAATCTAATTTGACTGTCTTGTTCATAATAAGGGTTGCTTTGAATAGCTTCTTTTACAAACGCCTCTTAAACTCTATCGTATTTTTTTCTACTAAATGCCTGCTTTGAAGGACTGTATACAACTACAGTGTATGTATCTAAGTACTAGTTACTTCTGAGATCGTCTAATATAAATTGCATTCTCGGGTGAGTCTTCAAAGCCCGACTTTTTTACAAGAGAAACATGAATGCATTATTGCACAGAGTGAAGCTATAACGAAGCACAAGTCTTTAAATGAACAGGTTCTATACATTCTAAGCACCCTAGATATATAGATTCGCTCAGAAATAGCTCAAAAGCCCGTTTCAGGGTACAATGAAACCAACGTTCCGCTGGGAATTACTTTTACCACTGAAATGAATAACGACACCAACATTTTCTCTTTTGCGCTACGTAGAGAAGTATATAGCCCAGCAAACAAAGAAATGCATTTGAATTAGTAGAACGAACGAAGTTTGAACGATATTTTTAGTCTCATGTAATCATTGATAGGTAAGTAAACTAATAGTTACCTATCAATGATTAATACAAACGATAGTTTTCTGTTTACTTATAAATATATAAGTACAATGGCCTGGACCCCCATTTGAGGGTGCTTGAGTAACCTATGGACGTTGCTGTTGCTACTAATTAGCCGCTTTCAGTAATTTAACCAAAAACTTGCAAACGCAAACACAAACTTTACTATTCTAACGTCGGATGCAGATTACTAATATTTAACCGTGTACCTATAACTTCATATGATTTTGTTATAGTGAATCTCCTCACTCGTAACCGCAAGAGTTCCTAGGTAGGCACGATCGCGGTAAAAAAACGTATTAAGACAAGGCGAAGAAACCCCTTTTTTAAAGACGCACTAGCAGAGCCTACTGACGTTTTGGATGCCAAAGTGGGGGCAAGTATTTAAAGCAGGTGGTATTTCATTTGTCTCCCTGCGTGGGAGGAGCAAAATCTTCAATAAAGGACGAGAACCACACGTGCCATCGATACGGAAAATTCCGGGAGTATTGGGCTCAAAGCAATTTCAACCTTACGTTAAGAATGCAAGGTTCAATTTTTGATAAAGAAACCAAATCTTATGCGAAAAGGGACTCGCTTTCCCCTATCGTAAACACAGGGCTGTATTTTGTTGTAGATTATGAGGTTAGTAGTGTTCAGATGCGTCACAACTATTTGCAGTTAGCGCGAGAGGTCGATAAGTTATAAGCCCTAACATTATAGCAGTCAATACAGTAATTTTATAACTTATAATGTCATGCATAAGATAAAAAAGACATATTTCAGCATGACTAATAAACCAAAGATTTGATAATTACTTATGAAGAGGGATAGGAAACTAACACCAACTTTTATAAAGCTTGTCGCCAGAAATATCCGCAAATCACTCTATCAATAATATTTTACTTTTTCTGATCTATTCCTACATATTCATGTATGGTCTGACCGTTTTTGGTGCAGTTGACAGATGCTGTCAGTCGGTATTAATAAGTCAGTCGTCCCTTGTAAACTGACAGGTGTATACTGCAATTGAAATAGTAAATCTTTTACTTCCTAAACACGCGATGAATTTATACTAGTTAACTAATACCTACTACAGAATTAATTAATAATAGAACAGAGAAAGTGACATGATTATAACAATTCAAGCATTTCGTTCATTTGCCACCCCAGCCTCACAGAGGTAGTCGAGTTATGTCCACAAAACTGTGCACAGTGTGTTCTTAATAATCTCTGCCTCTAACGGACGTAAGCATTTTTAACGGGTCTGATCTGCACCGGCTTGCCGATTTCAATCCACGTTATTTAAAATATTTATATCGAAGTGCATAATGTCAATAATGCACGAATTAATTATACAGGGAAGATGTCAAAAATAGAGAAAACAAGTAAAACATGACAAACGTTATCCTGTTTTAGTTTTCTTACTCAGAGTTTAACTGTTTTTTGGTGCAGTTGACAATTGCTGTCAGTCAGTCGAAACTGACAGCTCTCAAACTGTATCTTACTATTAAGATACAGTCGACAGAAAGTCAGTGTACCCAAACTCTGTCATATCTGTCAAATTTTACCAATCGAACATTAACCTTACACTATTGTGATAAGGTTGAAATCGATCGCAGTGTGACTGATTTGTGTACACTGACTTGCTGTCGACTGTACAAGGTACGAATATCAATGAACATTATACAATACATGACTTTACGCATAACATAAACCCTATCACAAAGACATTAGATAGGGACTAGATTCATTATAACTCGTTGAAACAAAACAGAAAAGCGTTTTCTGCTACGTCGTCACGTTTCCCTAAAAAGGAAAAACGCGCAACAAAGCGAATCAACGAACTTCTGTTTAGTCAATCAAAAAGTATGACAAACTCTCAAACAAAACCTGCACTGTCGTTTGGGTTTACAGTCAAATGCAATTAAGAGGACGACAGGTCCCAGGAGTGTCAATAACAGTTAAATTTAAGAATCTGGTCGAAAAAAATCGACGATTTTGTTTCGGAAATAAGTACTGTAAATTCGTCGAAATTGGCGAAACACCCTCGAATGATTCTTCCCATAATGGGAACAAAAATGTAAAAATAAACGAGGTAAAAAGAAAGGATGTTAGTTATTACTCTGTTGTAAATACTGTTTGATCATGTTATACTTCTATTTTTTACATATTTCAAGGGAAAGACCACACAGACGACGTTGTTGGACCACATAACGAAAGTTTGATCTCATTACAATCGACTAAGTTCCATAACTTTTTCCCGTACCCGGACAAAAAGTAGCCTTATGTAAGTTTATTACTGCTAAGTTTCATAGAAATCCGTCAAGTACTTTTTTTGTGAAAAAGAAACAAACATGCACTCATGCATCCATCCATACTTCCACACAAACTTTCGTACTTTTATAATATTAGTATGTCTCACTTACGATTGTTAAACTACAAAAACAAAATAACAAGTACCCAACAACAAAAACGTTTCATAAATCTGTTGATTGATAAACTTCCCAAGATACAAGTCACAGATTGTCAACATGAGTGAAGCTCGATGGCATCAATCTGAAAGCGATCACGCTGTCGTGAGGCGATGGGGCGGGACAGCGCACGCGTCGGTCGCGTGCCACGATTTAACTAAAACTAGGTATCCGTTTAATCACCCTAATTTTAATACGAACGTTTAAATTTTATTTTCGATGTCTATATGGACTAGGTTCTTTTATTGAAACTATATTAAATTGAATTGATTATCAAAATTCAATTAGAAGGACGAGATCAAACAAGAAGCTGTAGATTCTTTTTAATAACTTACTAATTTTCCCGGAAAAAAAAAGCCTAGGTTTCTATGGTTAGTCTACCTATCCAACTGTTGGGGAGCTACAGCTACAAAGTTACAGTAAAGTATTTTTTTTGTTGATTCTTGCAGATCTGGTGACAAAACAATAAGGGCGGATGATGACAAGACAACAGAGTCGAGGGAACTCCTCAACGGTATGTACCAATATTTCGTGGTTTAATTTATTTTATTCGTATTGATGAGAATTTTCCACTAACATGGATTATGTATGATTGCTATTGCAAGTATAAAATGTCATCAATCAATGTAGAGTGATTTTGAATTTACACTGAAAGCAAGAGATCAAAATGTTAGCTAAAAATCAATATTTTTATTTATTTACTGTTTTATTTTTATGTCTTTCATTAATTTGATGATCAATTAAATTTATCTATATAATTGTTTATATTTTGCAGCTAGCTCAATATGGATAGTGCTATTTTTAAGTATCCCTTAATACTCTTTTACTGAATCCTTTTGTTCGTGCTTCCAGCTGCGATCTTTTTAATTTCGTCGCTTTATGACGTCATAAGCCAACCTCACGCTGTGCCCGCACCCCATAGATTGCGAGCGTTAAGATTACGGCATGGGAGCGCAAAAAATTGCCGCATTTATACTACCTTAGGATTTTACGTAAATCGCTTAACATGACCTGTATTTCTGTAAGGAAGTAATTTAAAGGACTAAAGAACGATATTAATCTGCTTTGCGTAGCCATGAAGAAAAACTTCGTATGTACTTAATAATAAACGTTAATTAGATTCACTTGCAAATATTCTAAAATTTACACCTATCTGGAGATCGTTCGCATGTTGTACACAGGTAACGTAAGTAGGTACTACTACTAATATTATTTCCTAATATTAATATTAACATAAATTTAAATCCATTGGCTTAGAATTGAATCCCGAAAAATGTGAATTATTTATTTCTGACAGTACTGACAGACTGACAACTTCAAAATTTCACTCAATAGCTCTCAATAGCTCCACAAATTAAAACCATAGACCATTACTCTCTCCGCCTCCTTGGGTCTCCCATACTAGACCATTCTTTTTCGACATTTATCACCGAAAAAATTGAAAAATTCAATGATGTGTCTCAACGATTACACCAAATCAATATGCATTCGGCTATCACTATAATTCGATACTGTTGTTTTGGTCCAAAATTTACATATTTTCTCCGCTCATCCCATTTATGGAAACATAAACACCTTTTAGACCAACTTGATAAAATTATTCGACATACCCTTAGCTCCATCCTAAATGTGGCCCTGGACGACCGAGCCTGGGACCAGGCTACATTGCCCATACGTATGGGAGGTCTCGGCGTCCGCAAAATTACTGACATTAGCTT
>NWSH02000323.1:13741620-13755363 GCA_002382865.2 Heliothis virescens | reverse complement strand
GGTAAGAGACCAGATGGCATGACGTTATTCCCTTGGAAGATGGGTAGGCCTTTAGTGTGGGACGCGACCTGCGTCGATACTCTTGCGCCATCCCATCTTGCAAGTTCTGCGTGTTGTGCTGCTGCTGCCGCTGCGGCTGCGGAGAACCTCAAACGGCGAAAATATAGTGGCCTTGTTGGAAACTATATTTTCGAACCGTTTGGGGTTGAAACCCTCGGGTCGTGGGGTCCGAATGCCCATATCATATTTGAAGAACTTTCTAGGCGGCTGGTTGACGCTACCCGTGACCAAAGGGCTGGCTATTACCTTGGTCAAAGATTAAGCATTGCCATTCAGCGTGGCAATGCTGCCAGCCTTTTGGGCACGCTCCCGGTCGGCAGCGATGGGGAGGAATTTTTCGACGCCTTTTAGTATTAGTTTTTAGTTTTAAGTTTTTTTTTTACTTAACTGTTATTTATGTATTATAGATAGATTATATTAAGATTAATACACATAGTTCTTCTTTTCTGGAGATATGTAAATAAACCCTAAAGGCACGTTAACCCAGACAATAAAGCTAGTTTTCAGTATCCTCTTTGCGGAATGCGCCACACAAGCGGTCATCTACGAGTATTATTAACTCTTTATTTAAAAAGTGCGAGGAATTTACTTACTTTGTCCTGGGATTGAAAAGGCAAAACAGGTTCTGAATTTAATTTCATCATTGAGTTTACATTACTATGAGCCCAGATAGTTCTTAATTAAAAATTACGAACACTATATGAATCCTTTCAATCTACGACAGCTTAATGCAACACGGAAAAGTTCAAAGGCTTATTCTTAAAATAAATCTTAGTCCATCCGTAGAATAGCTTTAAAAAAGTAAAAACACGGGTATGATAACAAATCAAAAGAGTTGCTACGTAATGTACGTTAAAACGGTCAGATAGGTACAGACAAATTTCTGCAGTCGATTTTCAACCTTATGACAATGGGGGTAGATTAATATTTGAATGGTAAAATTTGATAGATTGGTATACGTTGACCTGCTGTCGTCTGTTCATACATGTTTTGCCTGAAATAGGCGTACAAAAATTATGTATGATGATAGATCTGTCTAATACCTATTTGTTATATACCAGGTATATATTATGTAAGTACATAGATATATTACACAATGGCTTCCCACATAACATTTCGAATTTTCACCAATATTGATATTGTTTGTATGTTTTAATTAGTTTTATCCAAATACTGCGCTTATTTGCTACTTAATTAAGCTATTTAAATGTTTCGGTTACCTAATTTATTTAAACAGTTATTTTAGTAATTAATAGTTATTCACAGTGTTTGTTCCGTAACAATTGCAATCATTTGTTACAATTAATTCCAACTAAAGTTTCCAGCAAAAAGTGAGATTGCAACAAAAATGTTTTAAATAAGTATTGCGTATTAGGTATATATCGAATTTCTCGATAGTGATGTTGAATGTTCTCTTATTCTTACGTTCTAATTCCTATAGCTTTTTCTAGCGGGTAGGAAACTAGCTAAACATTTGAATCTAAATGAACAGGAATTTATTTAACCCACCAAGATTACAGTATCATTTTGTTAGTCACATAACTTAGTAATGGATCATAAACATTATGCAGTACATTTAAATACCAAAGAACGTATTATTATACGCAATAAAAGGAAGATAGGAATGCAATGGAATTCAAAGTCGTTGTCCATTCAAATTTGTCAAACGTGTGCGCTAGATTCCTGAAAGTGTCGGGCGCCACACACGCGAACCATACTGAATACTTGAATACTTAAAATGCGTTTGGAACTTAGAACTAAAATACTACATTTATAAATATTACTAGCTTCTGCCAGCGGTTTCACCCGCGTCCCGTGGTAATTACTCGGCGCGCCCGGATAAAAAGTATAGCCTTAGTAGCCTATACTTAGCCATCGTCGATAAATGGGCTATCTAACACTGAAATAATTTTTCAAATCGGACCAGTAGTTCCTGAGATTAGTGCGTCCAAACAAACAAACAAACTCTTCAGCTTTATATTAGTATAGATTTGTATATTTCAGTACCTACTACTACTTATAACTAGTTTTCGATTTGAAGCATTTCGGTTCGTCTGTCACTGATCCCTTAAGTTACCTTCCTTCAAAACGTAACCTTTTTCTGGGTTCTGTATACCTACGCTATCAACTTTTCCATCTGGTATTTTTTTATTCATAATCATCCTTAATTCCAGTTTTACAGCAACCTCTTATTATGCAAATAATTTATTTATTGGGGCAATGATATTGAAAAAAAAGATTTGTGTACAGAAACAGAAAAGAGAAAGGAGAGGCACTAGACTTGGCATGTATTCAGTGAGGGTCATGGATGGCCAGGACGCCCGCAGCGCGCCGCGCCGTGTCCGCTTTTGACCATTTGGCCTGATTGCTGATTGAAGCTAAGAAGTGGATAGCTCCCACCCTGTGTACACAAACATCTATTTATTAGAAAATTAATCGATAAACTAGTGTAGTAGGAGCTACTATAATAGTTGAATACTTGCAACTACAGAAATTGCTGATACATAATTCATTCCACACACGTTGTTTTTGATTGCAGTTTCGAGCACTTGCCTTGAAGTTTATGAAATGAAGCCTGAAGCACAGCAATAACAGGTCTATTGCATATGAAAAATTGTGAATTAAAATCGCTGAGAAGCAAGCGAGGGTATGTAAACGCAGGGCATGTAATATCAGCAGGCTGCTGCCCTTCAGCCATTACCCTCGCTTACGGCAGCCGGTCGCCATGGCAACTGAGAGGCGCTAGCGTGGGGCGAGCGCTCCAGCACCAATATGAAATGGGCCACTAAGTTTACGGGCGACTGTACGTTTGGTTCCGTTTAAGAGATGAGCGTTAACGGAATATTTTTCTCTCGGAAGTAATAAGAACACGTACCTACTGAAATTTTCTGTAAATCATTAAGTAGCAACTCTTTACGAAGCCACACGTACCTACATAGGTAATTGGATTTTATAGAGATTTTATCTTTGTAGTGTTTCTTTCAGTACACGATAAACTTTTACAAAACCGTGAAAAATATTAAACTTAAAATTAAATATAAGTACGCTAAAGGCGGGGACTACAAAGAGAAAGAGTTTTAATGACATGCAAAACATGTTAAGTTGCTGGTTTCTTAGCCGCAAACCCCACATTAAAGGTCTTGGAAGGAATCTTATGAAAACAAACAAATAGCTCAGGTATTATGCCTGATATTCCTAAAATCGAATATGCAGAGTTCCATATAAAAAATATTTTAAGGCTACGTCATGAAACTTTTAATAAAATAGTCAATAAAAGTAGAAGTAGGTACTTACACAAAAAGTTAATAATTTTGTTTTCTATTACCTATATCTTGATACTTATAGCGGCAACGGAAATGTAAATGAACTGTTTAGCTGTCACAATTAGTGACACAGCCTAGTGACAGGACAAATATCCCTGAAAAGAAAATATTTGGGTTAAATAATAAAAAAGAAATATGTACAGGCCTATCTGTAACATCGATTGGTGCAGACAGACTCGTAATATTAGTTTACCTGAATCTATTCGGCCATTCACAAAACGCGGATGCTAACCGATATTGTGGAGATTCCTGGCTGTTTCACCCTATTACATTCCTAGTCAAAAGTAAAATAAATATTTTCTTTGTTGCCAAAGTTGTACGCGTAACTGTCCAACAAAACATCTTAATAGACATTACACTGGAATCTAGTATTCCACTTAGAAATTGAACAACATTATCTAATCAAATATTTGTATTCGTGCTTATGTAAATTTGTATTGTCCTGTAAAGTATAATTTACAAAACTATACCCGCTGCATGATAAATCCAAACTTACTGTAAAAGCAGTAACAAGTTGAACAATCGCAGTTTTTAAATACTAGATATGTTTTTTATTCAATCTTTTTCAGGTTTATAGATAAATATTTAAGGAGAAATAATTTCGCGTTTACTGTAAAGTTCGCAAACCTACCAGTTATCCGCCTCGCGTAGAGTATTTTATTTGGATGATAAACATCAGATTTCATATAGTATTTTCAATCCGCACGTCTAGTGCGCAAACGTTTACACATATTTTTTTTAATTCTAGGCAAGAGTAGCTTTGATCATACATCCACGCATTGAAATTTTATGAATACAAAAAATATACTGTAATTTGAATATCATTAAAAACATAATTTTATGACAAATGCTCAAAAATATTAATGTAATAATAAATATGAAAGCGTTCTACGTTTGAAAATAAAATATTTGATGATTTTAATCTAGAATTTTAATAATTTTAATCCGTAAGGCAGTTTGCAGGATTGACTTTTGCCAAACTGTCAACTTGCTAAATGACGCGGGATTTTTTTAAATCTACATATTTATAAGTTCCAATCACTACGAAAAACTAGGCGGTATGGTCGAAAGACTTTAGCATTTTTATAAGTGAGAGAGAGAGACAGGGCGCCTAGTCGAATATTGTTGTCTTTGTCATTTCGTGCGTGACGTCATTGACATGTCATTTGTTTTTAGAAATTTCAAAGCATTTTTATAAGTGAGTGAGAGAGACAGAGCGCCTATTGCAATATTGTTGTCTTTGTCATTTTGTGCGTGACGTCATTGACCTGTCATTTGTTTTTAATGATTTGAAAGCATTTTTTATAAGTGAGAGAAAGAGACAGAGCGACTAGTCAAATATTGTTGTCTTTGTCATTTTGTGCGTGACGTCATTGACGTGTCATTTGTTTTTAATCATTTAAAATCGCGAGACGCATCCTAAAATCGTACCATCAACGACGCAGCGAGACGCCGCGAGTCACCGCTGCGTCAAGATGCGTCACGCTGCGCCGCGCGGTGTCTCGAGGTGCAGCGCTGCGCAGCGCAACGTATCTGAATTCTCACAATTAAATGTGTATCGTTTCGTGTAGTGAATAAAGTATATTTTGAGTCGCTCTATGTAAAATCTGCGCGCAGCGTCGCGTCTCGGTTTGAGTTGACCCTTAGAAGCAACTATAGCAATTACTAGCTTCTGCCAGCGGCTTCGCCCGCTTCCCGAGGGAACTATTTCCCGTACCCGGATAAAAAGCTATGTTGTTCCTCAGGGTCTATTCTATCTCTGTACCAAATTTCATCAAAATCGGCTCACTGGTTTAGGCGTGAAAGTAACAGACAGACAGAGTTACTTTCGCATTTATAATATTAGTAGGGATTATTTACACTGTACAAAATTAAATCGAAATTATTGTATATTTCTTTGTTTTAAGTGTATTGAAAAATATAGTTCGTCACACTTGTGGGTATTATCATTATCTACAGTTTCTGCTATAAACCGCCTCGACTGTAATGAATGACACACACACTTGTATCGAAATATACTATTTACATACTGCCGCTAATTCTTCACGAAATTGATAATAACGAACACCTTACAAAACACAGTCACGTCATTTCGTATATAAAAAAATTGCAACTTTAATCTACAATAGATATAATGTACATACCAGATAATCTATCGTCAAAACAAATAGGGACGCTACAAGTGGACTCAGTTCCCATGCAAAGATTCATTGTGATATATTTCGCGGTACAAATAATACAATGGTTTAGCCCCAGATTAAGATTTTTAATAGACACGATCATTTTTTGAGTGCGCGTGGCAGGTAAAAATTTTTTGTTAGGTTGACGTTTCAAACTTACAAAAATGTTACGTTACTAGTTATTTACTATGTTACAAATATGGTGTTTTATATTTACTCCTTTTTATCTTTCCTTGATATTACTGTCAAATCATTAGTAACAACGCAGGTATTGTAAATTAAAGTTTTTAACCATATTTGAAAGTAATCGCCTATATAATATTATATATATTATATTATAATAACATCAAATATATAGAAAATAAGTAATTTCTATTATTATTTCTAATAATCTCTCTCTACTGGCATCTGCCAGCGACAATAGAATTCTTTCAAACTTCACTACTACGCTCCTATACATCTTAGCGTGATGAAAAGTATAGTATAACCAGCTCAGGAGTATGAAAAATTGTACTAAGTTTCGTTAAAATTAATCGAGTAGTTTTTTTTTCTATAACGGTTATACAAACAGACAGGCAAAAATTTTACTGATTGCATTTTTGGCATCAGTATCAATCCCTAATCAACCTCTGATAGTTATTTTGGAAATATATTTAATGTACAGAATTGACCTCTCCACAGATTTATTGTAAGTATAGATATAGATAGATGAACAATAGGTTTAAAACTGGTCCGCTAAATACGCCAATTTGCACTGTCCCCTCTGTACCGTATCTAATCGGCGCAGGTATGTATGGGTTGCCCGCGCACGCACCCGGCACGCGTGGGAACGCCGCGCGCGCACCGATATCATCTATATTGGCACTTGTCTCTGTGATAAAAGCTCACTATTCATAAGGGTTAATCAAACGGACTGTTAAATACGCGATGGGAAGTATTTAGCAGGTAGGTGTGACAGTGTCTGTGAACTTTTAATTGTAACCGTTTTTTTATTTCCAATAGAAGATTTGATGATACCACTTACCTTATTACATATTTTTACCGACTTTAAGCAACGGATCTATGTCGTTCTTTTTATTTTTTGGACATTTACGGCCAGGTTCACAGGTTCCAGATAGAGTTTTAGATAGCTATCCGACAGATCATGCCATAGAAGAGTCAAAATTAAAAACATTTCTGAAACTGGCCATTAATGATACAAACGAATGCTTCACCTTAACTGTAACCGGTACCATGAAACGCACATCACAACGTAACCCGAACGCGAATTCAAACGTCCCTGTTACTAATTGCAGTTTACGCTACAAAGGCGTTTAAATAAAATCCACGAAGCTCGGTATACGTGGGCATTCGCAACTTTAAAGTTAAACTAGGAACGCGGCAACGTAACTAGGTAGGTTAACATTTTTTCTTGGAACAATTTCTATAATTTACTTCGTGATTTTGTGTAGTATGAAGACCTCCCATCGTGAATTCTCTGCCTCTGAATATAATGAGAATTACACTTTCAGTTTTACGCTTTCACTACAAAGTGTTTATTTAAGCTTAATCTTGCTCGTCCGAAATCACTTACTGATGGCTAAGCTTACAAATGTGAGAATTACAGCCAGTCAACAGATTTCAGATATTTATTTGTGCATAGAGTGCATACCTCCTCTAGGACTCCCTAGTCTAGGGACATCCACGGACCGAACACGTCTTTCGCTGAACCACGGACACCTCAATAGTGTGCAGGGTCGTAGCGCGCCCACGTCTTCCCTAAAACGCACTAACTATGTGTCTCACCTGTTTAGCCTTTTCACAGATGCCACAGATCTCCTTAATGTATTCCAATAAGTCACGGCCGCCTAGTAGGTCCAGATTCAGCAATAATCAGCATCCCAAGAAGTTACGAGTGTGTGGGTTCGATAACAGGACAGGCAAGTTGTAGTGTAACTACAGGCTTATGTTCTTTCAAAGTGTACCAATGACTAATAATGAAGGGAAACATCGTTCTGTCTGTATACCAGTACTGGACTCATGACCTAGATTTCAGGCTACCACCGTTTGCGCGGGCATGATTAACGTACGTGAAGAGGCCTGTGACATACAGAGAGACAATAAAAAAGCTGATGATGAATATTGAAGCCAGGAATCTCATCTACTTGCTATGAAGTCCCGAGTCGTTCCATATTAATAGACCTTCACAGTACTTTGTATGTTCGGAAATAAATTGCCGTAGTTACCTTGCATCTTTTTCCTTTTACATACACTTGCTCAATACCTTTTTACCCGACTAGGGCGAAGCGAAAAGGAGGGTTATGATGATACGAATGTCATTGTATGAATAGCAAATCCTCCGTGGCAATAAACGACTTTGATTATACATGACTGGCTTCTGCCAGCGGTTTCTCGGCTCACCCGGATAAAAAGTAGCCTTATAGCCTTCCTCGATAAATGGGCTACCTAACATTGAAATAATTTTTCAAATCGGACGAGCAGTTGAATCATCCAGTCTAGTGAAAAATCCATCCAGTAGTTTTGCGTGAAAGAATTATAATTATGCTTAATCACATATACTTACAAGCTGTCGCATATTATAGGATATCTATTTACGTTTGTAGGAATATTTTAGTTCCGGTACCTTCTCGGTGGAATCATCTCATGTGGGACTACCACAATAACTTGTGAACGAATTATTACGCAGATTGGCACCTAGGGATTGTGTTAGAGATCTACATATTTAGGTTTATTCGAGGTGAAATTGTATGATACAGCGAATAACATGCACCATTATTCAATTGAAAAATTGGTTGTAATCTAGGTATCTATATGAATCTACATCCTTTAAGAGTACCGGCACACTACAGTCGACCGATAGTTTATTCGGGCTCTTTAATCAGTATGAAAATATATGGTAGATGCACATTACAATGATCAAGTATAAGTTGGATTCACGATTTTCCTTAAAAAATAAATTTGCTTGCCATCGGACCAACTGTCGGCGTACTGTTTAGTCTGCACTCTATGGGTACTCTTAATGTAAGTATAATAATATATTGTAGTGAGATAATTGATTCATTGTTTGAATTAATAGGCTCCTAAACTTCTGAAATAATTTCAAAAATATTTCTGTATTGGGAAGCTACATAATGCACAGATAACAGGGGCTATATTTTGTCTGCGCACGGAAAGTAGTTTCCACGAGACGCGAGTTAATCCGCGGTACATAAGTAGCTAAGACCACATACAGAGTAGGCCTGTTATAACCTTACGCTATACTTTATGACGTAATGTCTTAACGTTGGAATGAATCTACATGAGAAAAGTGTTATTTCCATGTGCCTGCTTTATACTTAGTAGTTTACAACCAGAATGCACTTAACAGTCTTGTCTGAAATATCTTCAAGTTAACACAGATAGTTTTGCCATCGATTGAGCATAGTTACACCAAACTCAGTGAGCGATCTTTTGATGGCTTGCATAATTTGAACGCATGATACCGGGTTTCTAAAACAATACATTACCCTATAGTATAATCATAGAGTTAACCGATATTTTCTTTGAATTTTATAACTTTTCTACTCATTCAACGGCGTATAATAAACATACCAACTCAGATCAGGAAAAACAATGTCGCATTATCTGATAACATCTACCTAAGTTAACACGACCGTTATCTGTTCAATCGGAACAATTTTATTATTTGCTGGGGCGATATACAACATAAATACAACCTGTTTGTACAGGTGCCATTATCATACTCATTGCTGAACGCTAGACAGACGTATGTAAGTACGTACATTTCCAAAGTCAATGACATAGGGAAAGGGGTGTTAAGCTCCTTAAGACAATGCTGGAGGTGTGTAGGTATTACCTTCTCATACAATAAACTAATAATTAAAGTATAGAATATATTGTACAAACACTAGTATATATTTTAAGTTTTGTTTTCGTAACTCAGTGTTATAATAGTTGGAACCAAATAATACAGTAATGAGGTGCCAACATTAATATCTCATAGGACTACAATTTTATTTGTGGTACAACATAAAGTATGTGACAGTTCTACATAAAGTTATTTTTTGTTGCCGAAAAAGAGGTAATAGATACGTTCATTTTCGGAACCCTACGTGCGCGAGTCTAAGTCGCACTTGGCCGGTTTTATTGTTTGATTTTAAGCCCAGTTTTTCAGTTTATTTGTAGTTAGTAAGGATGTAGTTTGTTGGATGAAATTCACAATAATGTTATTATTTTCCCCAAGTGAGAATTTATTTATTCTCATTCTTTCTTTTATTTTTCATATAGCAATGAGTACAGTGATAAAACTTTTATAATGTTTGGTTTACGGACTGGAAATATAAAACCGACTCTAGTCAATGCTTGCTGAGCAGTGACAATTCTTGAGACTTAGGATCAGGTATTTTCAACACGTAACTCGGAATCCATTGTATGTGCACTAAAGCATTTAACATTTAGTGATATAAATGGACTACAATGAAATGGGGCAAACGATGTGAACCATCACAAAACTCATTGAGAAGGTATTTTTATTCTGCGCTGGCAAACTTGGTAAATCAACAAGTCAGTATTTGCGAACCACTAAAATCTCGGTGAAAAATGTTTTCCCATCAATTGACACAGTATTTATTGTAAGCAACAATGAGCAACATCCCACGGGCAATAAATGCGAGCAAACAAGGGCGGGCGCACACCAGCGGACTTATCAATCGCTCCGTTTGACGTTTAGTGGCGCGCGAGCGTCGGCCGGCTTAAGGGCGCGTGCACACGCCGCCAGCGACACGCGGCGGGTGCCCATGTCCAATAGAATATATTCGAAAGGGTGGTAGAGCTTAAGGCTCCTAGTAGGTGGGCATTAAACTAAGCAGTTTCCCGATTCAGAACTGTTAACTGACTGAATCGAATATTTTTATGTTAGTCATTCTGACAATATAAGTCGGCCTCATCACAATGTGAATGTATAACTAGACAACTGAATATTCCTTAAATAAAAGGTTTATTATCAGCACTGAACAAAGATGCAGGTAAAACTTAATTAAAAATATTTTTATGTAGAATAGCACACTTCAATTAATGTTTTGGTCTACTTTTATATCATGCTTCACCAATTAAGTAGTTCATCCATAATAAACACTACCTTTAAAGCGGGTGCCACATTACAGGCAATTAATTCCCCAATCTCTTTACGACTTTAAACGAAAGCGATAAGGTTGAAATTACTTTGAGGGCAGTTCTCAATAATATTAATTACCGTTTTCAAATAGCATGCTCTGTGGTGTACAATAGAGATGTGCTGAAGTCAATCTATTTTTAAGTTTAAAACATGTTGTAAATAAGCCTGAAAAATAGCAAATGCCTAAACGAATGAGACTCGGGTTCTCACGAGTCCATATAATAACCGCAGTTTAGTATTCGCACGACCTAGAACTCATAACTTCATGACATAAATAAAGACTACAAACTGTCTATTGCGCATTCCTACTTTTGCTGATTTATCGATACTTACCTAAATTAGTAGATAAGTAAAGAAGTGTAAAATTAATCTATTTTGTAGTCTACCGATATTAAAAAAAAAAACTTAAATATATTTGACTACAAAACAAAGCCCAACTCTGTAATAATTGGGTATGTTAGAATAGCTAAATAGGTATGTATAATTAATGTCTGAAAATAATGTTGAAGTTCTATTTTATAATTTTTCGATAGAACAAGCTATTTTTGTTCATAAGTCAAAAAACTTTTATAAAATACAAATCCTGTAGTCGATTTGAAACTAACTGCACATCACTACACGTGATGTCCCTGTTAATATGCCTGATAAACCTAGCTATGTACGAGTAGGTACAATAGGTACGCAAATTTCAATTTATCGGAAATAAGCAATTAGTGCGCGGAAAGCATCTCATTGTGTACCTTACAGCATAATTTTATCTCCATTATGTAGGTATACCAGTTATATATATCATCATCTACAGACAAAGGAATGCCTTTTATTCGTGTATACAAAAAAATATGACTTGAGGCAATATAAATAGAAAAGAAAGCAAATAAACTGGAATACTAGAAGTGCTAGGAGTCCTGGCACACGATAAGTTAGGGCTACAACAACACACGAAAATGTTTTTTTTTTAAAGAACGCTTACCTCCAAAGGAAAAAGAGTACCTATGTCTTACACTATTATAATATAATTACACCCCGCAATTGTGATAGTAATTAAGTAATGTACGAAGAAATGCGATATATCAATTCATAGTGGGGTACGCACCGCAAATTAAATGGGAGCTATTAAAGAGCTCAGTATTGTCACCTAGGGCATGAATTATTTATAACTGAATTATGCGGATGGTGGGAAAATGGCGAGCTGGGAAAAGGGGAAGTAATGATTTTGTCAGCGTCGTTCTTGATAATCCTTTTGGCATTTAAGTATTAGAAGATACTGAGGGATTGGGGGTGATGGTTGAATAAAATCCTTGAAAGCGTGCCACACCAGGTTTACATTGAACAATTATTTTGATCAATGGTAACTTGGAAATCTTCTCTTAACTTGATATTTATCGTGATAGAATCGGTTTTTTAAAATAAGTATTGGGCTTATTTCAAAGAGCTACCTTCGTATAAACATTCCCTATGCGTACCTATGGTACTTTCATTTTCAGGATGAGAATTGTATTTAATAGGTATAAAACGGTAAATTACTAATCCCACCAAAAACATACTGTAAAAAACTAGCCAAGTCTCTATGGAACCGCTTGTTTATCTCTAAAAAGTAATGAAATCTAGACAAAGTCGTGCTGAGTCTTGGGTTTCTTACTGCGATTTCTTTACTATAACAGTTAATGTTATATAACTGGCCGTTGACTTGTACCCAACTACTTATAAAGAATGTTCAACGGCCAGTCATATCACATTAACTGTTGCAGTAAAAAAATCGCAGTAAGAAACCTAGGACTCAGCACGACTTTGTCTAGATTTCATTACTTTTTAGAGATAAACAAGCGGTTCCATAGAGACTTGGCTAGTTTTTTACAGTATGTTTTTGGTGGGATTAGTAATTTACCGTTTTATACCTATTAAATACAATTCTCATCCTGAAAATGAAAGTACCATAGGTACGCATAGGGAATGTTTATACGAAGGTAGCTCTTTGAAATAAGCCCAATACTTATTTTAAAAAACCGATTCTATCACGATAAATATCAAGTTAAGAGAAGATTTCCAAGTTACCATTGATCAAAATAATTGTTCAATGTAAACCTGGTGTGGCACGCTTTCAAGGATTTTATTCAACCATCACCCCCAATCCCTCAGTATCTTCTAATACTTAAATGCCAAAAGGATTATCAAGAACGACGCTGACAAAATCATTACTTCCCCTTTTCCCAGCTCGCCATTTTCCCACCATCCGCATAATTCAGTTATAAATAATTCATGCCCTAGGTGACAATACTGAGCTCTTTAATAGCTCCCATTTAATTTGCGGTGCGTACCCCACTATGAATTGATATATCGCATTTCTTCGTACATTACTTAATTACTATCACAATTGCGGGGTGTAATTATATTATAATAGTGTAAGACATAGGTACTCTTTTTCCTTTGGAGGTAAGCGTTCTTTAAAAAAAAAACATTTTCGTGTGTTGTTGTAGCCCTAACTTATCGTGTGCCAGGACTCCTAGCACTTCTAGTATTCCAGTTTATTTGCTTTCTTTTCTATTTATATTGCCTCAAGTCATATTTTTTTGTATACACGAATAAAAGGCATTCCTTTGTCTGTAGATGATGATATATATAACTGGTATACCTACATAATGGAGATAAAATTATGCTGTAAGGTACACAATGAGATGCTTTCCGCGCACTAATTGCTTATTTCCGATAAATTGAAATTTGCGTACCTATTGTACCTACTCGTACATAGCTAGGTTTATCAGGCATATTAACAGGGACATCACGTGTAGTGATGTGCAGTTAGTTTCAAATCGACTACAGGATTTGTATTTTATAAAAGTTTTTTGACTTATGAACAAAAATAGCTTGTTCTATCGAAAAATTATAAAATAGAACTTCAACATTATTTTCAGACATTAATTATACATACCTATTTAGCTATTCTAACATACCCAATTATTACAGAGTTGGGCTTTGTTTTGTAGTCAAATATATTTAAGTTTTTTTTTTT
>NWSH02000323.1:13676401-13699526 GCA_002382865.2 Heliothis virescens | reverse complement strand
CATATATTTGTATGAAAAACAAAGTTATTTTTTGTTGCCGAGAAATGTTCGTGTTTTGGCTAATTGTAGGTAGTAAGTACGTTTATTTTTCATAGATAATTAAACGGAACCCTTCGTGCGCGACTCCGACTTGCACTTGGCCGNACCTATACTTGTGGGGTGTCTATGGATAGGTCTTTAAAAATGAGATCGAGGTCTCTACAACTATTTTTTCTCAAAGTCAATCATTTCAGAGTAAGACACTTTCAAAGCGCTAAAATGTGTGGTCCCCCCCCTGTAATTTCTAAACTACCAAAGTGAAAAATCTAAAAAAAATATATGTTATAGATTTTAATAAAAACTATCAACCAAAATTGGTTTGAACGAAATACAGTCAGTAGTTTTTGAGTTACAGCACTTTTCCAGTAACCGCAAATTATAACTTTGTTTTTCATATATTTGTATGAAAAACAAAGTTATTTTTTGTTGCCGAGAAATGTTCGTGTTTTGGCTAATTATAGGTAGTAAGTACGTTTATTTTTCATAGATAATGAAACGGAACCCTTCGTGCGCGAGTCCGACTTGCACTTGGTCGGTTTTTTACTACGCTGTATCTCACTAACCGTGATAGCTAGAAAGCTGAGATTTTCACAAATGATGTATTTCCGTTGCCGCTACGAGTATAACAACAAATACTAAAAATAAAAATAAAACGTATGAAACCGCAAATTATAACTTTGTAATTCATATATTTGTATGAAAAATAAATTTAAATTTGCAGTCTATAAAATGTTTGTATTTTGGCTAGATAGGTAATGGTACGGAACCCTTCTTGTGCGAGTTCAACTCGCACTTGGCCGGTTTTATTGTACTCGTTTTAACATTTAGCTAAATAATAGCCTATGTCACTCGTGGATAATGTAGCTTTCGAATGGTGAAAGAATTTTTTAAATCGGTCCAGTAGTTTTTGAGCCTATTCATTACAACCAAACAAACAAACAAAGTTTTCCTCTTTATAATATTAGTATAGATGCCACCCTACTAACAATATTAGTCGTCAAGTCATTATTATAGCACCCCGTCTAATATTTCAATTACCTTGTATAGTTTANGTGGGAATTACTGCCCGTACCCGGATAAAATATAGCCTATGTCACTCGTGGATAATGTAGCTTTCGAATGGTGAAAGAATTTTTAAAATCGGTCCAGTAGTTTTTGAGCCTATTCATTACAACCAAACAAACAAACAAAGTTTTCCTCTTTATAATATTAGTATAGATGCCACCCTACTAACAATATTAGTCGTCAAGTCATTATTATAGCACCCCGTCTAATATTTCAATTACCTTGTATAGTTTATTTGCTACCCAAACGCAGCTGCTAGTTTTTGGTTTTTATAATACCCTTAGTTTTGAATCCAATTAATATAATAGTCACAAAAACATTAAAATTTAATCTCTGGCAAGTTATTTTATTAGCTGCCAACATTTAGTCGCCTTTTAAGTTATTAATCGCCCGAAAAATAATAAGCCAATCTTATTTGTCATCGATTGTACCAATGGTCATCATACCAAGAATTAAATGTAGTTATATATCTGATAATCGCAGTTCAGCTATTCATAAGTAGAGGAATTGAAAAATTCAACAAACAGCGAAAATCGGCGAAATACGATCTAGAAATATGAAATGCAGAAAAGTCGGCAAAGTCATAATTAAATACATAGAAAAGGTAAAGGTCAGCAAAAAACTAAAGTCGGCGAACTCCGAATAGATCAAAAAAACGTGGTTTTGTTATGCAACGTCTCACAGACTTTGATTTATTATCTCAATGGTGAAAAATCATTAAAAACAAAAAAAAAATAGTAAAGTTTTGTAATGTTAGTTATTGTTTATTATACCTATGAAAAGTGCTGAAGCCCAAACATGTTTTTTTAATTTAAACACTTAGAAATTACCTTTATATTATACTGCTCTACGGATAGCTTATTCATATAAATGGGCTCATTCTAGCCTACTATTTATTAAAAAGACTGCCTACAGCTACAAAAAGAATTGAAGAAGTATGGGTTTATCCTTAGCCAAACGAGCTTAATTTTGTGAGTTGTGAGTAGCAGAATTTTGGTCGCAGAAAATCTGCTACATTCGGTTTCATACAAAAGTCCTATTTGATTCACACGACAACGCAAAATGAGTTGTCTTTTTTGTTTGTAACGATTTTCTGCGACCGAAATTCAGCGACTCACGACTCAAAAAATTACGCTCGTTTGGCCTCAGCCTTAGACAGGGGTTACACTGGTTACACGATCAGTCTGGCGTCAGTCAATTCAGTCTGGTCCAGAATGATGGGAGAATGATCGTATACTATAATTTTTTTTTGTCCTCCAAAAATGTACGTCAAATATCCTTAAAAATCGCGTTTTTAGCGCTATAACCATGGTTTATCTCCAAATCCCGACGTGCTAGAGCAATTTTATGTTCTGGACTTTGATTCAGTATGAAATAATCTACAAGAAGTCATATATTTTACCTTTATGGCAAAAATGCTGTAGACCAGTATAATCATTATAATCTTCAATATGGCTCGTCTAGGGTGCGCCTAATAGTGTGTCCGTGACGTGACGTCTATTCTGAGGATTCTGAGCATTGGCCGAGTATACGAGAGATACTATATTTTAGAACGGCGCAACACTGTAATTTATACCGCTGAGCCGTGACTTATCAACAATTTGTACCTGGAATACAAAATGACTAGCTGTTCCCTACGGTTTATCCAGGTTTATCCCGAGTCCCGAGAAAGCTATTTTTCTCATCCGGATAAATAGTAACCAAGAATTTAGAAGCGGCTGTTCAAAGTAATATGGTTATTTGTCATAATCCCAGAGCTGAAAATTCTCAATAGTTTATAGTGCACTTTTCATTTTTCGACATTTTTATTAAATTGTCGAAGTTTTAGATAGTTTTCCCTTGCATTCGATCTATTTTATTTATGCTTCTTGGCTGAAGCTTCGAATAAGGCATTTTTTAAAATGGCAATTCAACTAAAATTTGGACACTAGTCTTTTAGATTGTTCATAGTACACACTGCCCTCTAGTTTAACTATGGTCGATGGCCGACCACGGTGTTTGATAATTTGTTGAAGTCAATGTTATAGATTGTTGCACATTGCATTATTATTTTTATTTCGATAACTATTTTAATTATGTTACTGTAACAAATATAATGCAAAACTAATGAATTGAATAACTCTGCAGGCTCTCATACAGGTTAGTAACGAATTTTAAACTTTGTTGCAACAAACGTGAGAACGTAATAGATTCCCCATGCCACTTTATGTATTCACGCCTTTCAAAATCCCAGGCAATGCTACTCAACTTGCGATGCGTTTCTGCGCATCCCTCTAGATTTTGTACATATAGGTCTATAGTGAACCTATCACTTTAGTCTGGGGTTGTAATTAAGCAAGGCCAGTCAATTTCGCCAAAAAGTGTGAGAAATTTGCCCAGATATTTTTTTGTTGAGACGGATGCAAGTGAATCCATGGTTTTCAGTGATAAAAAAAGTTCTCACGGTCGCAGTCACGGTTGCGTCGGGGTTTTTATGGGAATTTATGTCCATGTGATATACTTCCTGTACAGATGCACGTATTAGCTCTGCCCAGGGGCCCGCGTCCGATGTTTCGATCGCATTTGTGTTCGTGCATGGTGTCGTGTCTTTGTATTGGCGTTAGCGTATTCTAAACCCTGTATGGTGTTATTTGTTGCATTATTCTTGAACATATGATTGTGATGGCCTTGATTATGACATTGTCTACAGTTGCTGAGCTAAAGAAACAATCCAACACAATGGCCTTGTAAACTTGTTGGTCCTTTTTACTCCTTCATGTCTTATCATGGAATTGTGTTCATTGTACATTTTGAAAATCAATAAGTGCAACAATTATTTTGTATAGCAGAAATGTATATCTAGCCCTGCCCTGTGATTATTGATTGACTTTTAGTTGATTGTTTTATGCACTTTACATGACTAAGCTCTTTCATGGTTTTTTATTGAGTTCTGTTCTTTCACAATCTTGAATAAGTCTGGTGTGCAGTCTGTGATGCAGGTTGCTCTCATTGCAGAATGTATTTTTATTGTAATTGCACATAGTTAGTGTTGTGTTAAGTTGAATCAGGTCTCTCAATTGAAGAAAATATTTCATGCAACTTTAATGGTTTGAAATAAGTGTAGAAGGAGTTTGGATAAAGTTATCAGGGTTTTAGTTCTTACTATAAGTCTAGTTGAAACTTTTTTCTACTTAATTTGATTATAAAATATTCTAAAGTAACTTGTTACTCTTACTTTAAAAAAAAATTGCTTCAGAAGGAATTTCGAAAAACAATTCAATGCTGGTTCAGTTTAAACATGCATATCGTCAGGCTTTAAGGTTAGGTATGGAAAAGTATTACATGAAAAATAGTCTGTATTTCTAATAATTTTACAGTTTGATAAGGTATTTTATTAACATATATTTACAACATACTTACACTATTACAAAAAAAAAAACTTTATCTGTTATTGTCTGTATTTTAACTACAATTTGTAGTTTGCTTTGAGTTGATAACATTTAACAAGTACTTTTGAGTATTGGTATTGAGCATTTCCATGAACTACAAAATTAACTAAAAACTTACACTTCTTGATTCAATAGCACTGAATGGAAGAGTGGCATTATTTGATGAAGTATTAATATCAACAGTTTGTCTGACAGCACACTTTTGATAAGGCACAGGCTTGTAACGCTAAAAGATTTGAAAAAAAAAAAACATATAAATATTTAATTTATTTATAAAGTATTTTAAAATTAAAGAGCTGACAATAGATCACACATGTATTCATCTGGATTAGTTAAAATATAATAATACAGTAATACCCGCACAGGTTAATCAATCGTAAGATTAGCAATGTTTGGCGCTATTGATCCATGGATGGGTGACTATCCTGTTGCTCTTTGTAAGGCACATTTAATGTGGATCCCAGTTGTCATTTGAGCATCATAGGCACTCGTACACATATTCAGAAGTCAGAAAGATGGTTATTGGGTTTCCAGGTAATAGGCTGGAAGAGGACACCATAGATGGGAAAAACCTCTTCCCGTATCTGGATATAATATAGCCCATGTACATCGCAAGAACCATAGCTTCCTAACAGTGAAAGAATTATTCAAATCGATTCAGTAGATCCGGAGCCTATTTGTTACAAACAAACTTACAAACAATCAAATCTTTCCTCTATATATATTAGTATAGATGATTATTACTCTTTACGGCTGCCACTATGAAAGTCCGTGGTTCAACAATTTCTTACAAGATATGATTAGACTGGAAGCCGAACCCAACACAGTTGGGAAAAGGCTAGGCAGAAGATGATGATGAAACTGTATGGTATCTGCCCCGATATGTATGCCTTTAAATTATAATGCTTAAATACGTTAGTATGTTTGGAGAAACCATTGATTCTTTTCTAAATTCATTGAATTTGCTACACATACCTACCATATACTTTCTCAAGCCGTAATTAGTTCCAGTGTCGCCTTGCTCTTCACTACTTTGAATTTTAGACCATTTCTCAAGATTTTGTGATTGGCAACATTGTACAGTATTTTTAATTATAACTATTCACTGTAGTAGACTCTGCCTCTTTTCTGAAGATTGTTGGTATTTTTGTCTCAGATTTTGTCAATATTAAAGGTGCTTATTGGGTGTATAGATATAAATATTCTTCAGTATTCAACATTATTATTTCAGCTAACAACTTGTGGTGTTTTAGTGGCCTGTTTTTATAGTTACATATTAGTGCTCATTTTATAATAGTGTGTATGAACATCAGTGCTTATCAGAACAACATATATATCAATAGTTTTAGCAAAAACAGTTTGAACAATGCTGTAAGTGTAAGAAGTGTTGAATAAACATTACGAAATGCAGCGAGTTGGCAACTTAGTTTGGGCCAAATGGGTCCACTTTGAGATTAACATGAATGCTAGGTAATCATTAGATGCTATTCATTCATTTGTTTTATTATTTTGTAAAATAATGTAGTTTATTCATTTTGATTATGAATTTAAAACTATCCATTTAAAGAAAAAAAATCATCAGCATTGTAATTGTGTCAGCTATTAGCTGTTCTGTTCTTTATCTAAACCCTTAGTCATTATTATTTTGTATTTGTAACTACAAAATTAAAATTACATGCACATACTGTCACAAAACTGACAAGTTTTTTTATTTGACAGGAATCCTGCTCATGCACACCAAATAAGCAGAATTTATCAAAGGATTGTGAGTATTACAAAGTATATATGATTTTTTATGTTTTTGTTTAGTATTCATCACACAAAAAAAAAAATGTTTAATAATTTTAATGAGTTTTTGACAGGAAATGTTTTCTGTTGTTACATTTAATTTTTGTCATAAAGCTCATAAATCAGCTGTTAAAAATTTATCATTCAAGATTTTGTTTGTTGGGATATATTATAATTATAATTAGAAATGTTTCAATTTGTCTAATTACAAAAGTATTATGTAAAATAATAAAAAAAATTTAAAACAATACATGGTACTGCAGTGATGGCGCTTTTAATTATTTGAATTGTATTATATTTTTTTATAATCTCTATGTAATTGATATTGATAAAGATGAATGCTTACAGGAAGAACCTCCCACTAGTATGGATCCATCATGTTCCCGCAGCGGGTGTGAGATTTATGATGGAGCTAACAAGGGGATTCCCTTTGATATCAAACAAGAGATTAAGACTGAAAGCGATCCTGTTAATGAGAAACCTGTGACAGCACAGAACAATGGAAGGCAGCAGATCGACGACATCGAGAGAGAGGATTTTGATGAAGAAAACAGAATCCTGAAGCATTGTACGGGAATGATCGTCGATGGAAAAATAGCAGCGCCTGCCCACTATTCCGGAAATCTTTCCAGTGCTAATTCCAGCCTAGCGTCCAGTTCAGAGACAATATCAAATCTTTCCAATCTAATTAATACAACACACGATTATAGCCTTCCCGGTTGCAGTAAAGATGGAGATGACTCCAATACAACTATTAAGAATATGATCCATTCAAGGAAGTATGTGGTGCATGAGCAAAAAGAAGATTTTATGCAGAAGCTGTTGAATAGCAATACACAGGAGAAGAAAGAGTTTCCTAAGGGAAAATTGTATAAAGGAGATAAGATGGATTGCGACAATGAGGAGGGCTGTGATATAGACGGTGTAAGTGGTCCGTCAGGGAGGACCAGCTCTAACGCATCGAGTATAGGAAGCTCTAGTTCAGACAGTACTAAGGAGTTTAGTGTGCCGTCCACCTCGAATGCTGAGAAGTTGCTGGGCCTTGATGACAGCAGGAAGAATGAGCCAGGGAGTTCAAAGTCCTCGGTAAGTATTAAAGTATTGCTTCAAAGTCAAAGCTAAATATTAAAAAAAAGTAATGTTACTATTTGCAAATGTAATGTGCATTATGTATGAGTGTGAATGGTACTGATTCCATTTGTTTTCAGAACTACAACTACTGTGATGGTGAAGATGATTCTGAGGAAGAAGTTGTTGAAGAATCCTGGTGTACATGCTTGTCGTCACATGAGGTGAGCAATTTACTTTCCAATGAATTTTTGCAGCAATAAATGAGTTTCATCAAATATTTAACTTTGGAAGTTACAACAGCTCCAAAACACCAATTAAGTTTTGATGTTTAGGGAAGGAAACAACATAATTTAGCTCACTTATAGAATTATGGTTATTGTATGGTGTGTATTGGTGTTTTATTTTCCATCTTTAAATCGTTTCACGGTAATTTATATCTAAATGAAGTTAATATTTATGGTAGTAATTACCTTACTTCCAGTAGGCATGTTCCTGTTTCATGCGGGCGTGACGTCAGCAGCTCAATACCATTAAACAATGTTAATGCTCTTTCATACTGCGTTCAGATGTATTTTTACTACTTTCTGAGAAGAAAATACGAAATGTATTCAATCTGAGGAAGTTTCTATAATACTTATTTCCATGGACATAAGTAGTATGCTGAAATAGATTATTTCTGATCCATGTATCTCATGCATCATCATTTCTACATGCATTTTAATAGCCTGCTGAAATTTCCTCATAGTATTTACTACTATACTTACAAATGAAATAATTACCTACGACAGATGTTTTTCAGAATGTATTGGAAAAATAATATGCGTTTTATTTTTGTACATGGAATTATCAGAAAAATATACGTTATATTTGCCAGCATCACGCACATACCCCCACGAACATTTTAATTATGCCCCTAATGTATGTATAAAGGGTGACTGGTAATTAGTGACCGATACTTAAATACGTCATTTTACTTATGATTACAAACAACATTCACATTAACAATAACATAACAGTTGTTCCAAACTATTAACTTTGTGTTTTTTTGTTTGATTAAACTAATGAGTAATAAAAAAGTTTATATGGGAAAGTTGTTTGTAATCATGAGTAAATCACGTGTTCCAGTATCGGCCTCTAATTACCAGTCAACCTATATATGAAATGGTTAACAGTTTGTAATATACACTTAAATGCGTATTTCAGGATGATGATGAGGATGAGGAACCAGAGCCAGAACCGGAGAGAATTTGGGTAATATTACTTTGTACTTAACTAATTTACAAATACCACTGTCCGCCATTTTGAATGCTATCTAAATTCATTCGTGTTTCATTCTCTTTCCATTCCAAGGTTTATCGACTGGGATGAATGTTTCATGCGCGATATTAATATTAAATACCTTTATCAGGTCACCAGACGGCGTGTGTTATACTTAGGAATACATTTTCAATATAAAGCTGTAACAAGCTACCATTGTTTATGAAATTGTATTAGAACTCCATGGCAAACATTTCGTGAGAAAGTTTCAAAGTTTTGTACTGCTTCTTGAGGAAAAAATTGTTGGTAAATACGCATACGGACATACTGACTAACTCAGCGAGTATTTTATTAGGAATTATATTTACACAATTTTACTAAAAACATAAGCATCCACTTTTCTTAAGACAACTGTTTACTGAAACTTATACGTGAAAATTCATAATAAACAGTTGTTCTAAGAAAATTGACGTTTACGTTATCGGTGTAATTGGACCTTAGAGGGTGGAACTTTTTACCTACATGAAAGCAAATTATTTATATGTATATCATAAAATATAGTTTCTTAAGTATTTGTTCGCTGCATTTTTTTCGTCTCACGTTATAGCTTTCATCTTGTTTATTGTAAGTTAACGTTCAATTGATGCTCAGTCACGGCCTTTAATACAAATACAAGAAATTGTTTCCCCAGGATGGTAGAGAAACCGCGGGAAGCGACAATTTCTTTTGTCAAAAGATACAGCTAACATAATGGCATTTTGTTATTTCTTTTGTATGTACCGGGAACTGGGCACAATACGGTCGAGCCGAGCTAGCAAAACTCACAGAACATTATTTACAATTTAATGGCCACCACTTATGTATGGCAAAGTAATACGTACATACAGCTAAGCACGACTAATATTTTTAACCGACTTTCCAAAAAGAAAGAGGTTCTCAATAAGACCGCGTGTGTATTAATTGCCAGTTTGCATTTTTTCTTCTCTTTTCAACAACTTATATACGAGTACAGTTGTCGTAGATGTCGTTTCGAAACTAAATTCCCAGCACACCCCGCCACCCGCTGATACCTCGAATTGGTTTCTGCGCAGCCACTCGCGCAATGTTCCGTGACAAAATTTGAGGAAAACAATATATCTATATCTCTATACGATCTCCTATCTATATACGATTTGTTTAATCGACTTTAATTTATCAAAATTGATTTTTTGACGCAGCTTCACTTATAAATCAATGTTAAAACTTTTCAATGTAACTGATACATGAAAATGTGCAAACTATTCATCTGCGGACACAGCAGCGTAACTAATAGCAGTAAAGATATTCAGAAAGCGGCTGTCGATCATGTATTATTCATTGGAAACAATAACCAACACACATCTATCAATAGTGACGCCCTAATCTCGCAGAAACTTTATTTATTCAATCATGCGCTTCTATTGCAACCGTAGCAATCTTCCAATAAATAGTTTGCGATGGAATCATTTAATCTGTTACTTTTTAAGGTTTTCCAAAAAGTAATAAGTACTTTTGAAAGAAGGAAAAGTATTGGATCATGCTTGGAGCCTAATTTTTTTTAAAACAATGATAATTCAAAAAGGAAAGTCCGTTATTTATGTTGTTTATTGCTCTAGAGTAAATATATAATTGATACCTCATTTCACTTTTTTGTTGTCTGTTAGCGTTTGAGAGTCGGTACCTACGAATGATCAAGTTCAATTCTCAAAATGCATATACCTCTTAGTTATAAGAGCATACCATATGTGATAAGCAAAAACTGATCGCGGATGTCCCACGTTTTGATATGATTGTCAATTTAAATCATATTCAGAGCTGGTTGACAACGCGTGCAGTCGTGCATTCACACTTATAAACGGTCCATGTCTTGTCGCATGTTGTATCTAATTATACATATGCGCTGCAGCCTCGTTATCTAAGGCTATCGTTGAGAACCATTTCTTCATATTAGCATATACAAGGCAGGAGTGTTAACTAATATCTCATTCAACTAACCTGTATGAGGTATGGTGAGTGAATCGTATAAAAAGATTTGTTGTAGAAAGCCGTTCATAATAGGTAAAATATACAAGGACCAACAGAGCTCTGCTGCATTTTTGTACCTTTATTATTAATTTGATAACATTATTGTGGAACAAGTAAATGTTAAACTTGATTAAAATATATTTTTTAATCACAGAGGAAGCGTCGTCATGATCCGCCTCCGCCGCAATCGAGCAAGAAGTTCTGTGGGGAAGGTTCGTCATCATCGTCCTTAGGATCTGAAGGGTGGCGTTCGCCCACTCCTAGCTGCAGCCTGGCTAGCACCAGCGCCAACCAAGGCCCGCCCGAGATCAAGCCATGGCTGAGCAGGTTAGTGCAACCTCTTTGTACAATTTTAAATTTGGATTTATGAAAATATGTCATGTTTCTTTTTAACCGCCTTTAAAAAGGAAGAGGTTCTCAATTCGACCGTGTATATATATATTTTTTTCACGTCTATGTTTAAAGTTGCAATATATAGCATCCCTAAAACGCCCTTCAGCGCTTCCAACTGTTATGACTGAAGAAGCAATTGACAAACTTCCAAACTGCACAGACAACTATTGCCACTTAATAACTTAAATTGAAATATTTTTGATAACACCAATGATGATTTATTTCTTTTGAAAAGTTTCCTATGTTCCAAGCTCATGTGCATGATCGGGTTCGTAGTGTCGGGTTTGTAAAATGATAATTTTATCTCAATAGGTATGATGACTAAGTTGTGTGACTAAAGTTGCCTTGATTGAAATGAGAACGTGCTTCCACGGTAAATAACATCAACTGCACAAACTCAAGTCAGCGGAAAGCACGTGTGATCTAGTTCTGCCTGGATATGGCAGTCTAAATACACTGCGACCTTTGTTCAAAGGACATTGGCATCTTGTCCTTTATGAAAGTTAATTGATCAAAAATAGCGGTGCACAGACTTTGTTATGTAAATTTTTTATTCGTTTTTGTTTGACGAAGATCCTATGAAAAATGGTACACTTGCTTGTTTTCCTGAATGATCGTTTCAGCATAAACCATGTGTAGGATGAACAAAAATTATAATGTTATCGTTGTTTTTATTCGGCTTTTTTGCCGTCCCAGCTCCGGCTACGAAATATTTCACTTTGTAAGCAAACTTATTGATGATCTAGAGAAGATATTAAGTATCATATGCATAAATTCTACAACGCTGACAAGCATTGATAAAAGTTAATGTTGTCTATGGAAGCATAAATGTTCACATTATGTGTATTACCGGCAAGATTCATTAATACGTACGTGCCATTACGTCTCCTAAACATATTTGATACGATAACTGTGATATAACCAACGAAATTTAAATTGCTTTACAATTTACCAGTTCAGAGGAAAACAAACAGACGTCCATCACCAGGCTTCGTGAGCACACGTGATTTTTTGGCTGCTTTACAGACATGATTACAAACCCATCATGCACGGGACCGATAAGCACGTGGCCGGTTTAAAAGTTAACCTCTATAATAACAGAACTATTTTATATCGTGAAACACTTACTCAATATCCGAAAAGATTTTTAGGTACTCTATAATTACTTAAATTTCTTATTCAGGTTCAACAACTGGTCCAACGTGGAGAAGATCCAGGCTATCGATGAGTTGATCAGCTGCTGCGACCCGAGTCAGGTGCGCCACATGATGAAGGCCATAGAGCCCCTGTTCCAACGCGACTTCATATCTCTGCTGCCGAAGGAGCTGGCGCTCACCGTGCTCGGCTATCTACAGCCCAAGGATCTGCTCAGGGCCGCGCAGACCTGCCGCTACTGGAAGTAAGTTATTCATACATAACTGAAATAAGGTCTTTTTCTTGTCAGTTTTATATTGGCTTAATTATGATTATTGGCTCTGTACTTGTTTCTAACCTCTTCTATAGCACGTGGTCCATGTTAAAAAAATCCAAGTTGCAATCTTACATCCATAGATTCCTCGCCGAAGACAACCTGCTATGGAAGGAACAATGTCGCCGCATAGGCATCACCACTCTGAAGAAGATGCCTCGTTCTCTACCGCGCTGCGCTAGTCCGTGGAAGGCTGCCTACATGCGCCAGTACCTTATTGAAAACAACTGGCTGCACAAGCCTGTGGCCTCGCCGATCATCATGCGCGGCCACGACGACCACGTCATCACGTGCCTGCAGTTCTACGGCAACAGGATCCTTAGCGGCAGCGACGACACCACCCTCAAAGTGTGGTCGGCTGTCACCGGCAAGGTGAGCGGTGTAAAGTATTACATTTATTTGTATCAGTGCACATAATCATACCAGTTATCGGCAAGTTATATTGATCAATTGTGTCGATGATATACTTTGAAGGCAATATCAATTGAGTTTTTATTGTCGAGCTAAATTATCAATTGTGCGAATGAAGGCAGTTCGGTAGGTATATACTGAATAATGTTATTGTGTGATGATGTTTGGCATATACATATTGTACAATTTTATGTAAATGTGTAGTTTTCTTAGGTAGAGAATAACACTATGTTTTGTTTTGCAGTGCCTACGCACGTTGGTGGGTCATTCTGGCGGCGTATGGTCGTCGCAGATGGTGAATAACCTAGTGATCAGTGGCTCCACTGACCGCACCCTTCGCGTGTGGAACGCAAAGACTGGCCAGTGCCTAAAAGTTCTCGCCGGACACACTTCAACCGTGCGTTGTATGCATCTTCACCAAGACAGGTAAATATAATCCTGTGTAAATTAATAACGTGACTGGCTCTACAGAGCCACGTTCAAATGAGCGGGTAATTGCGTATATTTTCAGTTTACAAACAACGTAACCCATACGTTACAACTCTTTGCTTTTAAACCAGGAATTAACGACTCTTGTCATTTTATGTGTGTTTAAATATGATATCATCTGTTCATTACTTACCAAATGTAGTATGTAGGTATGTAGTAGGTAGGTAGTAGTATGTACATATCATGTTTTCAAATGCTAGCCAACCATATTGCGCCGAGATAAAATGTATGTACCTTAACAATTAGGTAAGCAGTATTCCTGTCATTGTTACACTATAGTCGAATTACAATACGAAGAAGACATACTGCGGCGTTAATTATCTCGTCCTAATTAAAATGCTGCGCTGTTATAATTATGATTAATCATATTTTTAATGCCATGTGCGTCTGCTTTGCGAAATAAATTTGATTTACAATATATTACGGCAAGTTATTGATTCAGGCTTGATAAGCTTCACACAGCAAAAAAAAGTCCTGATAATGATACATAATTGCCTACAAGCATGATGTACGAGATTAAATTTGGCTTGCGATAGAATAAACAAAATTATAAACTACGCCATAAATTATACAGATTGTTATAATTTGTAATTCATCCCAATAACAAAGATAATATTGTTTATCAAAATATCGCTACAAGCGAGCGTTTATCTATTTCTACAGCGAACAATAACAAATGCCTTGAAGCGAAATCGTGCTATAGTCTTTAACTTAAAGAATAAAATAATAATGATAATGGTATATATGACAATGATATGATATTCAATTAATCGCATAAATAATGGTTTTAGAACAAGATCTAACTAGAACGACTTTTCAAAATTATCATAATATTACCAACTACACACTTGAAAACCATTTATTTTTCTGATTAAGATGAATTTTGGGTCAGATGTTGGTATATTAAATCCACAGTGACTGGCCTAAAAAATGCTGGCTTTGTAACTAATCTATACTAATATTATAAAGCTGAAGTGCTTTTTTGAACGCGCTAATCTTAGGAACTNACGGTAAATAACATCAACTGCACAAACTCAAGTCAGCGGAAAGCACGTGTGATCTAGTTCTGCCTGGATATGGCAGTCTAAATACACTGCGACCTTTGTTCAAAGGACATTGGCATCTTGTCCTTTATGAAAGTTAATTGATCAAAAATAGCGGTGCACAGACTTTGTTATGTAAATTTTTTATTCGTTTTTGTTTGACGAAGATCCTATGAAAAATGGTACACTTGCTTGTTTTCCTGAATGATCGTTTCAGCATAAACCATGTGTAGGATGAACAAAAATTATAATGTTATCGTTGTTTTTATTCGGCTTTTTTGCCGTCCCAGCTCCGGCTACGAAATATTTCACTTTGTAAGCAAACTTATTGATGATCTAGAGAAGATATTAAGTATCATATGCATAAATTCTACAACGCTGACAAGCATTGATAAAAGTTAATGTTGTCTATGGAAGCATAAATGTTCACATTATGTGTATTACCGGCAAGATTCATTAATACGTACGTGCCATTACGTCTCCTAAACATATTTGATACGATAACTGTGATATAACCAACGAAATTTAAATTGCTTTACAATTTACCAGTTCAGAGGAAAACAAACAGACGTCCATCACCAGGCTTCGTGAGCACACGTGATTTTTTGGCTGCTTTACAGACATGATTACAAACCCATCATGCACGGGACCGATAAGCACGTGGCCGGTTTAAAAGTTAACCTCTATAATAACAGAACTATTTTATATCGTGAAACACTTACTCAATATCCGAAAAGATTTTTAGGTACTCTATAATTACTTAAATTTCTTATTCAGGTTCAACAACTGGTCCAACGTGGAGAAGATCCAGGCTATCGATGAGTTGATCAGCTGCTGCGACCCGAGTCAGGTGCGCCACATGATGAAGGCCATAGAGCCCCTGTTCCAACGCGACTTCATATCTCTGCTGCCGAAGGAGCTGGCGCTCACCGTGCTCGGCTATCTACAGCCCAAGGATCTGCTCAGGGCCGCGCAGACCTGCCGCTACTGGAAGTAAGTTATTCATACATAACTGAAATAAGGTCTTTTTCTTGTCAGTTTTATATTGGCTTAATTATGATTATTGGCTCTGTACTTGTTTCTAACCTCTTCTATAGCACGTGGTCCATGTTAAAAAAATCCAAGTTGCAATCTTACATCCATAGATTCCTCGCCGAAGACAACCTGCTATGGAAGGAACAATGTCGCCGCATAGGCATCACCACTCTGAAGAAGATGCCTCGTTCTCTACCGCGCTGCGCTAGTCCGTGGAAGGCTGCCTACATGCGCCAGTACCTTATTGAAAACAACTGGCTGCACAAGCCTGTGGCCTCGCCGATCATCATGCGCGGCCACGACGACCACGTCATCACGTGCCTGCAGTTCTACGGCAACAGGATCCTTAGCGGCAGCGACGACACCACCCTCAAAGTGTGGTCGGCTGTCACCGGCAAGGTGAGCGGTGTAAAGTATTACATTTATTTGTATCAGTGCACATAATCATACCAGTTATCGGCAAGTTATATTGATCAATTGTGTCGATGATATACTTTGAAGGCAATATCAATTGAGTTTTTATTGTCGAGCTAAATTATCAATTGTGCGAATGAAGGCAGTTCGGTAGGTATATACTGAATAATGTTATTGTGTGATGATGTTTGGCATATACATATTGTACAATTTTATGTAAATGTGTAGTTTTCTTAGGTAGAGAATAACACTATGTTTTGTTTTGCAGTGCCTACGCACGTTGGTGGGTCATTCTGGCGGCGTATGGTCGTCGCAGATGGTGAATAACCTAGTGATCAGTGGCTCCACTGACCGCACCCTTCGCGTGTGGAACGCAAAGACTGGCCAGTGCCTAAAAGTTCTCGCCGGACACACTTCAACCGTGCGTTGTATGCATCTTCACCAAGACAGGTAAATATAATCCTGTGTAAATTAATAACGTGACTGGCTCTACAGAGCCACGTTCAAATGAGCGGGTAATTGCGTATATTTTCAGTTTACAAACAACGTAACCCATACGTTACAACTCTTTGCTTTTAAACCAGGAATTAACGACTCTTGTCATTTTATGTGTGTTTAAATATGATATCATCTGTTCATTACTTACCAAATGTAGTATGTAGGTATGTAGTAGGTAGGTAGTAGTATGTACATATCATGTTTTCAAATGCTAGCCAACCATATTGCGCCGAGATAAAATGTATGTACCTTAACAATTAGGTAAGCAGTATTCCTGTCATTGTTACACTATAGTCGAATTACAATACGAAGAAGACATACTGCGGCGTTAATTATCTCGTCCTAATTAAAATGCTGCGCTGTTATAATTATGATTAATCATATTTTTAATGCCATGTGCGTCTGCTTTGCGAAATAAATTTGATTTACAATATATTACGGCAAGTTATTGATTCAGGCTTGATAAGCTTCACACAGCAAAAAAAAGTCCTGATAATGATACATAATTGCCTACAAGCATGATGTACGAGATTAAATTTGGCTTGCGATAGAATAAACAAAATTATAAACTACGCCATAAATTATACAGATTGTTATAATTTGTAATTCATCCCAATAACAAAGATAATATTGTTTATCAAAATATCGCTACAAGCGAGCGTTTATCTATTTCTACAGCGAACAATAACAAATGCCTTGAAGCGAAATCGTGCTATAGTCTTTAACTTAAAGAATAAAATAATAATGATAATGGTATATATGACAATGATATGATATTCAATTAATCGCATAAATAATGGTTTTAGAACAAGATCTAACTAGAACGACTTTTCAAAATTATCATAATATTACCAACTACACACTTGAAAACCATTTATTTTTCTGATTAAGATGAATTTTGGGTCAGATGTTGGTATATTAAATCCACAGTGACTGGCCTAAAAAATGCTGGCTTTGTAACTAATCTATACTAATATTATAAAGCTGAAGTGCTTTTTTGAACGCGCTAATCTTAGGAACTACTGGTCCGATTTGAAAAGATCTTTCAGTGTTAGATAGCCCATTTATCGAGGAAGGCTATAGGCTACTTTTTATCCGTGTGCGCCGAGTAGTCCCCACGGGACGCGGGTGAAACCGCTGGCAGTAGCTAGTTCTGAATAAAATTATGAAAATGACATTGAATTGGCAGCGTAATGAATTGCCTATGCGACTATCATTTACTGCTCTGCAAGCAAATGTTATCTCAATGATTTTTTTTCTGAAGTGTTTATTTTGGTTGAGCTAAATAATAGCCGATATGGCACACGTATAGTATTGGAAAGCTGAGAATCTTGTTGGTGGGAGTAAACAAATGAACAAAATCCTCAATGGCACCTTTATTTTGCAGGGTTGTGTCTGGGTCCCGCGACGCCACTCTCCGTGTGTGGTCGATCCCTGACGGTCGCTGTCTCCGTGTGCTCATCGGCCACTTGGCGGCCGTTCGATGCGTTCAGTACGACGGTAAACTTGTCGTGTCCGGCGCGTACGACTACTTCGTCAAGGTTTGGAACCCCGAGACCGGGGACTGTCTGCATACCCTCGCTGGACATACCAACCGGGTGTATAGTCTACAGGTAAGATAGTCCGGTATTACACTAACGTGGTTTCACGCGCATTCTGAGAAAGTACTTCCTGAACCAATGAAATATTGTCTTGTATGTAGCTTGTTAGCTGTTCTTTTTGGTATTTTTTTTTAATCTGATGAGGATATCCAGAGATTAACTCTATGTTGTAACAAAGTTATAAACTCTAAATTTTACCTCTTTACAATATCAGTATATGTATATTAGATCCATTTTGACTGCCTCGTTGGTCTAGTGGTCGCATAGCCGACTGCTGTGCACGAGGTCTCGGGTTCGATTCCCGGACGGGCCGAAATCGCTTTTAGGGTTTTAGAAACTTTCACAAAGCAGCCCGGAGTTGGAAGTTAGTGATTGATACACCCGTGCATCGGAGAGCACGTTAATGTCGGTCCTGCGCCTGATCTCTCTCCAGTCGTGTCGGATTTTCCGTCCCTTCGGGTTATGAGAGTGAGGGAATAGGGAGTGCACCTGTGTCACAGCAAATGCTCGTGCATTATAATATGTCCTGCGCAGCTGGCTGATCTCCTTATATGAGAACGGCCGCCGTGGCTGGCAATCGGCTAGGACGCCATTTATTATTATTAGATCCATGTCTGTAGTGATTTGATACTGGACCTAGA
This sequence comes from Heliothis virescens, assembly GCA_002382865.2. Classification (NCBI taxonomy): domain Eukaryota; kingdom Metazoa; phylum Arthropoda; class Insecta; order Lepidoptera; family Noctuidae; genus Heliothis; species Heliothis virescens. Next base: position 13,680,842 of record NWSH02000323.1, on the reverse strand, counting down.
TAAAACCAGGGTCGATAATTTTTTAACAAAATAACCATAGGTAATATTTACCAGCTGTTCCCTGCCGTTTCACTTGCATTCACCACACTTTTCACACCCATTTAAAAAGTGACCTATTTTGGTGTTATTCTGATGTATAAATTCATATTAATGAACTTCAGTGGATTGCATGATAGAAAACTACAGGTCCAAATTTCCTTGTTTGTAACATTAGTTTGAGTAGTTACAACACTAATTTTAATATATATTAAATTTGTAGTTCGACGGTATTCACGTGGTGAGCGGCTCTTTGGATACTTCTATTCGCGTTTGGGATGTGGAGTCCGGGCAACTGAAGCACACGTTGACTGGTCACCAGTCTCTCACATCGGGCATGGAGCTGCATTCCAATATACTTGTCTCTGGCAATGCTGATTCCACTGTCAAGGTCTGGGACATTACCACTGGTCATTGTCTTCATACCCTGTCTGGTGAGTCTTGTTTTCTGGTACTTTTGTATTTTCCAAAGTATAGTGTATGCTTATTCATTTGATGGTCTATTCGCAAAAGGATGCACGCAATTCGGCCTGACTGGGGGTCGAACGCGAGACAATCGCGTTGTTTTCAGAAATAAGTATCTTTCACAAAACAACCCGAAATCTCCAAATAATAGTCCGACCGAAATCGGCATGTCATCGGCCTATGAAAGTGAGCGAATAGGGAGTGCGCAAATGTTTATGCACTATAATATGTGTTCCACAGCTGGCATCTTCCAATAGCAGCCATCTCAGAATAGCGGCCTTCATTAGGTTTTTTAAAGTTCAGTTGCAGGCAACTTTGTATGTGTATGTGTAGTTTAGTCTACTATGATCCGCTAGACAACTGTCGAGAATTACAAAGTAAATATAATATTTATTTACCCAGGACCCAACAAGCACCAGTCTGCTGTAACCTGTTTACAGTCGAGCAACCGGTTCGTGATCACTTCGTCTGACGACGGCACCGTGAAGTTATGGGATGTTCACACGGGCGAGTTTATTCGCAATCTCGTAGAGCTGGGATCGGGCGGGTCGGGAGGCGTCGTGTGGCGCATTCGGGCATCCGCCACCAAGCTTATTTGCGCCGTGGGATCGCGCAACGGGACCGAAGAGACCAAACTCTTAGTCCTCGATTTTGACGTCCCCGGCGCCTGCCGTAAGTGCGATGAATAGCAACGACTGAACCGACGCCTCTTGCGTCGCTACGCAAACCTCTACGCGCCCTGGCAGTGTTAACGTGCCTGTATTAGTGTCTGTGTCGGTCTACATGGTTGCTATTTATATCTTCACCTTTGTTTGGTTCAAATTTATTGAGGCGATGATGTGAGAATGAATGTTTGTGTAGAGTTCGACTCGATCATTACTAAACATACATTTCCTTTATAGCGACGGTAACTAATACCTTCATATTATATACATTACTTAAGAAAAAGTTAGTTTAGTTATAATCCACTAATTGGTGCAGCCATAGATTGATAACATCACCAAGTAATGTATTTTTGCAGCATTCCTTCAGATCAGATGTCTTCAATAATATCCATTTCAGTAAATTGGTAAAAATACGTAATTCGCCAGAGTATTTAGATCTAATGCAATGAATTTACATTGATCAGAACTTTAGTTTGACATCACATGACGCCGACATACGTCACTTGCCAGTAAACGTCTCTGAATGTCAAATAAAGGAGATGGAATCAGTATTCTGATGAGTAACGCTTCTTAGAATCTTGTACCAAACACCAGTACTCGATTCGTTACGAGAGATTTTGCATATCATAATATAATGTAACGGCTTTGTAAATGTAGCTGTGGCGAATTAAGTGTACGACCGACCAGCACGAAGCAACGGCGACAGAGGCGAGGTTCAGTCGGTTTATTTTCGAGCAGCGATGCGTTCGGAAATCTGCGTCAATAATTTTGCACGAGGTATTGCGGAAGTGTGAATGTACACCGTTGAATAGGCAAGGGAATTAGTTGTACCCACCGGACTGTAACATGTGCAACGTGCAAATGGACATTTTCTTACTATAGTCTTGCGTAACTCAAGTATCCACGATGTACTCAAATAATAATCAATTCAATACCATTACTATAGTTGTAGTTGTTTAAATGTTCAGTAGATAAAAATGGTGGCTAAACAACCATGTTGCATTGCCAAATTCCTTTATTTTTTACTCTGTGTTCCAAAGAGATGAAAATCGGAATTAGATGTTAAGTTTATTTTTTATTTTTAAGATGCTTCTCCGTGATGGTCTTTTTTTACAACTCGACACAGTATACTATGTTTAAATAATATGTGTACCTATGTAATATTATACTGATTATACAGATCAATGAATTACGTTTCACATTACTATAATTGAGTTACTCTGGTTAAACAACCCGACAAACTGGAAACCAGATTTTAATCATATGATTATAATGATTTTATTTTGATGAAAATTCATGATAATTTGATTAAATATAAACGCAAATACTTGGCGATATTTGTTATATTCGCCATGTGACAGTTCGTCATAATTTTATATTTTAATTTTATTTACTCCTTGTATTCTACATTTAATTGACAATGACAATAAAGCCATTACTGCTGTCAGCAGTTTTGAAACATTTTATTTCATGTGACTTTGTTTTTGTGTCGTCCTCAAAATTTGTGTTATTTATTTATTTGAACATAATTAATTATCTTTATGTTAATGAGTACTGTGTCGTCCCTTAATATCTCAATTTAATGGCCAGCAGTTTTATCGCTTAACTCTTTAATAGTCACTTAAGATAATGTATGTCTAATATTATAAACATTAATAAACATTTCAGACTTGTAATGATACCGAATTAAGATTTAAATAAATTAATTCTCAATGGTGTTAGTATGCGCGTATGCAATTGATCTTTGCGATTTTAACGTAACGTGATACAGCGGGTGGCTATAATACACTCGTTGTGCATGTATTTATTTGTTGTGTATATATACAAATAATAATGTGGTCATTGAAGGTCGCGTTTATATGTAGCCGCTGCTCTTCATAAATGGCTGTAATATTAAATAATTAAACGAAGACTGAAGCATAGTTATAGTGTAATATTTAAAGTATTAAATTGTAGTTACTCCTGTACTACCGACCATCACACTCAGCTGTATGTCTTTGTTGTCTACAATGTTTCCTCTTTTTGTAAAACATTCGTTTTTTTGTTATTAGCTTTTAAGAACAGACGCGGACACTGTCGTCACAGTAATGGAAATGAAATTTTAATAAGTTACGGCTTATTGTAGTAGTATTACTTATTCTTTTTAGTTAGAAATGTAATGATTACATTAAGTAATTTTTAAAACCAAAATGTTTCCATAGCTGGGGTTAGGAATTATTTTATTCAGTGTAACTCTGTAGCAGTCGCGTGGAGTCTGGGCCGCGCGAAGCCCGTTGCTTGGACGGTTACATTACTTTGTAATCCAGGGTGTGACACGTTGCGTGATACTCTTGATATGATCATTCAGTGCTGCATACGCTTGTTCATTTCTCACATATTGCTCAACTTTACTATAGTATATTTCTAGCCCCAATGTACCTACGGCATTTTATTTCGAATCTATTTAATTTGTAATGTATTTCATCAACGAATACTGTCAAATGTAATACGAGCGAGTGTACGCCGTGTAATCAATTATGTATTTCTTAAAAATTGGGGTAATGAGATTAAATGGGGCAGTTTTGATCACAAACTGTTTTTTATTGTAGCGGTCGCACGTGACAGACGATTCGCAACCGAAAATTGTATATTTAATTCATTATGTTGTATTATATAATCATGTAAAATAGGTTTACGTTTATGAAATATTCTTGGTAGCAACATTGCCCTGCAAAGGGTTGATCGTAACTCGAAGCACTCTGAGTGCGAGTCGGCTAAGCATGCGTGTGTTCCCTGAATCGCCCGTTCGAACAAATGACTGCACAACTGTATGTTTAAATGGTATAAGACGGCATGATGTTTGGTTGTTATTATTTTCATTTTATTTCTTCAATTCCTTTTGCTTTTATGTATAATTATTGATTAATAAATACAATTGTTTTCAAGTTTTATTTTGTTTAAGTTTATGGACCAAATGACAAAATTAGCCTAGTTTTTTTCAATATTGACAACTAGCTTCTGCCCGCGACTTCGTACGCGGATCATGTCGTTTATGCCAGCGACAACGGGATCGTCAAAATCAAAGATGTGACTGAAGCATCTGATGTCGTATTCTAAGAGCCCGGTAGCGACTGAATATGCGAGGCACTTCAGAACTTTCATTTTTGTAAGTCAACACACCAGACTAAACAACTTTTGCTAAGACATCATTCCTACACGTGTTATAGTATAGCTGGGCTCTTGAAGTTCCACATAAGGTATTCTAGATCTTCAAATTAAATATCTCAGCAGAAAAA